>CAJQUW010010654.1:0-303188 GCA_907163375.1 Prostheceraeus crozeri
TTCCGTGCATCGATTGTGGTTCAGCTTATCTACTGTTTCAGTTTTCATTTTGCTGCAGGAAGCTCAGTCTTGGCTGTTCCAGTTTCCGTGCATAGGCTTGTGTTCAGCTTCATCCTACTGTTTCAGTTTCATTTTGCTGCAGAAGGCTCAGTCTTGGCTTGTTTCATTTCCGTGCTTAGATGGTGTTCAGCTTTATCTTCATCTTCTGTTTCTGTTTCATTTTGCTGCAGAAGCTCAGTCTTGACTGTTCCATTTCCGTGCATAGGCTTGTGTTCAGCTTCATCCTACTGTTTCATTTTCATTTTGCTGCAGAAGCTCAGTCTTGGCTTTTCAATTTCCGTGCATAGGCTTGCGTTCAGCTTCATCCTACTGTTTCAGTTTCATGTTGTTGCAGAAGCTCAGTCTTGGCGGTTCCATTTCCATGCACAGGCTTGTGTTCAGCTTCATCCTACTGTTTCAGTTTCATTTTGCTGCGGAAGCTCTGTCTTGGCTGTTCCAGTTCCGTGCATAGGTTTGTGTTCATCTTCATCCTACTGTTTCAGTTTCATTTTTTGTTGCAGAAGCTCAGTCTTGGGATGTTCCATTTCCGTGCAATAGGCTTTAGTGTTTTGTGTTCAGCTTCATCTCTATTTCAGTTCTATTTTTTGCTTGAGAAGATCAGGCTTGGCTCTGTTCCAGTTCCGTGCATAGGCTTGTGTTCATCTTCATCCTACTGTTTCAGTTTCTTTTTGCTGCAGAAGCTCAGTCCTGGCAGTTCCAGTTCCGTGCATAGGTTTTTGATCAGCTTCATCCTACTGTTTCAGTTTCATTTTGCTGCAGAAGTTCAGTCTTGGCTGTTCCATTTCCGTGCATAGGCTTGTGTTCATCTTCATCATACTGTTTCAGTTTCATTTTGCTGCAGAAGCTCAGTCTTGGCTGTTCCATTTCCGTGCATAGGCTTGTGTTCAGCTTCATCCTACTTTTTCAGTTTGATTTTTCTGCAGAAGCTCAGTCTTGGCGGTTCCAGTTCCGTGCATAGTTGTCACATCATCCTACTTCCATTTCATTTTCTCCAAACTCAGCTTCTTGCCAGTTTTCTGCAGACTTGTTTCACTTCATCCTACGGGTCATTTCAATTTTGCTGCAACCTCATCTTTGCTGTATCCATTTTCCTTCCTACCTTGTGTTCACTTCATCCTACTGTTCAGTTTTCATTTTGTTTATGCAGAAGCACAGTCTTGCTGTTCCAGTTCCGTGCATATTCCATGCTTGTGTTCAGCCTTCATCCTATACTGTTTCAGTTTCATTTTGCTGCAGAAGCTCAGTCTTGGCTGTTCCATTTCCGAGCATAGGTTTGTGTTCTAAGCTTTCCCTACAGTTTCAGTTTCATTTTGCAGCAGCATACACCTTCCATCCCCCCCCCCCCCCCCCCCATCAATCTCAATCTTGGTGCTTCTATGCAGTTACGTGATTAGTATATTTTGGGGTAGTTTTTGTTCAGCTTCATCCTACTGTTTCAGTTTCATTTTGCTGCAGAAGCTTAGTCTTGGCTGTTCCAGTTTCGTGCATAGACTGGTGTTCAGCTTCATCCTACTGTTTCAGTTTCATTTTGCTGCAGAAGCTCAGGCTTGGCTGTTCCAGTTCCGTGCATAGGCTTGTGTTCAGTTTCATTTTGCTGCAGAAGCTTAGTCTTGGCTGTTCCAGTTCCGTGCATAGGCTTGTGTTCAGCTTCATCCTACTCTTTCAGTTTCATTTTGCTGCAGAAGCTCTGTCTTGGATCTTCCATTTCCGTTCATAGGCTTGTGTTCAGCTTCATCCAACTGTTTCAGTTTCTTTTTGTTGCAGAAGCTCAGTTTTGGTAGTTCCAGTTCCGTGCATAGACTTGTGTTCATCTTCATCCTACTGTTTCAGTTTCATTTTTATGCAGAAGCTCAGTCTTGGATGTTCCAGTTCCGTGCATAGCTTGTGTCAGCTTCATCTACTGTTTCAGTTACATTTTGCTGCAGAAGCTCAGTCTTGGCTGTTCCAGTTCCGTGCATATGCTTGTGTTCAGCTTCTTCCTACTGTTTCTGTTTCATTTTGCTCAGAAGCTTTGTCTTGGCTGTTTCCAGTTCCTTGTGCTTAGGACTGGTGTTTCAGCTTCATCCTACTGTTTCAGTTTCATTTTGCTGCAGAAGCTCAGTCTTGGATGTTCCATTTCCGTGCATAGGCTTGTGTTCAGCTTAATCCTACTGTTTCAGGCTTTAATTTTTTTTCTTTTTTTTTTTTTGTTTTTTATTTTTTTTTTCATTTTGCTGCAGAAGCTCAGTCTAGGGCTGGCTGTACGTGCGTTTTCCGTTGCATGGTTTATAAGCATCCTACTGTTCTTTTTTCATGGCAGAAGCTCAGGCTTGGCTGTTCCAGTTCCGTGCATAGGCTTGTGTTCAGCTTCATCATAATGTTTCAGTTTCATTTTTCTGCAGAAGCTCACTCTTGGCAGTTTTAGTTCCGTGCATAGGTTTGTGTTCATCTTCATCCCACTGTCTCAGTTTCATTTTGCTGGAGAAGTTGCGTATTGGCTGTTCCATTTCCGTGCGTAGACTTGTGTTCAGCTTCATCCTACTGTTTTTAAGTTTCATCCTATGTTTCAGTTTCTTTTTTCTGCAGAAGCTCAGTCTTGGCGTTCAGTTCCGTGCATAGGACTTGTGTTCAGCATTCATCCTACTGTTTCAGTTTCATTTTGCTGCAGAAGCTCAGTCTTGCTGTTCCATTTCCGTATAGGCTTGTGTTCAGCTTCATCCTACTGTTTCAGTTTCATTTTGCTGCAGAGCTCGTTAGGCGTTCCGTTCCGGTTGGGTTTTGCGTTGGATTTTGATCAGCTTCGGCGAACTGTTTCAGTTTCATTTTGATGCAGAAGGTCTGTCTTGGCTGGTCCATTTCCGTGCATAGACTTGTGTTCAGCTTCATCCTACTGTTTCAGTTTCATTTTGCTGCAGATCAGAAGCTCTTCTGGCTGTTCCCTTTCCGTGCATGAGGCTTGTGTTCAGCTTCATCCTACTGTTTCAGTTTCATTTGCTGCGAAGCTCAGTCTTGGATGTTCCATTTCCGTGCATAGGCTTGTGTTCAGCTTCATCCTACTGTTTAATTATCAATTTGCTGCAGAAGCTCATCTTGGCTGTTCCATTTCGCGTGCGTAGGCTGTGACACTCACCTACTGTTTCAGTTTCACTTGCGCAAAGCAGTCTTTGCATGTTCCATTCCGTGCATAGCTTGTGTCAAGCTTCAATCTCTGTTTTAGTTTCATTTTGCTGAGAAATTAGCGTATGGCTGTTCCATTCCGGCATAGGCTTGTGTTCAGCTTCATCCTACTGTTTCAGTTTCATTTTGCTGCAGAAGCTCATCTTGGCTGTTCCATTTCCGTGCATAGGCTTGTGTTCAGCTTCATCTTTGCTGCAGAATTTGTCTTGCAGGAAGCTCAGTCTTGTTTCCAGTTTCTAGGATTTTCGTTCATCTACTGTTTCAGTTTCATTTTGCTGCAGAAGCTCAGTCTTGGCTGTTCCATTCCGTGCATATCCCTTGTGTTCAGCTTCATCCTACTGTTTCAGTTTCATTTTGCTGCAGAAGCTCAGTCTTGGCTCTTCCAGTTCCGTGCATAGGCTTGTGTTCAGTTTCATTTTGCTGCAGAAGCTTAGTCTTGGCTGTTCCAGTTTCGTGCATAGACTGGTGTTCAGCTTCATCCTACTGTTTCAGTTTCATTTTGCTGCAGAAGCTCAGTCTTGGCTGTTCCAGTTCCGTGCATAGGCTTGTGTTCAGCTTCATCCTACTGTTTCAGTTTCATTTTGCTGCGGAAGCTCTGTCTTGGCTGTTCCAGTTCCGTGCATGGGTTTGTGTTCATCTTCATCCTACTGTTTCAGTTTCATTTTGCTGCAGAATCTCAGTATTGGCTGTTCCATTTCCATGCATAGGCTTGTGTTCAGCTTCATCCTACTGTTTCAGTTTCATTTTGCTGCAGAAGCTCTGTCTTGGCTGTTCCATTTCCGTGCATATGTTTTTGATCAGCTTCATCCTACTGTTTCAGTTTCATTTTGCTGCAGAAGCTCAGTTTTGGCTGTTCCATTTCCGTGCATAGGCTTGTGTTCAGCTTCATCCTACTGTTTCAGTTTCATTTTGCTGCAGAAGCTCTGTCTTGGCTAGTTCCAGTTTCGTGCATAGGCTTGTGTTCAGCTTCATCCTACTGTTTCAGTTTCATTTTGCTGCAGAAGCTCAGTCTTGGCTGTTCCATTTCCGTGCATAGGCTTGTGTTCAGCTTCATCCTACTGTTTCAGTTTCATTTTTATGCAGAAGCTCAGTCTTGGCTGTTCCAGTTCCGTGCATAGGCTTGTGTTCAGCTTCATCCTACTGTTTCAGTTTCATTTTGCTGCAGAAGCTCAGTCTTGGCTGTTCCATTTCCGTGCATAGGCTTGTGTTCAGCTTCATCCTACTGTTTCAGTTTCATTTTGCTGCAGAAGCTCAGTCTTGGCTGTTCCAGTTCCGTCCATAGGCTTGCGTTCAGCTTCATCCTACTGTTTCAGTTTCATTCTGCTGCAGAAGGTCAGTCTTGGCTGTTCCAGCTCCGTGCATAGGCTTGTGTTCAGCTTCATCCTACTGTTTCAGTTTCTTTTTGCTGCAGAAGCTCAGTCTCGGCTGTTCCATTTCCGTGCATAGGCTTGTGTTCTGCTTCATCCTGCTGTTTCAGTTTCTTTTTGCTGCAGAAGCTCAGTCTTGGCAGTTCCATTTCCGTGCATAGGCTTGTGTTCAGCTTCATCCTACTGTTTCAGTTTCATGTTGTTGCAGAAGCTCAGTCTTGGCTGTTCCATTTCCGTGCATAGGCTTGTGTTCAGCTTCATCCTACTGTTTCAGTTTCATTTTGCTGCAGAAGCTCAGTCTTGGCTGTTCCATTTCCGTGCGTAGGCTTGTGTTCATCTTCATCCTACTGTTTCAGTTTCATTTTGCTGCAGAAGCTCAGTCTTGGCTGTTCCAGTTCCGTGCATAGGCTTGTGTTCAGCTTCATCCTACTGTTTCAGTTTCATTTTGCTGCAGAAGCTCAGTCTTGGCTGTTCCAGTTCCGTGCATAGGCTTGTGTTCAGCTTCATCCTACTGTTTCAGTTTCATTTTGCTGCAGAAGCTCAGTCTTGGCTGTTCCATTTCCGTGCAAAAGCTTGCGTTCAGCTTCATCCTACTGTTTCAGTTTCATTTTGCTGCAGAAGCTCAGTCTTGGCGGTTCAGTTCCGTGCATAGGCTTGTGTTCAGCTTCATCCTACTGTTTCAGTTTCATTTTGCTGCAGAAGCTCAGTCTTGGCTGTTCCATTTCCGTGCATAGGCTTGTGTTCAGCTTCATCCTACTGTTTCAGTTTCATTTTGCTGCAGAAGCTCAGTCTTGGCTGTTCCATTTCCGTGCATAGGCTTGTGTTCAGCTTCATCCTACTGTTTCAGTTTCATTTTGCTGCAGAAGCTCAGTCTTGGCTGTTCCAGTTCCGTGCATAGGCTTGTGTTCAGCTTCATCCTACTGTTTCAGTTTCATTTTGCTGCAGAAGCTCTGTCTTGGATGTTCCATTTCCGTTCATAGGCTTGCGTTCAGCTTCATCCTACTGTTTCAGTTTCATTTTGCTGCAGAAGCTCAGTCTTGGCTGTTCCAGTTCCGTGCATAGGCTTGTGTTCAGCTTCATCCTACTGTTTCAGTTTCTTTTTGCTGCAGAAGCTCAGTCTTGGCTGTTCCAGTTCCGTGCATAGGCTTGTGTTCAGCTTCATCCTACTGTTTCAGTTTCATTTTGCTGCAGAAGCTCAGTCTTGGCTGTTCCAGTTCCGTGCATAGGCTTGTGTTCAGCTTCATCCTACTGTTTCAGTTTCATTTTGCTGCAGAAGCTCAGTCTTGGCTGTTCCATTTCCGTGCATAGGCTTGTGTTCAGCTTCATCCTACTGTTTCAGTTTCATTTTGCTGCAGAAGCTCAGTCTTGGCTGTTCCAGTTCCGTGCATAGGCTTGTGTTCAGCTTCATCCTACTGTTTCAGTTTCATTTTGCTGCAGAAGCTCAGTCTTGGCTGTTCCATTTCCGTGCATAGGCTTGTGTTCAGCTTCATCCTACTGTTTCAGTTTCATTTTGCTGCAGAAGCTCAGTCTTGGCTGTTCCAGTTCCGTGCATAGGCTTGTGTTCAGCTTCATCCTACTGTTTCAGTTTCATTTTGCTGCAGAAGCTCAGTCTTGGCTGTTCCATTTCCGTGCATAGGCTTGTGTTCAGCTTCATCCTACTGTTTCAGTTTCATTTTGCTGCAGAAGCTCAGTCTTGGCTGTTCCATTTCCGTGCATAGGCTTGTGTTCAGCTTCATCCTACTGTTTCAGTTTCATTTTTATGCAGAAGCTCAGTCTTGGCTGTTCCATTTCCGTGCATAGGCTTGTGTTCAGCTTCATCCTACTGTTTCAGTTTCATTTTGCTGCAGAAGCTCAGTCTTGGCTGTTCCATTTCCGTGCATAGGCTTGTGTTCAGCTTCATCCTACTGTTTCAGTTTCATGTTGTTGCAGAAGCTCAGTCTTGGCGGTTCCATTTCCATGCACAGGCTTGTGTTCAGCTTCATCCTACTGTTTCAGTTTCATTTTGCTGGAGAAGCTCAGGCTTGGCTGTTCCATTTCCGTGCATAGGCTTGTGTTCAGCTTCATCCTACTGTTTCAGTTTCATTTTTATGCAGAAGCTCAGTCTTGGCTGTTCCATTTCCGTGCATAGACATGTGTTCAGCTTCATCCTACTGTTTCAGTTTCATTTTGCTGCAGAAGCTCAGTCTTGGCTGTTCCAGTTCCGTGCATAGGCTTGTGTTCAGCTTCATCCTACTGTTTCAGTTTCATTTTGCTGCAGAAGCTCAGTCTTGTCTGTTCCAGTTCCGTGCATAGGCTTGTGTTCAGCTTCATCCTACTGTTTCAGTTTCATTTTGCTGCAGAAGCTCAGTCTTGGTTGTTCCATTTCCGTGCATAGGCTTGTGTTCAGCTTCATCCTACTGTTTCAGTTTCATTTTGCTGCAGAAGCTCAGTCTTGGATGTTCCATTTCCGTGCATAGGCTTGTGTTCAGCTTCATCCTACTGTTTCAGTTTCATTTTGCTGCAGAAGCTCAGTCTTGGCAGTTCCATTTCCGTGCATAGGCTTGTGTTCAGCTTCATCCTACTGTTTCAGTTTCTTTTTGTTGCAGAAGCTCAGTTTTGGTAGTTCCAGTTCCGTGCATAGACTTGTGTTCATCTTCATCCTACTGTTTCAGTTTCATTTTTATGCAGAAGCTCAGTCTTGGATGTTCCAGTTCCGTGCATAGGCTTGTGTTCAGGTCATCATACGTTTCAGTTTTCATTTTGCTGCAGAAGCTCAGTCTTGGCAGTTCCAGTTCCGTGCGTAGGTTTTTGATCAGCTTCATCCTACTGTTTCAGTTTCATTTTGCTGCAGAAGCTCAGTCTTGGATGTTCCATTTCCGTGCATAGGCTTGTGTTCAGCTTCATCCTACTGTTTCAGTTTCATTTTGCTGCAGAAGCTCAGTCTTGGCTGTTCCATTTCCGTGCATAGGCTTGTGTTCAGCTTCATCCTACTGTTTCAGTTTCATTTTGCTGCAGAAGTTCAGTCTTGGCTGTTCCATTTCCGTGCATAGGCTTGTGTTCAGCTTCATCCTACTGTTTCAGTTTCATTTTGCTGCAGAAGTTCAGTCTTGGATGTTCAGTTCCGTGCATAGTCTTGTGTTCAGCTTCATCCTACTGTTTCAGTTTCATTTTGCTGCAGAAGCTCAGTCTAGGCTGTTCCATTTCCGTGCGTAGGCTTGTGTTCAGCTTCATCCTACTGTTTCAGTTTCATTTTGCTGCAGAAGTTCAGTCTTGGCTGTTCCATTTCCGTGCATAGGCTTGTGTTCAGCTTCATCCTACTGTTTCAGTTTCATTTTGCTGCAGAAGCTCAGTCTTGGCTCTTCCAGTTCCGTGCATAGGCTTGTGTTCAGTTTCATTTTGCTGCAGAAGCTTAGTCTTGGCTGTTCCAGTTTCGTGCATAGACTGGTGTTCAGCTTCATCCTACTGTTTCAGTTTCATTTTGCTGGAGAAATTGCGTAGTGGTTGTTCCATTTCCGTGCATAGGCTTGTGTTCAGCTTCATCCTACTGTTTCAGTTTCATTTTTCTGCAGAAGCTCAGTCTTGGCGGTTCAGTTCCGTGCATAGTCTTGTGTTCAGCTTTCTTCCTACTGTTTCAGTTTCATTTTGCTGCAGAAGCTCAGTCTAGGCTGTTCCATTTCCGTGCATAGGCTTGTGTTCATCTTCAGCCTACTGTTTCAGTTTCATTTTGCTGCAGAAGCTCGGTCTAGGCTGTTCCAGTTGCGTGCGTAGGTTTTTGATCAGCTTCATCCTACTGTTTCAGTTTCATTTTACTGCAGAAGTTCTGTCTTGGCTGTTCCATTTCCGTGCATAGACTTGTGTTCAGCTTCATCCTACTGTTTCAGTTTCATTTTGCTGCAGAAGCTCAGTCTTGGCTGTTCCATTTCCGTGCATAGGCTTGTGTTCAGCTTCATCCTACTGTTTCACTTTCATTGTGCTGCAGAAGTTCAGGTTTGGCTGTTCCATTTCCGTGCGTAGGCTTGTGTTCATCTTCAGCCTACTGTTTCAGTTTCACTTTGCTGCAGAAGCTCAGTCTTTGCTGTTCCATTTCCGTGCATAGGCTTGTGTTCAGCTTCATCCTACTGTTTTAGTTTCATTTTGCTGGAGAAATTGCGTAGTGGCTGTTCCATTTCCGTGCATAGGCTTGTGTTCAGCTTCATCCTACTGTTTCAGTTTCATTTTGCTGCAGAAGCTCAGTCTTGGCTGTTCCATTTCCGTGCATAGGCTTGTGTTCAGCTTCATCCTACTGTTTCACTTTCATTGTGCTGCAGAAGTTCAGGCTTGGCTGTTCCAGTTCCGTGCATAGGCTTGTGTTCAGCTTCATCCTACTGTTTCAGTTTCATTTTGCTGGAGAAGTTGCGTATTGGCTGTTCCATTTCCGTGCATAGGCTTGTGTTCAGCTTCATCCTACTGTTTCAGTTTCATTTTGCTGCAGAAGCTCAGTCTTGGCTGTTCCATTTCCGTGCATAGGCTTGTGTTCAATTTCATCCTACTGTTTCAGTTTCATTTTTATGTAGAAGCTCAGTATTGGCCGTTCCAGTTCCGTGCATAGGCTTGTGTTCATCTTCATCATACTGTTTCAGTTTCATTTTGCTGCAGAAGCTCAGTCTTGGCAGTTCCAGTTCCGTGCGTAGGTTTTTGATCAGCTTCATCCTACTGTTTCAGTTTCATTTTGCTGCAGAAGCTCAGTCTTGGATGTTCCATTTCCGTGCATAGGCTTGTGTTCAGCTTCATCCTACTGTTTCAGTTTCATTTTTCTGCAGAAGCTCAGTCTTGGCGGTTCAGTTCCGTGCATAGTCTTGTGTTCAGCTTTCTTCCTACTGCTTCAGTTTCATTTTGCTGCAGAAGCTCAGTCTAGGCTGTTCCATTTCCGTGCATAGGCTTGTGTTCAGCTTCATCCTACTGTTTCAGTTTCATTTTGCTGCAGAAGCTCAGTCTAGGCTGTTCCATTTCCGTGCATAGGCTTGTGTTCAGCATCATCCTACTGTTTCAGTTTCATTTGCTGCAGAAGCTCAGTCTTGGCTGTTCCATTTCCGTGCATAGGCTTGTGTTCAGCTTCATCCCACTGCTTCAGCTTAATTTTGCTGCAGAAGGTCAGTCTTGGCTGTTCCAGTTCCGTGCATAGGCTTGTGTTCAGCTTCATCCTACTGTTTCAGTTTCATTTTGCTGCAGAAGCTCAGTCTTTGCTGTTCCATTTCCGTGCATAGGCTTGTGTTCAGCTTCATCCTACTGTTTCAGTTTCATTTTGCTGCAGAAGTTCAGTATTGGCTGTTCCATTTCCGTGCATAGGCTTGTGTTCAGCTTCATCCTACTGTTTCAGTTTCATTTTGCTGCAGAAGTTTAGTCTTGGCTGTTCCATTTCCGTGCATAGGCTTGTGTTCAGCATCATCCTACTGTTTCAGTTTCATTGTGCTGCAGAAGGTCAGTCTTGGCTGTTCCAGTTCCGTGCATAGGCTTGTGTTCAGCTTTCTTCCTACTGTTTAAGTTTCATTTTGCTGCAGAAGCTCAGTCTAGGCTGTTCCATTTCCGTGCATAGGCTTGTGTTCAGCTTCATCCTACTGTTTCAGTTTCATTTTGCTGCAGAAGCTCAGTCTAGGCTGTTCCATTTCCGTGCATAGGCTTGTGTTGAGCTTCATCCTACTGTTTCAGTTTCATTTTGCTGCAGAAGCTCTGTCTTGAATGTTCCATTTCCGTGCATAGGCTTGTGTTCAGCTTCATCCTACTGTTTTAGTTTCATTTTGCTGGAGAAATTGCGTAGTGGCTGTTCCATTTCCGTGCATAGGCTTGTCTTCAGCTTCATCCTACTGTTTCAGTTTCATTTTGCTGCAGAAGCTCAGTCTTGGCTGTTCCATTTCCGTGCATAGTCTTGTGTTCAGCTTCATCCTACTGTTTCAGTTTCATTTTGCTGCAGAAGCTCAGTCTTGGCTGTTCCAGTTCCGTGCATAGGTTTGTGTTCAGCTTCATCCTACTGTTTCAGTTTCATTTTGCTGCAGAAGCTCAGTCTCGGCTGTTCCATTTCCGTGCATAGGCTTGTGTTCAGCTTCATCCTACTGTTTCAGTTTCATTTTGCTGAAGAAGCTCAGTCTTGGCTGTTCCATTTCAATGCATAGGCTTGTGTTCAGCTTCATCCTACTGTTTCAGTTTCATTTTTATGTAGAAGCTCAGTATTGGCCGTTCCAGTTCCGTGCATAGGCTTGTGTTCATCTTCATCATACTGTTTCAGTTTCATTTTGCTGCAGAAGCTCAGTCTTGGCTGTTCCATTTCCGTGCATAGGCTTGTGTTCAATTTCATCCTACTGTTTCAGTTTTATTTTGCTGCAGAAGCTCAGTCTAGGCTGTTCCATTTCCGTGCATAGGCTTGTGTTCAGCTTCATCATACTGTTTCAGTTTTATTTTGCTGCAGAAGCTCGGTCTAGGCTGTTCCAGTTGCGTGCGTAGGTTTTTGATCAGCTTCATCCTACTGTTTCAGTTTCATTTTTATGCAGAAGCTCAGTCTTGGCTGTTCCATTTCCGTGCATGGGCTTTTGATCAGCTTCATCCTACTGTTTCAGTTTCTTTTTGCTGCAGAAGTTCAGTCTTGGCTGTTCCATGTCCGCGCATAGGCTTGTGTTCAGCTTCATCCTACTGTTTCAGTTTCATTTTTATGCAGAAGCTCAGTCTTGGCTGTTCCAGTTCCGTGCATAGGCTTGTGTTCAGCTTCATCCTACTGTTTCAGTTTCATTTTGCTGCAGAAGCTCAGTCTTGGATGTTCCATTTCCGTGCGTAGGTTTTTGATCAGCTTTATCCTACTGTTTCAGTTTCATTTTGCTGCAGAAGCTCAGTCTTGGCTGTTGCAGTTCCGTGCATAGGCTAGTGTTCAGCTTCATCCTACTGTTTCAGTTTCATTTTGCTGCAGAAGCTCAGTCTCGGCTGTTCCATTTCCGTTCATAGGCTTGTGTTCAGTTTCATCCTACTGTTTCAGTTTCATTTTGCTGCAGAACCTCAGTCTTGGCTGTTCCATTTCCGTGCATAGGCTTGTGTTCAGCTTCATCCTACTTTTTCAGTTTCATTTTTCTGCAGAAGCTCAGTCTTGGCGGTTCAGTTCCGTGCATAGTCTTGTGTTCAGCTTTCTTCCTACTGTTTCAGTTTCATTTTGCTGCAGAAGCTCAGTCTAGGCTGTTCCATTTCCGTGCATAGGCTTGTGTTCAGCTTCATCATACTGTTTCAGTTTCATTTTGCTGCAGAAGCTCAGTCCTGGCAGTTGCAGTTCCGTGCATAGGTTTGTGTTCAGCTTCATCCTACTGTTTCAGTTTCATTTTTATGCAGAAGCTCAGTCTTGGCTGTTCCATTTCGTGCATAGGCTTGTGTTCAGCTTCATCCTACTGTTTCAGTTTCATTTTGCTGGAGAAGTTGCGTATTGGCTGTTCCATTTCCGTGCATAGGCTTGTGTTCAGCTTCATCCTACTGTTTCAGTTTCATTTTGCTGCAGAAGCTCAGTCTTGGCTGTTCCATTTCCGTGCATAGGTTTGTGTTCAGCTTCATCCTACTGTTTCAGTTTCATTTTGCTGCAGAAGTTCAGTCTTGGCTGTTCCATTTCCGTGCATAGGCTTGTGTTCAGCTTCATCCTACTGTTTCAGTTTCATTTTGCTGCAGAAGCTCAGTCTAGGCTGTTCCATTTCCGTGCATAGGCTTGTGTTCAGCTTCATCCTACTGTTTCAGTTTCATTTTGCTGAAGAAGCTCAGTCTTGGCGGTTCAGTTCCCTGCATAGGCTTGTGTTCAGCATCATCCTACTGTTTCAGTTTCATTGTGCTGCAGAAGCTCAGTCTTGGCTGTTCCAGTTCCGTGCATAGGCTTGTGTTCAGCTTCATCCTACTGTTTCAGTTTCATTTTGCTGCAGACGCTCAGTCTTCGCTGTTCCATTTCCGTGCATAGGCTTGTGTTCAGCTTCATCCTACTGTTTTAGTTTCATTTTGCTGCAGAAGTTCAGTATTGGCTGTTCCATTTCCGTGCATAGGCTTGTGTTCAGCTTCATCCTACTGTTTCAGTTTCATTTTGCTGCAGAAGTTTAGTCTTGGCTGTTCCAGTTCCGTGCATAGGCTTGTGTTCAGCTTCATCCTACTGTTTCAGTTTCATTTTGCTGCAGAAGCTCAGTCTTGGCTGTTCCATTTCCGTGCGTAGGTTTTTGATCAGCTTCATCCTACTGTTTCAGTTTCATTTTGCTGCAGAAGCTCAGTCTTGGCAGTTCCAGTTCCGTGCATAGGCTTCTGTTCAGCTTCATCCTACTGTTTCAGTTTCATTTTGCTGCAGAACCTCAGTCTTGGCTGTTCCATTTCCGTGCATAGGCTTGTGTTCAGCTTCATCCTACTGTTTCAGTTTCATTTTGCTGCAGAAGCTCAGTCTTGGCGGTTCAGTTCCGTGCATAGTCTTGTGTTCAGCTTTCTTCCTACTGTTTCAGTTTCATTTTGCTGCAGAAGCTCAGTCTAGGCTGTTCCATTTCCGTGCGTAGGCTTGTGTTCATCTTCATCCTACTGTTTCAGTTTCATTTTGCTGCAGACGCTCAGTCTTGGCTGTTCCATTTCCGTGCATAGACTTGTGTTCAGCTTCATCCTACTGTTTTAGTTTCATTTTGCTGGAGAAATTGCGTAGTGGTTGTTCCATTTCCGTGCATAGGCTTGTGTTCAGCTTCATCCTACTTTTTCAGTTTCATTTTTCTGCAGAAGCTCAGTCTTGGCGGTTCAGTTCCGTGCATAGTCTTGTGTTCAGCTTTCTTCCTACTGTTTCAGTTTCATTTTGCTGCAGAAGCTCAGTCTTGGCTGTTCCAGTTCCGTGCATAGGCTTGTGTTCAGCTTCATCCTACTGTTTCAGTTTCATTTTGCTGCAGACGCTCAGTCTTGGCTGTTCCATTTCCGTGCATAGGCTTGTGTTCATCTTCATCCTACTGTTTTAGTTTCATTTTGCTGGAGAAATTGCGTAGTGGTCGTTCCATTTCCGTGCATAGGCTTGTGTTCAGCTTCATCCTACTGTTTCAGTTTCATTTTGCTGCAGAAGCTCAGTCTTGGCTGTTCCATTTCCGTGCATAGGCTTGTGTTCAGCTTCATCCTACTGTTTCACTTTCATTGTGCTGCAGAAGTTCAGGTTTGGCTGTTCCATTTCCGTGCATAGGCTTGTGTTCAGCTTCATCCTACTGTTTCAGTTTCTTTTTGCTGCAGAAGCTCAGTCTTGGCTGTTCCAGTTCCGTGCATAGACTTGTGTTCATCTTCATCCTACTGTTTCAGTTTCATTTTGCTGCAGAAGCTCAGTCTCTGCTGTTCCATTTCCGTGCATAGGCTTGTGTTCAGCTTCATCCTACTGTTTTAGTTTCATTTTGCTGGAGAAATTGCGTAGTGGCTGTTCCATTTCCGTGCATAGGCTTGTGTTCAGCTTCATCCTACTGTTTCACTTTCATTGTGCTGCAGAAGTTCAGGCTTGGCTGTTCCAGTTCCGTGCATAGGCTTGTGTTCAGCTTCATCCTACTGTTTCAGTTTCATTTTGCTGGAGAAGTTGCGTATTGGCTGTTCCATTTTCGTGCATAGGCTTGTGTTCAGCTTCATCCTACTGTTTCAGTTTCATTTTGCTGCAAAAGCTCAGTCTTGGCTGTTCCATTTCCGTGCATAGGCTTGTGTTCAATTTCCGCCTACTGTTTCACTTTCATTTTGCTGGAGAAGTTGCGTATTGGCTGTTCCATTTCCGTGCATAGGCTTGTGTTCAGCTTCATCCTACTGTTTCAGTTTCATTTTGCTGCAGAAGCTCAGTCTTGGCTGTTCCATTTCCGTGCATAGGTTTGTGTTCAGCTTCATCCTACTGTTTCAGTTTCATTTTGCTGCAGAAGTTCAGTCTTGGCTGTTCCATTTCCGTGCATAGGCTTGTGTTCAGCTTCATCCTACTGTTTCAGTTTCATTTTGCTGCAGAAGCTCAGTCTAGGCTGTTCCATTTCCGTGCATAGGCTTGTGTTCAGCTTCATCCTACTGTTTCAGTTTCATTTTGCTGCAGAAGTTCAGTCTTGGCAGTTCCATTTCCGTGCATAGGCTTGTGTTCAGCATCATCCTACTGTTTCAGTTTCATTGTGCTGCAGAAGCTCAGTCTTGGCTGTTCCAGTTCCGTGCATAGGCTTGTGTTCAGCTTCATCCTACTGTTTCAGTTTCATTTTGCTGCAGACGCTCAGTCTTTGCTGTTCCATTTCCGTGCATAGGCTTGTGTTCAGCTTCATCCTACTGTTTTAGTTTCATTTTGCTGCAGAAGTTCAGTATTGGCTGTTCCATTTCCGTGCATAGGCTTGTGTTCAGCTTCATCCTACTGTTTCAGTTTCATTTTGCTGCAGAAGTTCAGTATTGGCTGTTCCATTTCCGTGCATAGGCTTGTGTTCAGCTTCATCCTACTGTTTCAGTTTCATTTTGCTGCAGAAGCTCAGTCTTGGCTGTTCCATGCAGAAGCTCAGTTTTGGCTGTTGCATTTCCGTGCATAGGCTTGTGTTCAGCTTCATCCTACTGTTTCAGTTTCATTTTGCTGCAGAAGTTTAGTCTTGGCTGTTCCAGTTCCGTGCATATGCTTGTGTTCAGCTTCATCCTACTGTTTCAGTTTCATTTTGATGCAGAAGCTCAGTCTTGGTTGTTCCATTTCCGTGCGTAGGTTTTTGATCAGCTTCATCCTACTGTTTCAGTTTCATTTTGCTGCAGAAGCTCAGTCTCTGCTGTTCCATTTCCGTGCATAGGCTTGTGTTCAGCTTCATCCAACTGTTTCAGTTTCTTTTTGTTGCAGAAGCTCAGTTTTGGTAGTTCCGGTTCCGTGCATAGACTTGTGTTCATCTTCATCCTACTGTTTCAGTTTCATTTTTATGCAGAAGCTCAGTCTTGGATGTTCCATTTCCGTGCATAGGCTTGTGTTCATCTTCATCCTACTGTTTCAGTTTCATTTTTCTGCAGAAGCTCAGTCTTGGCGGTTCAGTTCCGTGCATAGTCTTGTGTTCAGCTTTCTTCCTACTGTTTCAGTTTCATTTTGCTGCAGAAGCTCAGTCTTGGCTGTTCCATTTCCGTGCATAGGCTTGTGTTCATCTTCATCCTACTGTTTCAGTTTCATTTTTATGCAGAAGCTCAGTCTTGGATGTTCCATTTCCGTGCATGGGTTTGTGTTCAGCTTCATCCTACTTTTTCAGTTTCATTTTTCTGCAGAAGCTCAGTCTTGGCGGTTCAGTTCCGTGCATAGTCTTGTGTTCAGCTTTCTTCCTACTGTTTCAGTTTCATTTTGCTGCAGAAGCTCAGTCTAGGCTGTTCCATTTCCGTGCGTAGGCTTGTGTTCATCTTCATCCTACTGTTTCAGTTTCATTTTGCTGCAGACGCTCAGTCTTGGCTGTTCCATTTCCGTGCATAGACTTGTGTTCAGCTTCATCCTACTGTTTTAGTTTCATTTTGCTGGAGAAATTGCGTAGTGGTTGTTCCATTTCCGTGCATAGGCTTGTGTTCAGCTTCATCCTACTGTTTCAGTTTCATTTTGCTGCAGAAGCTCAGTCTAGGCTGTTCCATTTCCGTGCATAGGCTTGTGTTCATCTTCAGCCTACTGTTTCAGTTTCATTGTGCTGCAGAAGTTCAGTCTTGGCTGTTCCAGTTCCGTGCATAGGCTTGTGTTCATCTTCATCCTACTGTTTTAGTTTCATTTTGCTGGAGAAATTGCGTAGTGGTCGTTCCATTTCCGTGCATAGGCTTGTGTTCAGCTTCATCCTACTGTTTCAGTTTCATTTTGCTGCAGAAGCTCAGTCTTGGCTGTTCCATTTCCGTGCATAGGCTTGTGTTCAGCTTCATCCTACTGTTTCAGTTTCATTTTGCTGGAGAAGTTGAGTATTGGCTGTTCCATTTCCGTGCATAGGCTTGTGTTCAGCTTCATCCTACTGTTTCAGTTTCATTTTGCTGCAGAAGCTCAGTCTTGGCTGTTCCATTTCCGTGCATAGGCTTGTGTTCAGCTTCATCCTACTGTTTCACTTTCATTGTGCTGCAGAAGTTCAGGTTTGGCTGTTCCATTTCCGTGCGTAGGCTTGTGTTCAGCTTCATCCTACTGTTTAAGTTTCATTTTGCTGCAGAAGCTCAGTCTTGGCTGTTCCATTTCCGTGCATAGACTGGTGTTCAGCTTCATCCTACTGTTTCAGTTTCATTGTGCTGCAGAAGTTCAGTCTTGGCTGTTCCAGTTCCGTGCATAGGCTTGTGTTCAGCTTCATCCTACTGTTTCAGTTTCATTTTTATGCAGACGCTCAGTCTTTGCTGTTCCATTTCCGTGCATAGGCTTGTGTTCAGCTTCATCCTACTGTTTTAGTTTCATTTTGCTGGAGAAATTGCGTAGTGGCTGTTCCATTTCCGTGCATAGGCTTGTGTTCAGCTTCATCCTACTGTTTCACTTTCATTGTGCTGCAGAAGTTCAGGCTTGGCTGTTCCAGTTCCGTGCATAGGCTTGTGTTCAGCTTCATCCTACTGTTTCAGTTTCATTTTGCTGCAGAAGCTCAGTCTTGGCTGTTCCATTTTCGTGCATAGGCTTGTGTTCAGCTTCATCCTACTGTTTCAGTTTCATTTTGCTGCAAAAGCTCAGTCTTGGCTGTTCCATTTCCGTGCATAGGCTTGTGTTCAATTTCCGCCTACTGTTTCACTTTCATTTTGCTGGAGAAGTTGCGTATTGGCTGTTCCATTTCCGTGCATAGGCTTGTGTTCAGCTTCATCCTACTGTTTTAGTTTCATTTTGCTGCAGAAGTTCAGTATTGGCTGTTCCATTTCCGTGCATAGGCTTGTGTTCAGCTTCATCCTACTGTTTCAGTTTCATTTTGCTGCAGAAGTTTAGTCTTGGCTGTTCCAGTTCCGTGCATATGCTTGTGTTCAGCTTCATCCTACTGCTTCAGTTTCATTTTGCTGGAGAAGTTGCGTATTGGCTGTTCCATTTCCGTGCATAGGCTTGTGTTCAGCTTCATCCTACTGTTTCAGTTTCATTTTGCTGCAGAAGCTCAGTCTTGGCTGTTCCATTTCCGTGCATAGGCTTGTGTTCAATTTCCGCCTACTGTTTCACTTTCATTTTTATGTAGAAGCTCAGTATTGGCCGTTCCAGTTCCGTGCAGAGGCTTGTGTTCATCTTCATCATACTGTTTCAGTTTCATTTTGCTGCAGAAGCTCAGTCTTGGCAGTTCCAGTTCCGTGCGTAGGTTTTTGATCAGCTTCATCCTACTGTTTCAGTTTCTTTTTGCTGCAGAAGCTCAGTCTTGGCAGTTCCAGTTCCGTGCATAGGCTTGTGTTCAGCTTCATCCTACTGTTTCAGTTTCATTTTTATGCAGAAGCTCAGTCTTGGCTGTTCCAGTTTCGTGCATAGGCTTGTGTTCAGCTTCATCCTACTTTTTCAGTTTCATTTTTCTGCAGAAGCTCTGTCTTGGCGGTTCAGTTCCGTGCATAGTCTTGTGTTCAGCTTTCTTCCTACTGTTTCAGTTTCATTTTGCTGCAGAAGCTCAGTCTAGGCTGTTCCATTTCCGTGCATAGGCTTGTGTTCAGCTTCATCCTACTGTTTCAGTTTCATTTTGCTGCAGAAGCTCAGTCTAGGCTGTTCCATTTCCGTGCATAGGCTTGTGTTCAGCTTCATCCTACTGTTTCAGTTTCATTTTGCTGCAGAAGCTCAGTCTTGGCTGTTCCAGTTCCGTGCATAGGCTTGTGTTCAGCTTCATCCTACTGTTTCAGTTTCATTTTTATGCAGAAGCTCAGTCTTGGCTGTTCCAGTTCCGTGCATAGGCTTGTGTTCAGCTTCATCCTACTGTTTCAGTTTCATTTTTATGCAGAAGCTCAGTCTTGGATGTTCCATTTCCGTGCATAGGCTTGTGTTCAGCTTCATCCTACTGTTTCAGTTTCATTTTGCTGCAGAAGCTCAGTCTAGGCTGTTCCATTTCCGTGCATAGGCTTGTGTTCAGCTTCATCCTACTGTTTCAGTTTCATTTTGCTGCAGAAGCTCTGTCTTGGATGTTCCATTTCCGTGCATAGGCTTGTGTTCAGCATCATCCTACTGTTTCAGTTTCATTTGCTGCAGAAGCTCAGTCTTGGCTGTTCCATTTCCGTGCATAGGCTTGTGTTCAGCTTCATCCCACTGCTTCAGCTTAATTTTGCTGCAGAAGGTCAGTCTTGGCTGTTCCAGTTCCGTGCATAGGCTTGTGTTCAGCTTCATCCTACTGTTTCAGTTTCATTTTGCTGCAGACGCTCAGTCTTTGCTGTTCCATTTCCGTGCATAGGCTTGTGTTCAGCTTCATCCTACTGTTTTAGTTTCATTTTGCTGCAGAAGTTCAGTATTGGCTGTTCCATTTCCGTGCATAGGCTTGTGTTCAGCTTCATCCTACTGTTTCAGTTTCATTTTGCTGCAGAAGTTTAGTCTTGGCTGTTCCATTTCCGTGCATAGGCTTGTGTTCAGCATCATCCTACTGTTTCAGTTTCATTGTGCTGCAGAAGGTCAGTCTTGGCTGTTCCAGTTCCGTGCATAGGCTTGTGTTCAGCTTTCTTCCTACTGTTTCAGTTTCATTTTGCTGCAGAAGCTCAGTCTAGGCTGTTCCATTTCCGTGCATAGGCTTGTGTTCAGCTTCATCCTACTGTTTCAGTTTCATTTTGCTGCAGAAGCTCAGTCTAGGCTGTTCCATTTCCGTGCATAGGCTTGTGTTGAGCTTCATCCTACTGTTTCAGTTTCATTTTGCTGCAGAAGCTCTGTCTTGGATGTTCCATTTCCGTGCATAGGCTTGTGTTCAGCTTCATCCTACTGTTTTAGTTTCATTTTGCTGGAGAAATTGCGTAGTGGCTGTTCCATTTCCGTGCATAGGCTTGTCTTCAGCTTCATCCTACTGTTTCAGTTTCATTTTGCTGCAGAAGCTCAGTCTTGGCTGTTCCATTTCCGTGCATAGTCTTGTGTTCAGCTTCATCCTACTGTTTCAGTTTCATTTTGCTGCAGAAGCTCAGTCTTGGCTGTTCCATTTCCGTGCATAGTCTTGTGTTCAGCTTCATCCTACTGTTTCAGTTTCATTTTGCTGCAGAAGCTCAGTCTCGGCTCTTCCATTTCCGTGCATAGGCTTGTGTTCAGCTTCATCCTACTGTTTCAGTTTCATTTTGCTGCAGAAGCTCAGTCTTGGCTGTTCCATTTCAATGCATAGGCTTGTGTTCAGCTTCATCCTACTGTTTCAGTTTCATTTTTATGTAGAAGCTCAGTATTGGCCGTTCCAGTTCCGTGCATAGGCTTGTGTTCAGCTTCATCATACTGTTTCAGTTTCATTTTGCTGCAGAAGCTCAGTCTTGGCTGTTCCAGTTCCGTGCATAGGCTTGTGTTCAATTTCCTCCTACTGTTTCACTTTCATTTTTATGTAGAAGCTCAGTATTGGCCGTTCCAGTTCCGTGCATAGGCTTGTGTTCAGCTTCATCATACTGTTTCAGTTTCATTTTGCTGCAGAAGCTCAGTCTTGGCAGTTCCAGTTCCGTGCGTAGGTTTTTGATCAGCTTCATCCTACTGTTTCAGTTTCTTTTTGCTGCAGAAGCTCAGTCTTGGCAGTTCCAGTTCCGTGCGTAGGTTTTTGATCAGCTTCATCCTACTGTTTCAGTTTCATTTCACTGCAGAAGCTCAGTCTTGGCAGTTCCAGTATCGTGCGTAGGCTTGTGTTCAGCTTCATCCTACTATTTCAGTTTCATTTTTATGCAGAAGCTCAGTCTTGGCTGTTCCAGTTTCGTGCATAGGCTTGTGTTCAGCTTCATCCTACAGTTTCAGTTTCATTTTGATGCAGAAGCTCAGTCTTGGTTAATCCATTTCCGTGCGTAGGTTTTTGATCAGCTTTATCCTACTGTTTCAGTTTCATTTTGCTGCAGAAGCTCAGTCTTGGCTGTTGCATTTCCGTGCATAGGCTAGTGTTCAGCTTCATCCTACTGTTTCAGTTTCATTTTGCTGCAGAACCTCAGTCTTGGCTGTTCCATTTCCGTGCATAGGCTTGTGTTCAGCTTCATCCTACTTTTTCAGTTTCATTTTTCTGCAGAAGCTCAGTCTTGGCGGTTCAGTTCCGTGCATAGGCTTGTGTTCAGCTTTCTTCCTACTGTTTCAGTTTCATTTTGCTGCAGAAGCTCAGTCTAGGCTGTTCCATTTCCGTTCATAGGCTTGTGTTCAGCTTCATCATACTGTTTCAGTTTCATTTTGCTGCAGAAGCTCAGTCCTGGCAGTTGCAGTTCCGTGCATAGGTTTGTGTTCAGCTTAATCCTACTGTTTCAGTTTCATTTTTATGCAGAAGCTCAGTCTTGGCTGTTCCATTTCCGTGCATAGGCTTGTGTTCAGCTTCATCCTACTGTTTCAGTTTCATTTTGCTGGAGAAGTTGCGTATTGGCTGTTCCATTTCCGTGCATAGGCTTGTGTTCATCTTCATCCTACTGTTTCAGTTTCATTTTTATGCAGAAGCTCAGTCTTGGCTGTTCCATTTCCGTGCATAGGCTTGTGTTCATCTTCATCATACTGTTTCAGTTTCATTTTGCTGCAGAAGCTCAGTCTTGGCAGTTCCAGTTCCGTGCGTAGGTTTTTGATCAGCTTCATCCTACTGTTTCAGTTTCTTTTTGCTGCAGAAGTTCAGTCTTGGCTGTTCCAGTTCCGTGCATAGGCTTGTGTTCAGCTTCATCCTACTGTTTCAGTTTCATTTTGCTGCAGAAGCTCAGTCTTGGCTGTTCCATTTCCGTGCATAGGCTTGTGTTCAGCTTCATCCTACTATTTCAGTTTCATTTTTAAGCAGAAGCTCAGTCTTGGCTGTTCCAGTTTCGTGCATAGGCTTGTGTTCAGCTTCGTCCAACTGTTTCAGTCTCATTTTGCTGCAGAAGCTCAGTCTTGGCTGTTCCAGTTCCGTGCGTAGGTTTTTGATCAGCTTCATCCTACTGTTTCAGTTTCATTTTGCTGCAGAAGCTCAGTCTTGGCTGTTCCATTTCCGTGCATAGGCTTGTGTTCAGCTTCATCCTACTATTTCAGTTTCATTTTTAAGCAGAAGGTCAGTCTTGTCTGTTCCAGTTTCGCGCATAGGCTTGTGTTCAGCTTCATCCTACTGTTTCAGTTTCATTGTGCTGAAGAAGCTCAGTCTTGGCTGTTCCATTTCCGTGCATAGGCTTGTGTTCAGCTTCATCCTACTGTTTCAGTTTCATTTTTATGCAGAAGCTCAGTCTTGGCTGTTCCATTTCCGTGCATAGGCTTGTGTTCATCTTCATCCTACTGTTTCAGTTTCATTTTGGTGGAGAAGTTGCGTATTGGCTGTTCCATTTCCGTGCATAGGCTTGTGTTCAGCTTCGTCCAACTGTTTCAGTCTCATTTTGCTGCAGAAGCTCAGTCTTGGCTGTTCCAGTTCCGTGCGTAGGTTTTTGATCAGCTTCATCCTACTGTTTCAGTTTCATTTTGCTGCAGAAGCTCAGTCTTGGCTGTTCCATTTCCGTGCATAGGCTGGTGTTCAGCTTCATCCTACTATTTCAGTTTCATTTTTAAGCAGAAGGTCAGTCTTGTCTGTTCCAGTTTCGCGCATAGGCTTGTGTTCAGCTTCATCCTACTGTTTCAGTTTCATTGTGCTGAAGAAGCTCAGTCTTGGCTGTTCCAGTTCCGTGCATAGGCTTGTGTTCAGCTTCATCCTACTGTTTCAGTTTCATTTTGCTGCAGAAGCTCAGTCTTGGCTGTTCCATTTCCGTGCATAGGCTTGTGTTCAGCTTCATCCTACTATTTCAGTTTCATTTTTAAGCAGAAGCTCAGTCTTGGCTGTTCCAGTTTCGTGCATAGGCTTGTGTTCAGCTTCGTCCAACTGTTTCAGTCTCATTTTGCTGCAGAAGCTCAGTCTTGGCTGTTCCAGTTCCGTGCGTAGGTTTTTGATCAGCTTCATCCTACTGTTTCAGTTTCATTTTGCTGCAGAAGCTCAGTCTTGGCTGTTCCATTTCCGTGCATAGGCTTGTGTTCAGCTTCATCCTACTATTTCAGTTTCATTTTTAAGCAGAAGGTCAGTCTTGTCTGTTCCAGTTTCGCGCATAGGCTTGTGTTCAGCTTCATCCTACTGTTTCAGTTTCATTGTGCTGCAGAACCTCAGTCTTGGCTGTTCCATTTCCGTGCATAGGCTTGTGTTCAGCTTCATCCTACTTTTTCAGTTTCATTTTTCTGCAGAAGCTCAGTCTTGGCGGTTCAGTTCCGTGCATAGTCTTGTGTTCAGCTTTCTTCCTACTGTTTCAGTTTCATTTTGCTGCAGAAGCTCAGTCTAGGCTGTTCCATTTCCGTGCATAGGCTTGTGTTCAGCTTCATCATACTGTTTCAGTTTCATTTTGCTGCAGAAGCTCAGTCTTGGCAGTTGCAGTTCCGTGCATAGGCTTGTGTTCATCTTCATCCTACTGTTTCAGTTTCATTTTGCTGCAGAAGCTCAGTCTTGGCAGTTGCAGTTCCGTGCATAGGCTTGTGTTCAGCTTCATCCTACTGTTTCAGTTTCATTTTGCTGGAGAAGTTGCGTATTGGCTGTTCCATTTCCGTGCATAGGCTTGTGTTCATCTTCATCCTACTGTTTCAGTTTCATTTTTATGCAGAAGCTCAGTCTTGGCTGTTCCATTTCCGTGCATAGGCTTGTGTTCATCTTCATCATACTGTTTCAGTTTCATTTTGCTGCAGAAGCTCAGTCTTGGCAGTTCCAGTTCCGTGCGTAGGTTTTTGATCAGCTTCATCCTACTGTTTCAGTTTCATTTTGCTGCAGAAGTTCAGTCTTGGCTGTTCCAGTTCCGTGCATAGGCTTGTGTTCAGCTTCATCCTACTGTTTCAGTTTCATTTTGCTGCAGAAGCTCAGTCTTGGCTGTTCCATTTCCGTGCATAGGCTTGTGTTCAGCTTCATCCTACTATTTCAGTTTCATTTTTAAGCAGAAGCTCAGTCTTGGCTGTTCCAGTTTCGTGCATAGGCTTGTGTTCAGCTTCGTCCAACTGTTTCAGTCTCATTTTGCTGCAGAAGCTCAGTCTTGGCTGTTCCAGTTCCGTGCGTAGGTTTTTGATCAGCTTCATCCTACTGTTTCAGTTTCATTTTGCTGCAGAAGCTCAGTCTTGGCTGTTCCATTTCCGTGCATAGGCTTGTGTTCAGCTTCATCCTACTATTTCAGTTTCATTTTTAAGCACAAGGTCAGTCTTGTCTGTTCCAGTTTCGCGCATAGGCTTGTGTTCAGCTTCATCCTACTGTTTCAGTTTCATTGTGCTGAAGAAGCTCAGTCTTGGCTGTTCCATTTCCGTGCATAGGCTTGTGTTCAGCTTCATCCTACTGTTTCAGTTTCATTTTTATGCAGAAGCTCAGTCTTGGCTGTTCCATTTCCGTGCATAGGCTTGTGTTCATCTTCATCCTACTGTTTCAGTTTCATTTTGGTGGAGAAGTTGCGTATTGGCTGTTCCATTTCCGTGCATAGGCTTGTGTTCATCTTCATCCTACTGTTTCAGTTTCATTTTTATGCAGAAGCTCAGTCTTGGCTGTTCCATTTCCGTGCATAGGCTTGTGTTCATCTTCATCATACTGTTTCAGTTTCATTTTGCTGCAGAAGCTCAGTCTTGGCAGTTCCAGTTCCGTGCATAGGTTTTTGATCAGCTTCATCCTACTGTTTCAGTTTCTTTTTGCTGCAGAAGTTCAGTCTTGGCTGTTCCAGTTCCGTGCGTAGGTGTTTGATCAGCTTCATCCTACTGTTTCAGTTTCATTTTGCTGCAGAAGCTCAGTCTTGGCTGTTCCATTTCCGTGCATAGGCTGGTGTTCAGCTTCATCCTACTATTTCAGTTTCATTTTTAAGCAGAAGCTCAGTCTTGGCTGTTCCAGTTTCGCGCATAGGCTTGTGTTCAGCTTCATCCTACTGTTTCAGTTTCATTTTTAAGCAGAAGATCAGTCTTGGCAGTTCCATTTCCGTTCATAGGCTTGTGTTCAGCTTCATCCTACTGTTTCAGTTTAATTTTGCTGCAGAAGCTCAGTCTTGGCTGTTCCATTTCCGTGCATATGCTTGTGTTCAGCTTCATCCTACTGTTTCAGTTTCATTTTGCTGCAGAAGCTCTGTCTTGGATGTTGCATTCCCGTGCATAGGCTTGTGTTCAGCTTCATCCTACTGTTTCAGTTTCATTTTGCTGCAGAAGTTCAGTCTTGGCAGTTGCAGTTCCGTGCATAGGCTTGTGTTCAGCTTCATCCTACTGTTTCAGTTTCATTTTTATGCTGAAGCTCAGTCTTGGCTGTTCCATTTCCGTGCATAGGCTTGTGTTCATCTTCATCATACTGTTTCAGTTTCATTTTGCTGCAGAAGCTCAGTCTAGGCTGTTCCAGTTCCGTGCATAGGCTTGTGTTCAGCTTCATCCTACTGTTTAAGTTTCAATCTGCTGCAGAAGCTCTGTCTTGGCTGTTCCAGTTCCGTGCGTAGGTGTTTGATCAGCTTCATCCTACTGTTTCAGTTTCATTTTGTTGCAGAAGCTCAGTCTTGGCTGTTCCATTTCCGTGCATAGGCTTGTGTTCAGCTTCATCCTACTATTTCAGTTTCATTTTTAAGCAGAAGCTCAGTCTTGGCTGTTCCAGTTTCGTGCATAGGCTTGTGTTCAGCTTCATCCAACTGTTTCAGTCTCATTTTGCTGCAGAAGCTCAGTCTTGTCTGTTCCAGTTCCGTGCGTAGGTGTCTGATAAGCTTCATCCTACTGTTTCAGTTTCATTTTGCTGCAGAAGCTCAGTCTTGGCTGTTCCATTTCCGTGCATAGGCTTGTGTTCAGCTTCATCCTACTATTTCAGTTTCATTTTTAAGCAGAAGCTCAGTCTTGGCTGTTCAAGTTTCGTGCATAGGCATGTGTTCAGCTTCATCCTACTGTTTCAGTTTCATTTTGCTGCAGAAGCTCAGTCTTGGCTGTTCCATTTCCGTGCATAGGCTTGTGTTCAGTTTCATCCTGCTGTTTCAGTTTCATTTTGCTGCAGAAGCTCAGTCTTGGCTGTTCCAGTTCCGTGCATAGGCTTGTGTTCAGCTTCATCCTACTGTTTCAGTTTCATTTTGCTGCAGAAGCTCAGTTTTGGCTGTTCCATTTCCGTGCATAGGCTTGTGTTTAGCTTCATCCTACTGTTTCAGTTTCATTGTGCTGCAGAAGCTCAGTCTTGGCTGTTCCATTTCCGTGCATATGCTTGTGTTCAGCTTCATCCTACTGTTTCAGTTTCATTTTGATGCAGAAGTTCAGTCTTGGCAGTTGCAGTTCCGTGCATGGGCTTGTGTTCATCTTCATCCTACTGTTTCAGTTTCATTTTGCTGCAGAAGCTCAGTCTTGGCTGTTGCATTTCCGTGCACAGGCTTGTGTTCATCTTCATCCTACTTTTTCAGTTTCATTTTTCTGCAGAAGCTCAGTCTAGGCTGTTCCAGTTCCGTGCATAGGCTTGTGTTCATCTTCATCCTACTGTTTCAGTTTCATTTTTCTGCAGAAGCTCAGTCTAGGCTGTTCCAGTTCCGTGCATAGGCTTGTGTTCAGCTTCATCCTACTGTTTCAGTTTGATTTTGCTGCAGAAGCTCAGTCTTCGCTGTTCCATTTCCGTGCATAGGCTTGTGTTCAGCTTCATCCTACTGTTTCAGTTTCATTTTGCTGCAGAAGCTCAGTATTTGGCTGTTCCAGTTCCGTGCATAGGCTTGTGTTCAGCTTCATCCTACTGTTTCAGTTTCATTTTGCTGCAGAAGCTCAGTTTTGGCTGTTCCATTTCCGTGCATAGGCTTGTGTTTAGCTTCATCCTACTGTTTCAGTTTCATTGTGCTGCAGAAGCTCAGTCTTGGCTGTTCCATTTCCGTGCATATGCTTGTGTTCAGCTTCATCCTACTGTTTCAGTTTCATTTTGATGCAGAAGTTCAGTCTTGGCAGTTGCAGTTCCGTGCATAGGCTTGTGTTCAGCTTCATCCTACTGTTTCAGTTTCATTTTGCTGCAGAAGCTCAGTCTTGGCTGTTCCATTTCCGTGCATAGGCTTGTGTTCAGCTTCATCATACTGTTTCAGTTTAATTTTGCTGCAGAAGCTCAGTCTAGGCTGTTCCAGTTGCGTGCATAGGTTTTTGATCAGCTTCGGCGAACTGTTTCAGTTTCATTTCACTGCAGAAGCTCAGTATTGGCTGTTCCAGTTCCGTGCATAGACTTGTGTTCAGCTTCATCCTACTTTTTCAGTTTCATTTTTCTGCAGAAGCTCAGTCTTGGATGTTCCATTTCCGTGCATAGGCTTGTGTTCATCTTCATCCTACTGTTTCAGTTTCATTTTTCTGCAGAAGCTCAGTCTTGGCTGTTCCATTTCAGTTCATAGGATTGCGTTCAGCTTCATCCTACTGTTTCAGTTTCATTTTGCAGCAGAAGCTCAATCTTGGCTGTTGCAGTTCCGTGCATAGGTTTTTGATCAGCTTCATCCTACTGTTTCATTTTCATTTTGCTGCAGAAGCTCAGTCTTGGCTGTTCCATTTCCGTGCATAGGCTTGTGTTCAGCTTCATCCTACTATTTCAGTTTCATTTTTAAGCAGAAGCTCAGTCTTGGCTGTTCAAGTTTCGTGCATAGGCTTGTGTTCAGCTTCATCCTACTGTTTCAGTTTCATTTTGCTGCAGAAGCTCAGTCTTGGCTGTTCCATTTCCGTGCATAGGCTTGTGTTCAGTTTCATCCTGCTGTTTCAGTTTCATTTTGCTGCAGAATCTCAGTATTGGCTGTTTCATTTCCATGCATAGGCTTGTGTTCAGCTTCATGCTACTGTTTCAGTTTCATTTCACTGCAGAAGCTCAGTTTTGGCTGTTCCATTTCCGTGCATAGGCTTGTGTTTAGCTTCATCATACTGTTTCAGTTTCATTGTGCTGCAGAAGCTCAGTCTTGGCTGTTCCATTTCCGTGCATATGCTTGTGTTCAGCTTCATCCTACTGTTTCAGTTTCATTTTGATGCAGAAGCTCAGTCTTGGATGTTCCAGTTCCGTGCATAGGCTTGCGTTCACCTTCATCCTACTGTTTCAGTTTCATTTTGCTGAAGAAGCTCAGTCTTGGCTGTACCATTTCCGTGCGTAGGCTTGTGTTCATCTTCATCCTACTGTTTCAGTTTCATTTTTATGCAGAAGCTCAGTCTTGGATGTTCCATTTCCGTGCATAGGCTTGTGTTCATCTTCATCCTACTGTTTCAGTTTCATTTTTCTGCAGAAGCTCAGTATTGGCTGTTCCAGTTCCGTGCATAGGCTTGTGTTCAGCTTCATCCTACTGTTTCAGTTTCATTTTGCTGCAGAAGCTCAGTCTTGGCTGTTCCATTTCCGTGCATAGGCTTGTGTTCAGCTTCATCCTACTGTTTCAGTTTCATTTTGCTGCAGAAGCTCAGTATTGGCTGTTCCAGTTCCGTGCATAGGCTTGTGTTCAGCTTCATCCTACTGTTTCAGTTTCATTTTGCTGCAGAAGCTCAGTTTTGGCTGTTCCATTTCCGTGCATAGGCTTGTGTTTAGCTTCATCCTACTGTTTCAGTTTCATTGTGCTGCAGAAGCTCAGTCTTGGCTGTTCCATTTCCGTGCATATGCTTGTGTTCAGCTTCATCCTACTGTTTCAGTTTCATTTTGATGCAGAAGTTCAGTCTTGGCAGTTCCATTTCCGTGTATAGGCTTGTGTTCATCTTCATCCTACTGTTTCAGTTTCATTCTGCTGCAGAACCTCAGTCTTGGCTGTTCCATTTCCGTGCATAGGCTTGTGTTCATCTTCATCCTACTGTTTCAGTTTCATTTTTCTGCAGAAGCTCAGTCTAGGCTGTTCCATTTCCGTGCATAGGCTTGTGTTCAGCTTCATCCTACTGTTTCAGTTTCATTTTGCTGCAGAAGCTCAGTCTTCGCTGTTCCATTTCCGTGCATAGGCTTGTGTTCACCTTCATCCTACTGTTTCAGTTTCATTTTTCTGCAGAAGCTCAGTCTTGGCTGTTCCAGTTCCGTGCATAGGCTTGTGTTCAGCTTCATCCTACTGTTTCAGTTTCATTTTGCTGCAGAAGCTCAGTCTTGGCTGTTGCATTTCAGTGCATAGGCTTGTGTTCATCTTCATCCTACTGTTTCAGTTTCATTTTTCTGCAGAAGCTCAGTCTTCGCTGTTCCATTTCCGTGCATAGGCTTGTGTTCATCTTCATCCTACTGTTTCAGTTTCATTTTGCTGCAGAAGCTCAGTCTTGGCTGTTCCAGTTCCGTGCATAGGCTTGTGTTCAGCTTCATCCTACTGTTTCAGTTTCATTTTGCTGCAGAAGTTCTGTCTTGGCTGTTCCATTTCCGTGCATAGGCTTGTGTTCAATTTCCGCCTACTGTTTCACTTTCATTTTGCTGGAGAAGTTGCGTATTGGCTGTTCCATTTCCGTGCATAGGCTTGTGTTCAGCTTCATCCTACTGTTTCAGTTTCATTTTGCTGCAGAAGCTCAGTCTTGGCTGTTCCATTTCCGTGCATAGGCTTGTGTTCATCTTCATCCTACTGTATCAGTTTCATTTTTCTGCAGAAGCTCAGTCTTGGCTGTTCCAGTTCCGTGCATAGGCTTGCGTTCAGCTTCATCCTACTGTTTCAGTTTCATTTTGATGCAGAAGCTCAGTCTTCGCTGTTCCATTTCCGTGCATAGGCTTGTGTTCAGCTTCATCCTACTGTTTCAGTTTCATTTTGCTGCAGAAGCTCAGTCTTGGCTGTTCCAGTTCCGTGCATAGGCTTGTGTTCAGCTTCATCCTACTGTTTCAGTTTCATTTTTATGCGGAAGCTCAGTATTGGCTGTTCCATTTCCGTGCATAGGCTTGTGTTCAGCTTCATCCTACTGCTTCAGTTTCATTTTGCTGCAGAAGCTCAGTCTTGGCTGTTCCAGTTCCGTGCATAGGTTTGTGTTCATCTTCATCATACTGTTTCAGTTTCATTTTGCTGCAGAAGGTCAGTATTGGCTGTTCCATTTCCGTGCATAGGTTTGTGTTCATCTTCATGCTACTGTTTCAGTTTCATTTCACTGCAGAAGTTCTGTCTTGGCTGTTCCATTTCCGTGCATAGACTTGTGTTCAGCTTCATCCTACTGTTTCAGTTTCATTTTTATGCAGAAGCTTAGTCTTGGCATTTCCAGTTCCGTTCATAGGCTTGTGTTCAGCTTCATGCTACTGTTTCAGTTTCATTTTGCTGCAGAAGTTCAGTATTGGCTGTTCCATTTCCGTGCATAGGTTTGTGTTCATCTTCATGCTACTGTTTCAGTTTCATTTTTATGCAGAAGTTCTGTCTTGGCTGTTCCATTTCCGTGCATAGACTTGTGTTCAGCTTCATCCTACTGTTTCAGTTTCATTTTGCTGCAGAAGCTCTGTCTTGGATGTTCCATTTCCGTTCATAGGCTTGCGTTCACCTTCATCCTACTGTTTCAGTTTCATTTTGCTGCAGAAGCTCAGTCTTGGCTGTTCCATTTCCGTGCAAACCCTTGTGTTCAGCTTCATCCTACTGTTTCAGTTTCATTTTGATGCAGAAGTTTAGTCTTGGCTGTTCCATTTCCGTGCGTAGGCTTGTGTTCAGCTTCATCCTACTGTTTCAGTTTCATTTTGCTGCAGAAGTTCAGTCTTGGCTGTTCCATTTCCGTGCATAGGCTTGTGTTCAGCTTCATCCTACTGTTTCAGTTTCATTTTGCTGCAGAAGTTTAGTCTTGGCTGTTCCAGTTCCGTGCATAGGCTTGTGTTCAGCTTCATCCTACTGTTTCAGTTTCATTTTGCTGCAGAAGTTTAGTCTTGGCTGTTCCATTTCCGTGCATAGGCTTGTGTTCAGCTTCATCATACTGTTTCAGTTTCATTTTGATGCAGAAGCTCAGTCTTGGCTGTTCCATTTCCGTGCATAGGCTTGTGTTCAGCTTCATCCTACTGTTTCAGTTTCATTTTGCTGCAGAAGCTCAGTCTTGGCTGTTCCATTTCCGTGCGTAGGTTTTTGATCAGCTTCGGCGAACTGTTTCAGTTTCATTTTTATGCAGAAGTTCTGTCTTGGCTGTTCCATTTCCGTGCATAGACTTGTGTTCAGCTTCATCCTACTGTTTCAGTTTCATTTTGCTGCAGAAGCTCAGTCTTGGCTGTTCCAGTTCCGTGCATAGGCTTGTGTTCAGCTTCATCCTACTGTTTCAGTTTCATTTTTATGCAGAAGCTTAGTCTTGGCTGTTCCAGTTTCGTGCATAGGCTTGTGTTCAGCTTTATCCTACTGTTTCAGTTTCATTTTGATGCAGAAGCTCAGTCTTGGCTGTTCCATTTCCGTGCATAGGCTTGTGTTCAGCTTCATCCTACTGTTTTAGTTTCATTTTGCTGCAGAAGTTCAGTCTTGGCTGTTCCAGTTCCGTGCATAGGCTTGTGTTCAGCTTCATCCTACTGTTTCAGTTTCATTTTGCTTCAGAAGCTCAGTCTTGGCTGATTCATGATACTGTTCCGGTTTACGTTTTGTGCTTGGTGATTAGGAAAAAGATGTTTCATTTTGAAGTTTGAAGTCTCTGAATGTCAATTAGGTTTTTTCATTGGAGGTCAATCGCATGTTGTTTGCTTTCTGAAGACATATAGCGATTGCTTTTCTATTTTTTGGAATCAGATTATTCATTAATTCATGAAACTGATCGCACAAGCAGTGCATGAAAGGATTCATAATCACGTTTATTGATAGAAAATTCCAGAAAGCATCAAGTAAAAGTCTTCAATTCAAATTCGACAAAATCAGGAAATTTGAATTCCTTCTGTTGTGAGTTAAATGTAATATATTTGAAAGTATAAAAAACAAAGATTTCACATACGAATGACGTAAACAAAATGATTCATCATTCTAATCGACAATATCGTTCACTGAATAGACAAAGAAGAACACTGTCTATCATTTCATTCTTTCAGGTGGAGAGAAGCTGTTCATCATCTATGCGACCTCCAAATTCATTGTGGACACCTCCCATCCTGCGGTGGAAGTCAACGGGAGGTATGGGTGGATGCAGAAGGAGAATAACTTCATCAAGTGTCGACTGCCGTCCTCCCGAGCCGGCTGGAGGGACTTCAATGACGTCTCCGCCGCTCTGGAGAAGGTCTTCGGCGGTGCAAAGATCGGAATGATTAGGCAGGTCCAAGGGTTGTGCAGAGGGAAGGACGTGGCGGAGGTCTGCTCCCGAGATGATGATCAGGTGAAGGAGCATTGGAACGACACTGAGTATTCGGACAAAGATGGGAATATCTTCACCTATAAAGAAGCAGGGAAACCTGATTACACATACATCACAGCTGGTGGAAGACTGCTCATCTGTGGAGGACGCAGGACAGTTCTTACAATCTACAAGATTTGATGTCTTCCTAACTCATGAACTTCAGAACACAAATTCCTCCTCCAACCGTCACACGTTTCCCTTCCACCCTCCAATACTTCGATGCAAAGAGAAATGTGTGAGACCTCTCCTCCGACATGTTTTCATTCTTCTGTGAATGTCATTGAAACAACGAACTTATTCCACTGTTCCGTCAAATTGGAACGATTCTTAGAATGAAGTGGAAAGTCTCAATAGTTGAAACGTGAACAGTCTGCGTACAACTGAATTTCTAATACGAACAAGTGATAAAATCCAGAGAATCAGTATTCACCAATTTTGAAGAAGTTTGACAATGCTACTTCTCATCTGCTGCATCGCTAATGATTGATTTGTTTTATGCTTTGCTTTACACTATCTCCATATTTCACTTTTAATCTGCATTGCTTGCATACAGGACGATCTCAATTCCATACTACTCGTATTATATTTTATAAAATGTATTTTTTTACATTTTATTGCTCATGAATATCCGCTAACGGCGTCATCAAAGTATCCAGATGATTTGTTTATTGAATTGTCTGCGTTTCAGATGTGCGAATCCCAGCCATGTGCGGTATGTCAGATCAACACCGAAGTAGAAAAGGCGGAGAAGCTTGTAAATTTCAAATACTTGTCACAGTTTGAAATAATTGTTGTTGATGAATTAAGACTAAATTCAACTTTGACTAAGATGGACTTCTCCAATAATGAAGTGCATAATTTGCGTTATTCATCAACGGATGAGTAGGAGATGGCATCCTGACTGGGTTTGACCCTATTTGCCTCAGTTGGAGGCATCACGGCTCTCCCCTCGGTCTTTTATCTCACGCCGGAACGAATAATTGTTTGAAGGTCTCCTTCAGTGACTTTTCCTAACTGTGTGTTGACTTTCTCTGAGTGACAGCTGTTTTTTGTAGACCCAATATTTTATCCACAGGAGTCACATGAAAAACATTTACGACCACATTTTTCGACATTTTGGATTTTCTCCTCTATTGATAAGAATTTTGAGTTTAAAGTTGATTTGCAGCTTCTGTAGTTTGCCCGTTCAGGAAATATGGTCGAGTAATTATGCTAATTGATACTCAGATACTTTTACCTCCTTGTGATGACTAATATGACGTCCATACATACTACTTATAAATACGAAGTTTAGAAAAATGATTGTTTGACTTTTAAAATGATATTTATGGTAAGAAGATGTATTTGGAACGAAAAAGCGATGCCACCATCGGATAGAACATGCGCAAAATAGGTGTACTTCAAGTCATGCCACACAAGTTGATGATTTTGAAGAACTGAAGGGGCGGCCATAATGACCCGCCCCCGAACACGACAAGAAGAAGCCTGAGGCAAATTGGGTTCAATGCACAACGTCTATTCAGTGCATTTGCTCTTTATTTCAGATATGTGAACATGACTTCAGCTTTAATCTTTTAAGAGAACATTTCCTGTGCATGACTATTGAGCTCAGTTGTATAATTGTGCAGAAATTTGGTTCGGGAATTATCTACATGTGCAGTCTGTACATCGTTGTGGCATTTCCTTTTCACTTGAACAATCATTGATCAATTAACTTACAGATTTTATGATATTTAGACCTAATGCAGCCGACAGGATAACGAAAATCTGCAAAAACACAACGATGTTGATATTTAGGACTAAATCAGTGGTATCAACGGATTCAGCATTTCAATAAAGTGTTTTAAGCCCTGAGACATCAGGTCATACTGGGAACACAGTCAGCAGAAGCTAACAAATGATTTTAACAAATTATTGCTGCATTTCTATAGAATATTTCTAAATTTGCAGTAAATTGAATTTCCAAACTCCACTTCCGATCATTGAAATGAAGTGGACGGTCTAATAACCAAAGAATTTGACTTCTTAAAAATGTCAGAAATCATTAAATAATACAGGAAAAATCATTGCATGTACTCCTCGAAAATTATGCCGCTTGGACATGAGAATAAGAAAAGTGCTGGTCAGAAAGGGTCACAGAAATTGATTTCAAACACTGAAATCCTGACATTGGATTGAAAAGGAAAGGTTTGAAGGAAAATGTATCCTTTGAAATGCAACTTCAGCGCGCTTCTATTTCTACTGTTGATGTTGAACTGACCCCTAAATATCAATCAAAGCATGTTGATATGCTGACCACTTATCTCTACTTGTCATTGTATTTTAGGGTGGTCCAAGCTCCCATAGGAAAAATGAAGTATCTCCAATCTTTCTTCCCTCCCCGGAAAATGTTCCTTTTTAGGAGAAAATCAAAAGTCTTCATTAATACTCTTCATTCCCAGGTCATTTAGGTGTGCCTCAAGGTCATCAAAGGGTCAAATATCAAAGAATTCGATTTTTCTCATTTTTACTCCTTTTCTCGAATTTTGAGTGGAATCCAAAGCAAGATTAGTCCACTCATGACTTAAAATGTGTCGCGGAAGGATAGAGGAGGAATATTTGCTTGGATAAAAGTAATTCAAATAAGCTTACATGCACTTTTTGTAAGTATTTAAAGGTTAACCATCGCCAAGAGCATTTTTCATGACTCCAACGGTCAGGGGGTTGCATCCAACTCGAGAATCCAATTGTAGGTGGTGGCTCGTGAGGGGCACTTCGATACTCTAGGGCTACATCAATTTCAAGTTTCAGTTTTCTGTTCGTTATTTTGACCTTCAAAGCTTCAGAAGACGCAGTTGGCTTTTGTGTCATCAATCTCAATATCCAGCTGCAGTTTTCATTTATTAAAAAAGGAATTAAGAGGTTTAAAGAAGTTTTTTATTAATGAAAATTATTGCTAGCTGTTACATGTACTTGTAGAATTGTGGAGTTGGACTTGATCTTGAGGCATGTTGCACAAAGATACAGAAAGTATTTCATATTGTCTTATCTTTGTTAACTTTTCTTTTCACCATGCTGCATCTGACTTTGTTTAAATGTCAGTCAAGTCTATCTTATGGAACAGATGATTTGAACATGAAGTTCACTTGTCAGCATTCATCATCATTTGATTGATTGTGTCAGACTGACCATGTTCATGACGTAGGCGGTCGATGAACTTCTAAAAGTTGTGTTTTTAATCATCTCATTTAAAGTGATTGGGAAGAGAATATCCACGAAACGACATCTTTGAATTCTTATCCTTTACTGACAGTTGTACAACGTTAGGCAATGATCCGCATCATCCCGCGGTTTCATTCTACTTGTACAGATATTTCTGATCGTCCTTTTTCTCATGAGATTATTGAGATCTTCTCCTGCAGCTTACTTTGAGGAATGATCAATGAGAGAAGAGGCATCGCAGTAAAAACAGTCGTATAGAGACGTGTTGAATTTCGTCTCAATTTTGATCCAACTTTTAATGGAAGTCTTTGACATATTCGTATTTGTAGGTTTTGTTGCTCAATCTAACTTTTCTGAAAGTCTCTAAAATGTCAGGCTTTTAGAATGAATAAGAATTATGAAGCAATGACCGTTTCCAGGAAATCAATAAATGATGCATCAATCTTGTGTGACGTTTTGCAGCAGCATTTTGTACATTGCTCTCTTACTTCTATTCCGAGCTTTCTGTTTTGAATTCGTAAATAAAACATCCTTTGTCAGCAATTGGTATTTTGGTAATTTGTCCTGTTCATGAATTTTTTGACTTTGTAATCAATTGTAAATTCATGGAAGTTTGAATGTATAATAATCATTATTTATTGATCTCTTTATTGGTTGACATATCAGGACTATTCGCATTGTTCAACGTATTTCATACAGTAAAAATAAATATATAATAATATTTATTGCCAAATACATCACTTTCTATCACTTTTATCAGTTACTACTTCTGTTTCTTTTGAGGCATATTTCAAGTAATGCAAACTTACAATATGTTGAATCAATCTCTTCTGAAAACACATGATAGATCTAGAAATGAGGATTGCTGCAGTTTTTGTGTTCTAATTAATTTCCGGGAATCAAAAGTAGACAGATCTAGATATTAGAATATCATACTGACAATCTTTAAAACAAAAGCATTGCATTTTAGTGTCAGCCTTATTAAACCGGACTGTGAAGGTCACTGAGATGTCGGGGAGGCCAATTCGCCATCCCTCCTTAGTTTACACGTAAAGTCTTGCTCAGAACTCTATCTTATGAAACATGTGAGTTGAACATGGAGTTAACTTGTCAGCATTCATCATCAGTTTATTGATTGTGTCGGATTGATCACGTTCATGACTTTGACGCGTTGATGAACTTCTAAAAGTTGTGTTTTAATCATCTCATTTGAAGTTAGGGAAGAAAACATCCAAGAATCTTAGAATTCCCATCCTTTGCATGGAGTTTCCACAATGTTAGGCAAAATGGTCCATGTGTTCGGAGACTGATCTTAAAATGAGTCCATCCAGAACCGGAGATTGGAGGAGAATCTAACATATTTCTAACTATGGCCGGTCTGTGCATCGCATTAAATGTTAGCGCATTCTCAGATGTCATCGTCCTATAGACAGGACAATCTATGATTAAATGTGGCTCAATCGATAGCAAATTGGCACTGCACAAGCGAAACAAACATTTTCACATATTTCTAGCACATTCACATGAACGGTGAGCCAGTTAATCTCCTTTCAGTTATACGGTTAATATCGAACCGCGCTTCACTCCCTAATTGAAGGCAATTGCGTCACTGATAACATAGAACAAATTCTCTACATGATCATGGCTTAGGGACTGCAGTTTTCGGAAATTTCTGAATTTGGGAGAAGTTTCCGAAGTTGAATAAAATGTTCGATGACATGTTAGTTTCCAAAGATTTGCCTTTAAACCTAATAGTCCCTAATAGTTGCAGAGAAAAGCTAATGAGTTTTACATGAGCTGCATTTTGGATTGACTGCAGAGCTTTGATGTAGAATCACACTCAGACATTCATCAATGGCTGCAATGGATTCCAATATGAAAGGAAATAAATATAAAACTATCCCTTACATTCTCATCTCAGCGGTTTATATTGTACAACCTTATGGATAGTGCAAAATCCTTAGTATTTGTACAAATTACATGAATATCAGTTTAGTAATTATGATCCACACTAATTTAAGGCATTTAAGAAATAGACAACAAATTAGTTATTTTTTGATCTAAAAATTGAAATGAAATTGCACATCATCATCATTGTGATATAATTGCACATGTGTCTAAAAGAGACATATGATGCAGTTATTTCTTATCTGCTGTTTAGTATCTAAGCTCTTATTCTTGTCTGATGGGAACAGGAACCGGGTAGAACTCGGCAGACACGGAGATTCGTAGCAGACATGGATAGGATGTACTGCATTCTCCGAAAGTCCAATTTTCAGCCTCGTTCCCTGCAGAAAATGAATAGCCATGAATTTTTTATAAGGGAAGAGTAATTAAGAACAGATGTAATGTGGTTTAACCCAGGAAAACCCGATGGATCACTGGTGACCCATGAAAATGATGATGTTTAATGGCAGAAATCTCCACCGAAGACGATGAATTTTTGGACGATTTTTTGCATCCAACCCTTCCTAGCGATCTGGTAGTCAATGTTATTTCAGAAAATATTGAATGAACTTTCGATTCATGTCATTTAAATCACTAAGAAAAACTTGTGCTTCAAACTTTGGTTCTCTTTACAATGTGCTTTTTAAGAACAAATATAATGTGCTTTGATAATGTGTGCCAGGATTGGAACCGGCGAGTATTTGGTTGCCCGGCCGGTCGGTGGCTGGTTTATAAAAAGCCGCCGGTCGGGGATGGAACGATGCCTGGCGTCTCTGTGCCGGTTGGTTAAGGCTTTGTTCGTCAGACATTATTTGGTCAACTTATGCTACTAGCCATTATTCAGTTTCCACATTGCATACATGAAATGCATGAATGGTAGGCCATACGGTTCTCCGGATAAGCGAGAGTTATCAATTACAATATCATTCAATGCAATTATTCTCACTTTGATAACATATTTTGTGCGGTGATCAGTAATACGCGTAATGACTTTTTGTACTAATCTAATGAGTTGTACGAGTTCTTTAAAGTCTATAATAATGCTGACTACATTTTTAAAGTCAATCAAAATCAAGCATATGCGAAACAGATAATCAAAATAATGACCCAAACGTGCATTGATATGATAATAACATTGATATGTACAATAATACAGTTCGTCAGTTCATGAGACCAGACAACCCGATCCCATTGATTTCGCCACTGACAATGACTCATTGCCCATCTGAGACGTCTTTTTGTTTGCTGATCTGATAATTCGATCTGAGAGGGCCTCTTACAGCTCTTGAAATTCGACTCAATAAGTCTTCTACGAATAGTGGACTTAGAAATAGACGAGACTAGTGCAGCCATCTCAGTTAACAAGAGACTTGGATCAACTTTAACAAATCTCAAAATTAGGCAGTCTCTACGTTTGGATGTTTTGCGTGGACGGCCAGAGCCCTCTTTACGACAGAGTCGAAAATCATCATTATGCCATCGATGCACATTTGTGTAAGGGACATTTAGTCGCTTGCTTGTAGCTCGCAAAGAAAACCCTAGTTATAGCACTTTGCCTTTTGTGAATGCGATCTCGTTATTGTTCATTTGTGCTTTGTATTGTTTTCAACTGGTAAGAGATAGATTTCTAGCTGAAAGCAATCAGGAGTGCTGCCAACACCACCGCAACGAAGTCAGGAAGCTATGGAACATGAAGTCCAGTTAATCACATGTAGCAGTTACATGTACATTATTGTTGATGAATAATGGTGCTATACTGGCTCTGATTGACCGATTTTCTTTATCTTTGTTTTGCTTGATAGCTTTTGGCTTGACAAAGGAAACAAATATAATTTTATAAGAGTGAGGTATGATTTTGTGTAACATTGCTAAATGAAGATCAAATTATCTACTACTTTTTTATCTATAACAGGAAAACAACTCAATACTCATGCTTGAAATTTCCAACAATAATATTAGCAAGCACAACTGACATATCTTCCAAATTTCAGAGAAATTCGTTCAAGTTTGACGGAGTTAGACAAAGTTGAAGTTAAGGCGATGTTTAAGGGTGATCCATTTTTTATGAAACAATCTGTAATACATGTATATAATTGTATCTATATCCCGTCTCCTCAAGAAATCTTTAGGTGATCAACAATTCCAAGTTCCAACATAAGAAAAGTTTTTCTAACGATCAAAGTTCTGAGATTAACAATTTGTTCACTGACTGAGTGTTGATGTTACGAAATGTTTTGTCTGCGACGTGCAAACTTGATTTAAAGTGATTCACAGAAGTGACATTTACTTCTTCAGTTGTGAGGGAATTCCAGTGATTTGCGACGTCAATTGCGAACTCTCTCCACAACAGTTTAAATTCAGATCTTTTGAGTTTACATTGATGAACGTGAACTGACGCATAAGAGTTTGGAACAATGAGCTCGCGTCACTTGTCATCAATTTTTCATTTCAGTGAGTGTCTCTCTCTGTACAACGTCAATTAAAATGTATCGCGTGTCGTTAACTTATCAAACAATTCTCCACCCTCCAATGTCAAACGTTCGGGTTGAAGGCCCTAGGTTGCATTGAAATCCATCATTCATTGCATCTCTAAGCTCCACGTGTCATATAAACTATCCCATGTAGTGAAATTATTCATGATGTGAAACAATTTTACAATAGATAGGAGGCTGAGGAATACACAATGCTTCCAAAGTTCATAAAGGCTAGAAAATAGGATTCTGGACACTATATCATCGATAAAGTAGGGTTTGAACTGCATGTATAAGTTGCCGGTAATCATTTTCAACTGTTTAAAGAGCAGTTCGCAATATTTCTGTTACAAAACATAAGTGCAAAATACTCTCAAATTATGTTACATTTACATGCTCTTAATCCTATCAGGACCAGGTGATTTTTAACGTCGTTGGACAGCGGGGGCTCTCAAATTTCTGATGTTCTGATGGATAAAACGTTTTGAGGACAGCGCTACCATAATTTTCGAGTATCCTCTTTCGAATGGTGATGCCTATTTCGCATGATTTGAATTAAGATAGAAAATATTTCAAATTTAAATTGATTTTCCATTTTTTCATTTTTCATGAATCTATGCATTTTTGCCGCATCAAAAAGTGTTCATTGCAACTAAAATATTTCTGCATAATATTCTACGCTGACTTTAGTACTATAAATGACAATTTGAAATTTGAACGTAAATAATATCTTTTCATGCATTATTGCATTTATTTATCTTAACAAATGTCTCGTTCTAATGACGTGTTCGCTATAAAGACAAGGTTATGATACATTCCGAATGCAATCTTTCGAATGATGATATGTATTTTCCATTATTCTGTGGGTTTCATATCTAAAAATTCACATCAAAACTTCACATACTTCATAGACCTATACTAGATATGTACATTGTTCATGTATTCATCTTGGGAGATAAGATGAATGTATATGTTAACAATCCTGAATTGCACATGCATAAATATTATGTAAATATGACACAGAAACATTCAAGCAATAATAATCAATGCTACTTTAAGTGGAAAACATCAATTTTCTAAAAATGTATTTTTAAAAATGACTTTTTTTTAATATGACAAATTTTTAAAAATTTGCCCAAATATTTACTGAAACTTCAACATACATACAAACTAAAAGTCACAAAATATTGAGCTTCTATCTGACTTATTAAACTTTAATGATGTTACATTTACATGCTCTTAATGTTGCAATGATTGACTCTGCAATTTCTCGACTAAAAGTCGTCAACGGTCGACATGGGTCTAATTAAATTAACCGGCAGGACAGCGCAGTGAGTAGTCGGCGCAACGGTCTTCAATATTTGAGGACGGGTCGGCGGCTGGCGCTACTAAAACCGGTCCGGACGATCGGCCGGTCGGTTCCCATCCTGATATGTGCATGAAATCTGAGGCAGGAATGCATGTGACTGTTGTCCACCAAGAGCTTTTCGCCTGAAACACAATCTAAAGGAAATCCGCAATCTCCTTTGAAATACAGATAAATGATTCGCAGCAGGTTATGTATTGAGAGGAGATGAAGGCCATCAGATTTTGGGAGGTCTACAACGATGACACACTTGCATTCGTTCCAGCCACACTGTCAACTATCCCTTTTTCTCGCAAAGTTGCTGAATTCAAATGCATTTGAAACTTGAAGCCGGAGCCGTGGTATTTTCTGTCGGCTCCAACCTGTCACCCCGGCTCTGGGTGACTCCGAAACCCTGCTGAAAGCAATGCAGCGTTCATACAAATAGAAACTAACGAGAAGAGGTTATGCAAAAGCAATTAAGGCCATTTCTGTCCAGGCGAAGGCATCCGATTTGAAATTTGAATCCTGTTATCGAATCGAGTGTCGAATCAACAAGCGATTCACGAATCGAATAAAATCTCGGAGCTTCATAGGTTCGTCTCAAAAATAATGAACTGCATCGATGCATCAACCGAAGAATTTTCCACTTCTGAGGAGTTGCACAGCTATAAAGTTGGTGGAGAAAGCTGTTTTGAAGAAATCAATTGCGATTGTATGACATGATTTACATAGTAGGAGGCAAAAATTCAAAATTGATTCTCAAAAGATAGCAACAAGAAAAATTGAGCCAGCTTTGTGGACAATCTTTATAATTATTCTCTTCTTTTCAATTCTATGAGAAGTCGTCCTTCTTTTTCACTTTCATCAGGCAACAACATCACGAAGTAATTAAGCTGACAATTAATCTTGTCAATTTTAGGCTTTTCAATTTCATAAATACAAAGCGCCACTGAGTTCTCTTGCAGTTTGTCCGATTTCAGTGGCATTTGGACTTGTCTGTCTTAGCTACAAGCTTACATACATGAACTCTGAGTCATTACAACGATCAGTTTGGGGAAATATGTAGAGGAATAGTATCCACTTTTAGAGGACACGGTGTGTCTGAATTCGATTGTCACCTAAAAAATTCTCAGGAAAAACTGTTTGCATTTCCTGAACAGACTAAGTCAGGATGTAAACTTTAAAAAATCATCGAGCTATTTTCGAATACATTTCAAATAGAAAGTTCTCTATGCAGGCGGCTCCTATTTCCTCGTCTTCCAGCGACTATTAAACAGCAACATGACAACATTGTGACTATCTATTGAGCTATTTTGAAATGATTTGAATTATTAAGTAGTATGAATATGTTTAAGAATTTCAAATTCTTCTGACAAATGAAATTCATTCTCTGGTGTCGTGGTGCATGCTCACTCTTCAGGTGTCGATAGTGCATGCATTTTCTTTTCCTCTATTCAATGTTTCAGAGTTAAATATACAATTTTTCCATAATAAACAAAGTAAGAAGAATAGAAGTCAGTCTCACAACTGCTCCATTTGCGATTCAATTCACGTGAACGACTAATCAACATCAAAATCTATTAGCTGCTTAGCTCTCATTAATTTTATCATTTGCCGATCTCAGACGAATAGCCACATTATTAAAGATCTATATAAAACTAAATAGTATCCACCTTTTTAAGGACATCATAGTAAGACTTCCGAAGACGCGTTAGTGTCCGTCTAACTACACTGCAAATCCCTGGATACGAAAAATACTTACAAACATATACCAAAATTCACATACAATTTGAAACTAACATCTGATACAAAATTCTCGTATGCTTCCTGAGATCTGATATGTTTTTCATACAAAAACAATCTTACTTTCGTATGTGATTGTTGTGTAGCGATGCGAACTATTCTATCTGTGTTTGGCTGTTTTACAATGAAATACGAATTGTTAGTATGTTTTATATACGAGACCCGAAGCAAATTCGTCCTCATTCGTATGCCTCTGGTATGTAGAGCTTTAAGTCACATAGCAAAAATATATATATTGCATACTACTGTCAAATAACTTTTTAAGTAATACGAGTCGTGAATATTTCTTTTTGATAGTGTGGTATTAAACAAGATCAGATTTATTGTGAATTTTGTGCTCCACGAGTATGTCGTCGTTGCTACTTGCCTAGTAACATTGATAGGACGCTTTTTTAGCTTCAGGTTATTTCTTTTCATTTTCATGCACCTCTGTCTATAAACCTAAACACATGTAGATTTGGCAAGCCTCTAAATGCCGACAAACACAAACATTTTGAGAAACTTTATCCACATTTGACCACATTCTCACATACATTGCCGATTAGATGCATGATTAAAGCACATGCACATCATAAGAAATGACCTTAAGCCATTCCATGTCAAAATTATGACTCTGGGCTTAGTACTTTTAGTTTAATCTAATCAGAGAAAACATAGAAAGTTTCATTTGAACAAAAGACTGCAATCTGCGTCCAATTGGGTTTACATGTGTTTTTTTTATCCTGTCTGACAAGAAGAGGAACTTACTAGAAGAACTCTGCAGAAGTGCCGATTAGCAGCAGGCATAGGGTGTACACCATTCTCTGAAAGTCTCACTTTGGGCCTTGTTCCCTGCAGAAACTCGTTCTGTCTACTAAAATTCTATTATTTTATTATTATTATATATTATATTCTAAAATTCGTTTGGACTAAAATTCTATGGATATCGTTTTTAGTATTTTTTCAGTATTTTTAGTCTTTATACTTTCTTTAGTATATTAGTATATTAGTATACTAGTATATATTTTTTTAGTATATTATATTTTAGTATTTTTATTTTTTTAATGTCTTTATTGACAGATACTTTACGAGTCATTCATTGTGCTGCAACTTACTAGAAAAAGGTCTTGCGATGACTGGAAATATTTCAGCCAACCGCAGAGATGTCTCAAAGGAGATGAAATATGCGAAGGATCGCTTATTGCAGTCTACAATGCAGCTATGAGATCGTGAAAATAGAATATGATTGCTGTCATATAGTCTATTCCTAAGTAGGGAAAATGTTTTAATGATGACATCATCTCACTCATCTTCAGGCATTCAAGCAGATCGTTCAGATAATAAGCCATTGGTAATTCACGACTACAATGAAGGTAAGGGAGCTGAGGTTTTCCGTATTGAAGATTTTACCACAAAACCGAAAACGAATAGTTATACGTTTCTGATTTTTTTCAATATCTTAGGCATTTGCATATATAACTCTTGTAATGGCTCAGAGTTCGCCCTCAATAAAAGCGAAGAATTGCAGAAGAAAATGTATGATGCAAGTTGCAGAGGAGTGGACCAAAGAAAATATGATGTCAAGACTGATGAATGCAGCCATATATGCTCAAGCAAAGGATTCCCTCCGGCGATTCGGGCTGAACATGCCTTTTGTTCAAAGTGTTCAGCAGCATCCTCTGGATAAAACACCTTTGAAATGTTCGCTGTGTCGCAAAACAACTCGCAAAACTTGCGATAATTGTAAGAAACGAATCTGTAGTTTGCATAAGAAAACATCTATTTTATGTAGTGATTCTTTATAAGCACATGCACAATGTACATGCATAACGGATGAAATATTTCGTTCGTTATCTCGTTGTTCATAACATGATGTTCATGTTGTTTTGCATGTAATACACACTGTTTACAGGCTATCATGCTGTTTTTATCTTATTGAGTGCTTACAATCCGTAAATTGTGACTTTATCAAATCATCATTTGTAAGCAGGTGGTTTGAGGGTTGAGGGTTAACTCGCCAACCGTCGAATGGACTACTATCTGGCGAACCGTTGTAACTGCAAATTAGCAACTTTTCAGTAGAGAGGATTAAAGGTTTGGCTGAATATGAATTTTCAATAATACGACTGTCTATCCAACGCTGCATCATGAAAACAGAAATGACTCATTATTCAGTATTCTGCGGGAACATTTTCCAGGACAATAGATAGTTTGATGCAGACATTTCAATTTTTAAAATTTGGGATTTCGCCAGTTCGCCAGACAGAGCATCTTCCCTTTACGACGGTTTGAGAGCAGTTGGGCGGGTTGTGTGATTATGGCGCTCTCATTCCTGGACAGCATCTGATTGAATCAGACACTCGCTGGATGACAACGCCTATTGATTTGATATTCTAACATTACATGATTATCCCCAAGGTTTGTGATAAACAATACATCGTTGTGTGAGCGTCAACTGTTTCTCTCTGCTACTCTGCTGTGACTTGCTGTCCTCGAGAGGTGAGATTAAAACTTGTGCTTAGGAATTTCATCGTTTCATAAATGCCTGAATTATAGGGTGAATGAATTGTTGGTTCTTTCGATATCTTAAACACAATTTTTGTTTACGTTTTGAGATTCAGTGTACAAGGTAGCGTAAATATCATAGAATAGGCTATCATGGTTGAACGACTTTCAATTAACTTTAATGCAAACTTCCAGTCAGTCACGGATTGACTGTACATCGTCCGATTGACTTCTGAAAGCGTGTCGTTGTTGGTCTTTGTCAGAGGCCCTCTCAATCACAAGCTGAAAATACAAAAATCAACTATGATTTCAAAACTTTGCAATAACATTGTTAATCCATAGCCATAGAACATCGCAGTGACCAGAATTTCCTCATTAAGTCGCTTGAGTGCTACATGTACTGTATATAAGCTATATATCAATTGAAATATGAGAGTGCTTAGTCCCACTAGTGTATCCACTATGAATGGCAGATCAATTGGATTTCCAAAACATTGAAAGCACCATTACTTCACGCGTATTAATTAAAGTTGCATAAATCCAAATACTTGTACGACTTTGCATCGATTTTATAAGATTTCATAGAGCAGAAGACCATCATATAGGATCAAAATGCAAACAGCGCTGTGGTCAGACCAAACACTCAGATGTTGATATCTAGCCGTCTACCTATACAAAATTCTGAAGATGCGTTGATGCCCGTCTTACCACATAAGTAGTAATCCCATTGCAGACGCAAGGCCAAAAGCCGCAACGATGAGTCATCATGCTGACTCACCCCCCTCTGGAAGGAAGTGGCCAAGGATGTGCTGGGAGGAATGGGTCCGAGAGGAGGAAACTGTTCCCTACCTCCCTCTGGAAGGAAGGAAGGAGTTTTCCAGCAAGGGTAGGAATGTGGGAAGGATACAGTTGGAAAAGGGCAGGTTCTGGTCGTTTTGGGATGAGAAAAGTCGTTTTTCGGCATGAAGGTGGCCTCGGATCAGAAAACGGAGTGCAGATTCGGAGTCTACGTGAAATTTTGGATTCGGAAGGTTGTTTCCAGTGAAATCGGAGAGAAAAAGTTTTGAGGACGCCCCCCCCCCTCTAGGACGATACTTCCAACTTTGGTGCTAGAGATCATAGAAAGTCGTGCAATAGCTCATTTGAAAGCTAAGAGTGATACAAATTCAGTGGAAGAAACGTCTTGTTACTATCTGCCTTCGTATAGATGTGAGACGTCATTGAAAAATTTGGAAATTGACGAAAAAACAACAGAGTTAGAATTTTTACGAAAATGGTTCTAGCGGGTGAACCAAGGCTCGGACGAGAAAACGGAGACCAGATTTGGAATCAGCGTGCCATTCTGCATCTAGAGGGTGAGTTTCAAGTGAATCGGAGAGAAAAAATTGAAAATTTTGTTCACACTGGGTCTCCACACGGGATTTTTTCATGAAAATGTTAAAATGTAGCCACCTTTGGCGATGAATAGCGGAAGATTAGAAGTAAATGAAGAGCTCTGGTTTCTTTTAGGGGCAGAGATCTTTTCAGATCTTTGAAAGGTTCGTTTCCAAATGAGAGCATGTTAAAAATCGAGTTTTTGCACATTTTCCAAGATTTTGGAAGTTTTTTCAACTCGGCTTCTGGTCATCGTAGAGAGTCGAGGTATGTCTGAAATGAAAGGTGAGAGCGAGAAAACGTGACTGTCAAAATTGGAAGTCAATCGGAGCACTACAACCGGAGATAGACATGTTTAAAATTTTGGATGATGGATATTGCGTCATCAGCTGATTGCCACAAACTATATAAGTGGAACTCTACTTGCGGAAATCAGTTCTCCTCCCGACTGGGTTGGGGTAGGTGAACTCCGGAGCTCCGATGATAGCATTGGAAATCTCCGAAACCTTCCTTCCGACTTAGAAAATTTAATTGCTGATATCAGCTAAGGCGTCAGACTTAAAGGTTCGCCAGGAGATGGCCGTCGTCTCCAGGCCATAAAAGACTCCAAAACTTTGAAAGCTTGTAACTTTGCTTCTACAAGTTCATTTAACTTGATTCAAAAATAGTTCGATCGCTATTGATCAGACCTATAGTGACAAACAACTTATAAAATTTCATAAGTTGTGCTAAATGCTGAAAAATTTAAATTCACTATTTTTGGACGTTTTCTGGGATTTTCGACCCTGCTGAAGTCAATGAAGGCATGGTTAAGTGTGTATGAGCAAGTCTTTGCATGTGTTACCATGATACAAGCGACTTTTCACTGAAAGCGAGCATGACACGGAGAATTTTGCTGTAATATTCCACAGACAGGGTGTTCCTTCGGGACGGCGTATGATGCCGTAGTGATAAGTGTGGCAAGGGAGTATGTCATATTTTAGACCGAAACCGCTCGGGCAACTCATGTTGGGCATTTGACACAGTTCTCAACGTAGCACTTTGAACGCCAATCGGTTGAGTCTTAGCTATCTTGTGATGGGTAGCATCTAAACATCTCCATTGCAAAACGCTTGTGAATCACGGCTTGCTATCAAGCTGATCAAAGCTACGAATTGGGATGTTTCCTCTTGTAAATAACTCCACCGGTTTTTATGTATGGCTATCAAGGCATTTATGGTGCGAGCCACGGAGATTTTTGGTGTCATACTTCCTGTTGGTGGGCGCTCTTTCGAGACAGCGGTGAAGTCCGTAGGGATGAGTACTGCACGGAACGTTGGCAATGGCAATCCTTGTGAAACCTCTCTGGTCATGTTTCCAAGTGGTTGCCTTTCGTCTCAACGTTGTACTCTGACCGCCAGGGTGACATTTAGCTGTCTGCCACAGGTTGTCTCATAAAATCTCCATTTACTTGTCTCCCGATAGTTGGCCATACATGCGAGGATGAACCATGAGTTCTGCTTGCCTCTATCACCGAGGCTAAATGATGCAGGGATGAAACGGGAGGCAACCCTTGCACCACATTTACTAAAAGCAGTCTTCTACTGCAGTGAGACTGAGAGTTTAGAAAACTATATGAAAACAGTGTTCACCACAGCACTAGAAAGTTTTACTGCACTGTGAAGATTGTTTCACAGTCTTAAAAGGTCTTATTGTAAGTACTACAGTGTTGAATGTTTCATAAAACCAGGTAAAGTCTTGTCGCAAACGCGCAAACGTTGAGTGTCTGAGAGCTACTTCCATGACATTGAATCGCGTGGGTCCTAAAGTCCTAAAGTTCATCATCTAAAGGGAAGGGCCATCTACGATTGGATTTAGGGTTTTATATCACATGCGTTAGCCGTTCGTGTAGAATGCGTGAAGCACATGTCCGCTTAAAAGTCTAAACGCAAAACATGAAATAAATTTTGTAAGAAGTCTTTGACATGATGTTTTGAAACTTTGTGAACGTTGAAAAAAGTTTTATGAAATGTTTCTGCAGTCACACTCGTTGGCGTACCAGCTTTACTAAATGTGTTTTTTGCCTTTACGAAATTGAATGCGCGTGTAGACTGTTTTGTAAATAAAGACATATAGTGCTAAACACTTTTGCAGTCTGCATTGACAGCATACAAGTATACACATAACAACAAATAACGTTGTAAGTCGAATGCATATGAGTTATGAAACACTCAATATATGTGTGAGATAAAAATCAACCTGCTAGATTAAGTGAGTCCCTCACAAAGTGTCACAACTATTTTACGAGAAACTTGTGGAGGAGAACTGTGTATCGAGAACGTTTACACTCATCATAGACAAATGAACATATATTCTAACTTCAACTTTCTGACATTCAAATGAAGTTCATAAAATTTAAAGCTCTAGACTCATGAAAACTACATGACGAGTGACAACAAGTTTCTTTATTAGTCGCGTTTAAAGTGGATATAAAAACCTGTAGAAACGCATAAGCCTTAGATGCAGTTCAACGTTGTGACTCGACCATTGAACTCACAAAACGAACAAGTATGTGAGGTGGACCATAACACGCTCATCAGTAGGAAACAGCAAAGCATGTAATGTCATTGAATTTTCAAGACTGAATGACAAGTCTGTGTCAGTGCAACTATTTCATGAGTATGAAACAGTGAACATTACATTAGGACTGTCCATGACTATGAAAGGTTAGAATCAAAGTTTGCTTTTCATGTGACTGACAAATGAAGAGAATCAACACGTGTCTCATTTCTAAACGAATCGCGCTTGTAAGTTGATAATAGAATCAACATTGAAACCTGCATCAGGTGATTTTCTGTGCGAATGCAGAAGACTTAAAAATGACACACGGATTGACATTTAACCATGCTTGCAATATTCAATACGCTGGCATTCAAAAGCAGCTAAAAATGTTTATCATAAAACCAATCAGTGAAACAGATGTCATATAACCCTCATGAACACACAAAAGCTCATGAGTGCACTCTGTCGCCTGTTTGTCGCGCTGCTTCTCAACAGATAGAGTACAACACAAAGATGAATGATAACGCTCTCTCTGTCACCTGTCTGTCGCATTAAACACATTGAATTTTCTATCGCATCTGTCCAACGAGCAAGGATGCAGGAACTTATCGTCATCTCATACCTCCCACCTAGCTGATTCCTACACAGCTCATTGCTATCGCATCGGAAGGGAGATTCACGTGATAAATGCATCTAAGTTTGTTGAGTGGTTGAGGATGGCATACAATGAAAATATGTCTTCCCTTTTCTTCCTCCAACCATAAGTTTAGAGCAATATGATTGCATGATCTGACTTTTAAAAGGCTGTGCATCCTTTATTTCACAAATCATCATGTCTGGCAAGCCGACTGCACAACTTAACCCATATAGAATTACTAATATGGGCGAAACTTTTCTCTCCGACGAGTGTGAGGATATAATATTTCAATTTATGAAATACTATTCCTTGTTCGATGAATTGAACGTTATACCTCCACCCGAATCCCCCGTGATGGATCTGGAGGAATCTCCGAGTGAGGCCGAGACGGTGGCGAGTGAGGACGAGACGCTAGCGAGTGAGGCCGAGACGGTGGAAAGTGAGGAGATTATGTGGAGTGAGGACTCGGTGGAAAGTGAGGAGTCGGAAGCGAGTGAAGATGTCATTGTGATATCAGATGATGAAGTAAGAGTTTTACGCATGCATACGAATGGCTGTCGTTTCAACTCGTTCATGTTTTCTTTCAGTGACGGAGTGAGTGATGGGCGTTCTTTAGTTCATAAAATCATCATGCAAACATACAGCACACTGTTTCACCACATTTCCTCGTGAATGCATCATGAGTTCTAATAAGAACTTCCTTCTAATGCAGCTAAAGCGGTCCCAAGCCCGCCACATATCTTCGGATATGGAATGCAGAGGGCAAGGATAAATGATGAAATGGAATGAAGGGAAGCCAAACTTGCACCACATGCAGCCACAAACACATTTCTATCTTCATTAAGATGACATTCAATCACTTGAATTCTAATGTGACCATCACATCCATAGATCTCAGTACAGTCAACTCTCTAACGTGCTTGTTAAACCTGTTATCTCTAACTTTACAAACACTGAAAGAATTCTATCATGATTTCAAACTTTACAAACATCAACTCTATTTCTAACTTTACAAATAGTGAAATGCTTGTTACTATATTTTATACTTTACCTATCTTACAAACACTAAAATGCTCGTCACTTTATATATACTTTACCTATAAATTCCTTAAGTCCATCATCTATGGGGACAGGGTTAGCTACGGTTGGATTTAGGGATTTAGGGTTTTATATGACACAAGTGAATGTTAACCGTTAGTGTATTGTAGATTTTTTGACTTAGCCATTTGTGAATGACATTATTCCTAACATTACAAACAACTACTTTATTTCTAACTTTACAAACAGTGAGATGATTCTAACTTTATTCTTCACCTATCTTGCAAACATTGAAATGTCTATGACATTATTTCTAACTTTACAGTGAAATGGTCTTGACTTTATTATATACTTCTATTTACTATTACTATTAACTTATTTACTGTTATTTATTCTACAATACTATTATTTTTATATTTTATATTTTATTTCACAAACACTGAAATGATTCTGATAATATTCCTAACTTTACAAACAGTAAAAATGGTTGTAACTTTATTTTCTTAGTCAATCCACTCTGTTGAAACGACAAGAAAACTACACAGCTAGCACATGATATGTCATTGAAACCCACACAGCTTTTTGGTTACACTTACACTTCATTTCATGTGTTCTATCCTATACACTCAAATCCTGCAACGATGTTTATTCTATTACATTCATGAATATGACGTAATAAAATTCACATCATCTCAAAACCTTTTAACAGCGCTTGTCTTCAAACATATGCTGAATCCCACGTAGCTTGTTTGTTATACGACCAATTCATTTCATGTGACATAATTTTTCACTTTAATTATTCCTACAATGTTACTGCAGTGGTCTCAACACAATCCCTACCATGTATTCTAGCACTCTAATTACTGTGCAATGATTGTTGTGAATAGCATCGCATTCATGCACATGACTCATGCTTGTAAATTCCTGTTTCTCAGGTGTGAGAAGGTTGTGATGAACTAAGATGCTTCAGCGGTTCATTTCAATTTACACGAGTAACACTTGATGCTTTCATGTCTAGTAACATGTATGAGTTACTTCATGACTCTAGTTTAATGGAGACTTTTATTACTTATTCTGAGCTCGCTGAAGATGAGTGTTTTAATATCATCACACTGTGAAGAGAGATAGCAAACTGATGAAGGTAGAAGTTTGATTTCTGTATACATTTGGCGTGTGAGTGGCAATCCTTTCGTCCCTTAAATCAATTTTCAACCCATCCTCTCAGTTCAACGGGCTTGGAACCGTCAGAAAGTGAAAACACTTTCCGGCCTCATTATGAGTAGCCTCATAAAAATAGTTTGGGACATTCACTAGCCTCATGAAGGCCGTTTGCGGCGTTCTCCCATTCCTCTCTACTTTTGCTCGAAGATCTCTGTAAGAAAGAAAAATGGTGCTAGAGTTGATTGAGAGGCAATGACGTTCGAGTAACTGACTAGGAATTTTCCTCTTCACTTTTCTCACTGAAAAATCACACAGTCGACCGCCTACCTCCATACTGACTTGAATGCAGGTGACCCCACCTCCCTCGTAGCACTTCTGCGTGGTGTTTAAATCATCTGTAACAGTAAGCACGTCACATACTTGGTTTTTGTAGATTGGCAGGTGTACCTCTACGTGTCTACTCTTCATTTCCTTGTTGATGTCTTCAGCCTGACTAAGTCTCCTCTTCAGGTCATGATTTTCTTGACAGTTCATTTTTCCCTTGACAGTTCTTCTCTATCACACCAAGTCTGTCAACCTCCTGCCTCTCATGATTCAACTCGGATACTACCTCCTCATAGGCCATCTCCTTCTCCTTCCATTATCGCCTCTCTTTCATTAATGTTTCCTCTCTCTTCTGCAGTTGTAATACTTCCTCCTGTAAGACTTTCACCGTTCCCACTTTTATTTCTAGTTTAGCTATGTCCTGCACCATCTCTTTATTTTGTCTATTCATGGCTTCATAGCGACCTTATAGCAACATGTAATGGGCTTGCTGTGATGCCTTCGCCTTCAACTCATCTCTATCCATAGCTCTTGTTTGTTCGCGTATACCGCCTTTCTTTGGCGTAGAAGTGTTAAGTGGCTCCTCTACGTGTTCAGATGCGTGCTCAGGTACATGTTCAGATTCCTGTTTACCACTAATGAAAACGGCTCTCACCTCCTGTACTTCCCCTTCCTCCTCACTGCTGCTTGTATCGCTGAGGAAATGATCGCTCCCATCATCATCCAAGTCGACAATGTGTCTTACAGCCGCCCTCTCTTCTTGCCTTCGTCTATACAAGTCATCAAACCACTTTTTGAACTGGCAGTTAGAAATAGACGCACTAGGACACTGTTCATGTCTTTTCCTAAATTCGACAAAGTCAGAGTCTGCTTCCACAGCATGATGGACACATGTCTGTATTTCAAGGACATTCTTATGCTCCCCAATGTGTTCCACCTGCCTCAAGTGCTTTTTGTATTCGGTTCCTCTGTATACTTTATCACATGAACATCTTGTGACACTGTAGCGCGAAGACTTTGATAAAACTTCTCGCAAGAAAGCACTGTTTATCAGAAACACGTTTGTAACAAATGGCATAGGACAGACAATGAAGACCCTAATGTTAGAAAGTTTATCATTAATGCATGTAAGATCGGACTTTAAATCTCTAACTTAGAACGTTTGATAGCAAACGTCAGACGACTCACCGTTGAAAGGAGGAAACAGGAGTGAAATTGGGTGGGGAGAAGTGTCTTACTTACTTCTCTCTCACAAAGACAGAATATGCCAATGTCCAAATTTGGTCATGTCTCCTTCAAACGATTTCGTCCAACCATATTTGGAATCTCAACCGCTGATTTTTCCTGACTGACGCAAGGAGTCAAGATTATCATAAATGGGCATTCCCGCTTCGTTGTGACGGAAGGGGAATGACGCACGGCTCACGCTTTTTGATGGCGGTCTCTTTATCCTGAGTGGCAAGTTTGTATGACCTCAAGTGAACTGAATGTACCGAAGATGAAAAAGATGAAATGATTGAATAGTTCCCAGTGTGTGATAAAATACATGGAATGACAAACGTGCAGATGCTCACAATGATACCTAGGGGCTTCACACCATTTGAATGTTTTCTTACATCATTATCATGCTCACTTTCGAAGAGGCTTGATTCAATGTTTCATTCGAAAGATGCTTGTAAAGTTCAATACTGCATTCCCATGACATTTCAATTTTATGTGTTCATACAATTGTGTAGGCTTTCACAGGACACGCATCGTCTTATTAAGTGTTCGTTTACGCAGCGCACGAAGTTATATTTCTCATTAACGTTGAACTCAATCTCACACACACATTGGCACACACAAATTGTCACTTTAAACACGACTGGAATATAGTTCTCCCACATCAACTTTATTTCTAACCTTACAAATGCTGAAAGGATTCTAACATTATTTTATACGTTTCCTATCTTACAATTACTGAAAGGATTCTAGCATGATTTCAAACTCTACAAACATCAACTTCATTTCTAACTCTACAAACAGTGAGTTGCTTGTGACTATATTTTATACTTTACCTATCTTACAAACACTGAAATGATTCTGACAAAATTCCTAACTTTGCAAACAGTGACATGATCACGACTTTATTTTATACTTCACCCATCTTAGAAACACTGAAATGATTCTGATATTATTTCTAACTTTACAAACAGTAAAATGGTTGTAACTTTATTACTAAGTCAATTCACTCTGTTGAAACGACAAGAAAACGACGCAATATGTACATGATAAGTTATTGAAACCCACACAGCATTTTTGTTACACCAACAGTTCAATGTAATGTGAGCTAGTCGTGTATCACTTATTTCATACGACACAACTTTTCACTTTACTTATTCCTACAATGTCACTACTATGTGTTCTAAACTTTATGACATCGCTTTCACCTCCATCTCACACTATCTTCATCATACAAGCAAGTGAATAAAAATGATGACATATTATCTGACTAAACTCATTGAGTCACATTCTACACAAACAGATATTGCTAACATGGATCATATAAAACGCTAAGTCTTGTCATAGGGTTGATTATGCTATGGACTTAGTGATTTATCTATGTAACTTATATTTTTCAAACCCCAAATCCATAAGTCTCAACACAGGGTCACCTATCCTAATGATTTAGGGATTTAGGAGTTTTGCTGTATAATTTAGTAAAATTATGTCTCTGTCAGCATTAAATAAATACAAAATAAAATAAATAAAATACAACACTGACTGATGAATGATGTTCATATATTCCCAGCTTGCACAACAAGAAACTTTCATGCGTTGACTAATATATATTTTCTGAATCAAATCTCTACACACTTCATATTTCAATCATTAAGATACATGCAACTCTTCTATTGAACATTCATCAATCACCTTTCAGCTGACTGCATCAAATGTAAAGTGTATGACATAATGAGCATGTAACTATCTCTCATCAACGATATGAAATCTGTCTTCTCATCATGAAATTGAGTCTTGCCTTCAAAGGCATTTTATAAAGCGAACATATGCATCACGTATTCTACACTAAAAGAGATCGATGATTTGTGTAATCCAAAACCCTAAATCTCTAAATCCAACCGTAGCTAACCATATCCCCATAGATGATGGACTTTAGGAATTTATAGGTAAAGTATATACAAAGTGACAAGCATTTTAGTGTTTGTAAGATAGGTAAAGTATAAAATATAGTAACAAGCATTTCTCTATTTGTAAAGTTAGAAATAAAGTTGATGTTTGTAAAGTTTGAAATCATGATAGAATCCTTTCAGTGTTTGTAAAGTTAGAGATAACAGGTTTAACAAGCACGTTAGAGAGTTGACTGTACTGAGATCTATGGATGTAATGGTCTCATTAGAATTCAAGTTGAATGAAGTGATTCAAGTTGATTCAAGTGATTGAATGTCATCTTAATGAAGATAGAAATGTGCTTGTGGCTGCATGTGGTGCAAGTTTGGCTTCCCTTCATTCCATTTCATCATTTATCCTTGCCCTCTGCATTCCATATCCGAAGATATGTGGCGGGCTTGGGACCGCTTTAGCTGCATTAGAAGGAAGTTTTTATAAGAACTCATGATGTATTCACGAGGAAATGTGGTGAAACAGTGTGCTGTATGCTTGCATGATGATTTTATGAACTAAAGAACGCCCATCACTCACTCCGTCACTGAAAGAAAACATGAACGAGTTGAAACGACAGCCATTCGTATGCATGCGTAAAACTCTTACTTCATCATCTGATATCACAATGACATCTTCACTCGCTTCCGACTCCTCACTTTCCACCGAGTCCTCACTCCACATAATCTCCTCACTTTCCACCGTCTCGGCCTCACTCGCTAGCGTCTCGTCCTCACTCGCCACCGTCTCGGCCTCACTCGGAGATTCCTCCAGATCCATCATGGGGGATTCGGGTGGAGGTATAACGTTCAATTCATCGAACAAGGAATAGTATTTCATAAATTGAAATACTATATCCTCACACTCGTCGGAGAGAAAAGTTTCGCCCATATTAGTAATTCTATATGGGGTAAGTTGTGCAGTCGGCTTGCCAGACATGATGATTTGTGAAATAAAGGATGCACAGCCTTTTAAAAGTCAGATCATGCAATCATATTGCTCTAAACTTATGGTTGGAGGAAGAAAAGGGAAGACATATTTCCATTGTATGCCATCCTCAACCACTCAACAAACTTAGATGCATTTATCACGTGAATCTCCCTTCCGATGCGATAGCAATGAGCTGTGTAGGAATCAGCTAGGTGGGAGGTATGAGATGACGATAAGTTCCTGCATCCTTGCTCGTTGGACAGATGCGATAGAAAATTCAATGTGTTTAATGCGACAGACAGGTGACAGAGAGAGCGTTATCATTCATCTTTGTGTTGTACTCTATCTGTTGAGAAGCAGCGCGACAAACAGGCGACAGAGTGCACTCATGAGCTTTTGTGTGTTCATGACGGTTATATGACATCTGTTTCACTGATTGGTTTTATGATAAACATTTTTAGCTGCTTTTGAATGCCAGCGTATTGAATATTGCAAGCATGGTTAAATGTCAATCCGTGTGTCATTTTTAAGTCTTCTGCATTCGCACAAAAAATCACCTGATGCAGGTTTCAATGTTGATTCTATTATCAACTTACAAGCACGATTCGTTTAGAAATGGGACACGTGTTGATTCTCTTTATTTGTCAGTCACATGAAAAGCAAACTTTGATTCTAACCTTTCATAGTCATGGACAGTCCTAATGTAATGTTCACTGTTTCATACTCATGAAATAGTTGCACTGACACAGACTTGTCATTCAGTCTTGATAATTCAATGACATTATATGCTTTGCTGTTACCTACTGATGAGCGTGTTATGGTCCTCCACACAGACTTGTTCATTTTGTGAGTTCAATGGTAGAGTCACAACGTTGAACTGCATCTAAGGCTTATGCGTTCCTACAGGTTTTTATATCCACTTTAAACGCGACTGCAATCTATGAAAGTTTTGCAAACATAAAGTTGTTGTCACTCGTCATGTAGTTTTCTTGAGTCTACAGCTTCATGTTTACGAACTTCATTTGAATGTCAGAAAGTTGAAGTTAGAATATATGTTCATCTGTCTATGATGAGTGTAAACGTTCTCGATACACAGTTCTCCTCCACAAGTTTCTCGTAAAATAGTTGTGACACTTTGTGAGGGACTCACTTAATCTAGCAGGTTGATTTTTATCTCACACATATATTGAGTGTTTCATAACTCATATGCATTCGACTTACAACGTTATTTGTTGTTATGTGTATACTTGAATGCTGTCAATGCAGACTGCAAAAGCGTTTAGCACTATATGTCTTTATTTACAAAACAGTCTACACACGCATTCAATTTGGTAAAGGCAAAAAACACATTTAGTAAAGCTGGTACGCTAACGAGTGTGACTGCAGAAACATTTTATAAAACTTTTTTCAACGTTCGCAAAGTTTCACAACATCATGTCAAAGACTTCTTGGAAAATTTATTTCAAGTTTTGCGTTTAGACTTTTAAGCGGACATGTGCTTCACGCATTCTACATGAACGGCTAACGCATGTGATATAAATCCCTAAATCCCTAAATCCCTAAATCCAATCGTAGATGGCCCTTCCCTTTAGATGATGAACTTTAGGACTTTAGGACCCACGCGATTCAATGTCATGGAAGTAGCTCTCAGACACTCAACGTTTGCGACAAGACTTTACCTGGTTTTATGAAACATTCAACACTGTAGTACTTACAATAAGACCTTTTAAGACTGTGAAACAATCTTCACAGTGCAGTAAAACTTTCTAGTGCTGTGGTGAACACTGTTTTCATATAGTTTTCTAAACTCTCAGTCTCACTGCAGTAGAAGACTGCTTTTAGTAAATGTGGTGCAAGGGTTGCCTCCCGTTTCATCCCTGCATCATTTAGCCTCGGTGATAGAGGCAAGCAGAACTCATGGTTCATCCTCGCATGTATGGCCAACTATCGGGAGACAAGTGCAATGGCGATTTTATGAGACAACCTGTGGCAGACAGCTAAATGTCACCCTGGCGGTCAGAGTACAACGTTGAGACGAAAAGCAACCACTTGAAAAAACATGACCAGAGAGTCTCAGTCTCACTGCAGTAGAAGACTGCTTTTAGTAAACCTGATAAGGTATTCAGCAATCTAACAGTCATGGAGTTTGAATTTTCTAATAGGGGAACATTTGGCAACTGTCTCCACTCAACATAAAACTTTCTAACACTGTGAAAGTAAGTTAAAAGACCATCTACACTGTGCAGAAAAACCTTTTCGATAAAACCTTTTAACACTGTGAAAGTAAGTTACAAGACATACTACACTGCGTAGTAAAAGCTTTTCGATGAAACTTCCTAGTGCTGTGGTAAGTTCAGTCAGTCATAAATCTTCAATGATCAAACTTTACTTTTACAAACGTGTGTCACGGTTAAACTATTTGACTACACTAAACGTTGGTTTTGCAAACCATGATACATTTTCTGAATAGACTTGCGAATAAAACTTCGATGATCAAACTTTCTAACTATACATCAACTTGTGTTGCAGTAAAACTTTTGTACAACATGACATACTTACTAACTACACTCACGAGAGCTTGTTCACTAGCGAAGAGAGAAGTCTGTGATGTGTTGCATGTGGTGCAAGGATGGCCTCACGTTTCATTCCTTCATCATTTAGCCTCGGTGATAGAGGCAAGCAGAACTCATGGTTCATCCTCGCATGTATGGCCAACTATCGGGAGACAAGTGCAATGGAGATTTTATGAGGCAACCTGTGGCAGACAGCTAAATGTCGCCCTGTCGGTCAGAGTACAACGTTGAGACGAAAGGCAACCACTTGGAAACATGACCAGAGAGGCTTCACAAGGATTGCCATTGCCAACTTTCCGTGCAGTACTCATCCCTACGGACTTCACCGCTGTCTCGAAAGAGCGCCCACCAACAGGAAGTATGACACCAAAAATCTCCGTGGCTCGCACCATAAATGCCTTGATAGCCATACATAAAAACCGGTGGAGTTATTTACAAGAGGAAACATCCCAATTCGTTGCTTTGATCAGCTTGATAGCAAGCTGTGATTCACAAGCGTTTTGCAATGGAGATGTTTAGTTGCCACCCATCACAAGATAGCTAAGACTCAACCGATTGGCGTTCAAAGTGCTACGTTGAGAACTGTGTCAAATGCCCAACATGAGTTGCCCGAGCGGTTTCGGTCTAAAATATGACATACTCCCTTGCCACACTTATCACTACGGCATCATACGCCGTCCCGAAGGAACACCCTGTCTGTGGAATATTACAGCAAAATTCTCCGTGTCATGCTCGCTTTCAGTGAAAAGCCGCTTGTATCATGGTAACACATGCAAAGACTTGCTCATACACACTTAACCATGCCTTCATTGACTTCAGCAGGGTCGAAAATCCCAGAAAACGTCCAAAAATAGTGAATTTAAATTTTTCAGCATTTAGCACAACTTATGAAATTTTATAAGTTGTTTGTCACTATAGGTCTGATCAATAGCGACCGAACCTTTTTTGAATCAAGTCAAATGAACTTGTAGAAGCAAAGTTACAAGCCTTCAAAGTTTTGGAGTCTTTTATGGCCTGGAGACGACGGCCATCTCCTGGCGAACCTTTAAGTCTGACGCCTTAGCTGATATCAGCAATTAAATTTTCTAAGTCGGAAGGAAGGTTTCGGAGATTTCCAATGCTATCATCGGAGCTCCGGAGTTCACCTACCCCAACCCAGTCGGGAGGAGAACTGATTTCCACAAGTAGAGTTCCACTTACATAGTTTGTGGCGATCAGCTGATGACGCAATATCCATCATCCAAAATTTTAAACACGTCTATCTCCGGTTCTAGTGCTCCGATTGACTTCCAATTTTGACAGTCACGTTTTCTTGCTCTCACCTTTCATTTCAGACATACCTCGACTCTCTACGATGACCAGAAGCCGAGTTGAAAAAATTTCCAAAATCTTGGAAAATGTGCAAAAACTCGATTTTTAACATGCTCTCATTTGGAAACGAACCTTTCAAAGATCTGAAAAGATCTCTGCCCCTAAAAGAAACCAGAGCTCTTCATTTACTTCTAATCTTCCGCTATTCATCGCCAAAGGTGGCTACATTTTAACATTTTCATGAAAAAATCCCGTGTGGAGACCCAGTGTGAAGAAAATTTTCAATTTTTTCTCTCCGATTCACTTGAAACTCACCCTCTAGATGCAGAATGGCACGCTGATTCCAAATCTGGTCTCCGTTTTCTCGTCCGAGCCTTGGTTCACCCGCTAGAACCATTTTCGTAAAAATTCTAACTCTGTTGTTTTTTCGTCAATTTCCAAATTTTTCAATGACGTCTCACATCTATACGAAGGCAGATAGTAACAAGACGTTTCTTCCACTGAATTTGTATCACTCTTAGCTTTCAAATGAGCTATTGCACGACTTTCTATGATCTCTAGCACTAAAGTTGGAAGTATCGTCCTAGAGGGGGGGGGCGTCCTCAAAACTTTTTCTCTCCGATTTCACTGGAAACAACCTTCCGAATCCAAAATTTCACGTAGACTCCGAATCTGCTCTCCGTTTTTTCATCCGATGCCTCTTTCATACCGAAAAACGACTTTTCTCATCCCAAAACGACCAGAACCTGCCCTTTTCTAACTGTATCCTTCCCACATTCCTACCCTTGCTGGAAAACTCCTTCCTTCCTTCCAGAGGGAGGTAGGGAACAGTTTCCTCCTCTCGGACCCATTCCTCCCAGCACATCCTTGGCTCCTTCCTTCCAGAGGGGGGTGAGTCAGAATGATGACTCATCGTTGCGGCTTTTGGCCTTGCGTCTGCAATGGGATTACTACACACATAGAATTATGTAGACACGTTGGTGTTCTTCTACCTACAAGGAATTCCGAAGACGCGATAGTATTCGTCCAACCACATAGAATTCCGAGGACGCGATAGTATCCGTCCAACCACATAGAATTCCGAAGACGCGATAGTATCCGTCCAACCACATAGAATTCCGAAGACGCGATAGTATCCGTCCAACCACATAGAATTCCGAAGACGCGATAGTATCCGTCCAACCACATAGAATTCCGAAGACGCGATAGTATCCGTCCAACCACATAGAATTCCAATGACGCGTTGGTGTCCGTTCAACCACACAGAATTCCAATGACGCGTTAGTATTCGTCTAACTTCATAGAATTCCGAAGACGCGTTGGTGTGAGAGGAGTTTTGCATTTATGTCCGATAGTAGATGTCATCATCATTCTCAATCCTTGGCGATGCCTTTCAACAGCTATTCGTGGAAATGATAATCTGCGCTCTAGATTAGGATGTGTAGGAACTTGATTTCAAAACTCTGACATCTTCTTCCGTACCATATTTTTAAACTCAATTTCAAAGCAAATACGCTATACAAAAGGAGCATACACCTCTGGACAAGATGTGGATGAATGGAGGCGACTTCTATATTCCAGATCTTTCGGAACGACGTGCATTGCCTTTAGATTACTGAAATGGGGTAGGAAATTGTAAAAAAATATGTTCCATATTAGTTGTCCTTTTGAATCAACATTTCTGACAATTAATCATTATTCACTTATTACTGAATTATTGAACGACAGAAATCTGCAGCCAAGTCGTCCGGCTCTGCACATCTCCAGGACTCTCTTATTGTTTAGAAAATCAGTATGATACGACGGTTATAGCCACATTGTTGTAATTTCAGTCCGTCAATTGAGATGCGGAGGAAAATGCAAGAAAAGGCAAGCGAGACGTGTTCCGTTGCTTTTCACAAAAATGTTTGCTTTCACCTTACAAAGCAGTCATGTTGGACCACAGTTATCTAAGATCGTTACACTTCGCTTTGACGTTCAATATATTTATGAATTATTGATACGTTGTGTTGTAAAAATACATGTGCTCTACTTGATGTCTCTATAACCATCGAGAAATATCATCAGATCCACACTAATCTTGTATCGAATTGAAAGATTGTGTGATTATGGCGCTCTCATTCCTGGACAGCATCTGATTGAATCAGACACTCGCTGCATGACAACGCCTATTGATTTGCTATTTTAACACTACATGATCATCCTCAAAGTTTGTGATAAACAATACAGCGTTGTCTCAGCGTCAACTGTTTCTCTCTGCTACTCTGCCGTGACTTACTGTCCTCGAGAGGTGAGATTGACGCTTGTGTTTAGGAGTTTCATCGTTTCATAAATGTGTGAATTATAGGGTGAATGAATTGTTGGTGCTTTCGATATCTTAAATACGATTTTTGTTTAGGTTGATTTAGGTTTAGTTTAGATTGAGTGTATAAAGTATCGTAAATATCATAGAATAGACTATCATCGTTGAATACCTTTCAATTAACTTTGATACAAACTTCCAGTCAGTCTCGGATTGATTGTACATCGTCCGATTGACTTCTGAAAGCGTGTCGTTGTTGGTCTTTGCATCAGGTCAGAGGCCTTCTCAATCACATGCTGAAAATACAAAAATCAACTTGACAAAGTCATGATTTCAAAACTTTGGAATAACATTGTTAATCCATAGATATAGAACATCGTTTAGTTGGCAGAATTTCCTCAATAAGTCGCTTAAGTGCTATATAAGCTATGTCAATTCAAATATGAGAGTATTAAGATCCACCAGTCTATCCACTATGAATGGTAGATCAATTGGATCTTCAAAACATTGAAAGCATTCATGTAAATTCAAATACATGTAAGTTGGAGGTGCATTCAAGTGACTTTGCATCGATTTTATTAGAGTTCATATAGCAGAAGACCATCATAAAAGATCAAAATACAAACAGCGCTGTGGACCGACCAAATATTCAGAGGGGGCCTCCGTGATTTCAATGGGGGGTCGAATACCTCCCCTATTTACGTGTGATTCCATCATCCCATTGTCCATCACAGTATGAACGGGCATCAACGCTGAGTCATGAATTAGAATGAGGGATATATATATATATATATATATGAAATTTGTAAATGTGGACAGCAAATCGTTATTCTTGCATGTTCCATTAAATATAATATCGCAATCAGTCTTGTTAATTTTCAAATAATGATTTTCCATAGTTCTAAAAAGTTTCTTTTCTTCATTTGTTAAAAACTTCAAAATACATTTTGAAAGCCATTTAATTGGAATCATACCGGTACTTCGGACTGTCACGGAGTCCATCTTCAGGGTAATTGAATTTGCTGAATGTACATTGATCATATTAAGGAAAAAGCTAGGAAATGTAAACCATGCATGTACAAAATTGTGAGAAGGATATCGAAAATGGAATAGAAATGTTTAACATTGGAAGAACATAGAAATGATTAGTCTAATTCATGCATAAAATGGAAATATTTTGCTACATTACTAATAAGCGATGGGTCAAACGCTGGTCTTGTTTATTGAGAAGAGGTTGGTTCTGTTTAATGAGCAGAGCCTCGGCGATTTCCAGATCTTTCTGCATTGCGTAATTTGCGATCACTTTTGAGTTGGATTCTATTAGTTTGTAACCTGGTTTTATATTTTGGTGTGTTGTTAGGTGTGTTTTTATTGAACCGTTTGACATATGTTGCTGGCATCTATGTGTGAGTGTGTTTGTCGTATAACCAATGTAGCTGACGTCATTACATTCGTCAGAAGGGCAATGAAATTGGTACACAACATGGTGCACAGTTGATTTGAAAGGATTGATGTTTTGGAGTACGTGTTGTAGGCGCGTTATTTTATAATACACTCGCAATTTGATTTTATTTGATTCGCGAGTAGGGGCAATATTTGTTACTATGACTTTTTGAAGGTGCTTTTCTTCAACAACTGAGCTTCATGTCCATTGGCTTTTATAATAAAATATGATCTCACTCTCATCAATGGGTGCATTGACAATCTGCTTTCGTTTGAGGAAAGCTTTGATCATTTCTTCTATCAAACGCTGTGGGTATCCGTTGTTCACAAGTATTTGAGTAATTCTCAATATTTCTTGATGAAAAAAAGCCCAACTCGACCAGTGGCTGCAAGCTCTATGCAAATAAGATGAAATTACAGACCGCTTGTATGTCTCTGGACCGAAACTATCGTAATTCAGACATTCGCCAGAATTTGTGGCTTTTCGAAAAACCGATGTTGTCAATCTAGATCCATCTTTACAGACAAATACGGCTACATTGGTTATACGACAAACACACTCACACATAGATGCCAGCAACATATGTCAAACGGTTCAATAAAAACACACCTAACAACACACCAAAATATAAAACCAGGTTACAAACTAATAGAATCCAACTCAAAAGTGATCGCAAATTACCCAGTGCAGAAAGATCTGGAAATCGCCGAGGCTCTGCTCATTAAAGAGAACCAACCTCTTCTCAATAAACAAGACCAGCGTTTGACCCATCGCTTATTAGTAATGTAGCAAAATATTTCCATTTTATGCATGAATTAGACTAATCATTTCTATGTTCTTCCAATGTTAAACATTTCTATTCCATTTTCGATATCATTCTCACAATTTTATACATACATGATTTATATTTCCTAGCTTTTTCCTTAATATGATCAATGTACATTCAGCAAATTCAATTACCCTGAAGATGGACTCCGTGACAGTCCGAAGTACCGGTATGATTCCAATTAAATGGCTTTCAAAATGTATTTTGAAGTTTTTAACAAATGAAGAAAAGAAACTTTTTAGAACTATGGAAAATCATTATTTGAAAATTAACAAGACTGATTGCGATATTATATTTAATGAGACATGCAAGAATATATATATATATATATATATATATATATAAGGTGTTTCAAAAGTAGGCTAACAGTTGATTTTGCCCTAGGAAATCTATGTTGACCGTTCTATTGGCGATTTACACCTGAATCAGTCGATGGATATCCATGATCAGTCCAACATGAGCCATAGACTTCGAAGTAATTGCTACTATCATTTAGAAGTCTATGCAGTAGCATTCCATTGGCAAAGGAATTTTGAAATCTATCATGGACAAGATATAGCACCAATCCATAGAAGTAGATAATAGTACACTAGAATGGAAGTTTGATATCTTGTCTATGTACAATGATGGCACATGGAAAAATCTATGGTTTGTAGATCAGATTCGATCTAAAACATTGTATCATAGTCAAACTATTTGCCAAGTTGGTTGTGGAAGTTGTTGACACCTAATTACAGGATTTTCATGAAGAGAATTGCAAGTGAGATGGCGGCATTGTTTCATGTGAAATAGCCTACTATTCCATGGATTAATATAGTGTGTCTATTTGTAGCAGTCACTGACAACTAGTTTCCAATGTTTCAATATTGGAATGAGAATTAAAAATTGGTTCACAAAGTCATAATTGAAAGTAGTCGGTGTACTGATTTTTAAGAATATCTGAGGAATTCACTGATAGAAAGTCTAATTATTGGATAATTTCTTCTTCAAGCGGCTAAGAAACGTGGCGCTTTTCTGGAACAAACACACTGAAAGTTTCTTTACAGACAATCATTTCACAAATAAATGAAATGTCGCTGGAACTTTTCAATTAATCATTGAATGACACATGTGATATTTTGGAGACTGATATTCGAATGCATGTTGAGATTTTGAAAATTATTCAAATTTAGTGAACAGGGGAACCCTTTAAAGTAAAATGAATACTCTCAGATTTCTTGGCCTCTGATTTCAAGCTGGAGTTATGCATGTTCTGTAAATCGACATTACAAGTTGTATAAGAGTCTGATTATACTATTGATAGATTATCGGAGCGATAATTCAAAATGATGACCATACAGAACGTTTAAAAGGATTTCCTTCTTTGTCATCCTGTCGGCGCAGCATTTTGTAAATTCACTATTGCTTTTGAGTACATGGTCTTTGGACAAGGGCCAACAATGCAGATCAAGAATTAGCCTGATAAATATAATTGCCAATCAAAAAACATGGAAGGCAGATCGCACAAGTTACATTTTGCCCCAACTAAGTTCCCCCGGCGTGTGCCATAATTTTCATGCAATTTCCATTCTAGGACTTTCTATGGTATTGTTAATTTCTATGCACCAATCTGACATTACGTACATGGATATGTTCAATTAATTTGATTTGAATCAAACACTGTTAGTTTGACTTGAAGTGAATTAAACAAGCTTGAAGCTTTTTTGAATTTGCTGTTTCTGTCATGTCAGGTCATCTAAAAGATGATCAGAGAAAATGGATTTTGAAATCCTTTTGGAAAAACAAGAATGCTGAAAAGGTGCGAATGGAATGGAGAGATGCCTTTCACAGCAATCCTCCATCAAGATTTGCTATTTATCGCATTCGAGATAAATTTGAAAAGACCGGTTCGGTAGAGAATGCACCGAAGTCAGGACGCCCTCGATCAGTTTCAATAACATCAAACGAGGAGCTAGTGGCCCAAACATTTGTTCAAAGTCCGAAGAAGTCAACAAGAAGAGCCTCATTGGAGTTGGACATTTCTCTAAGCTCTACTTGGAGACTGATGAGGAAAGTTGAGTTGAAACCATGCCGACCCAGACTGTTGCAGCACCTTCTACCGGATGATGCTGAACGACGCTTGCAGTTTGCTGTGCTCATGTTGTCGGAAATTCGGGAGAACCCAGATTTGCTTGACAAGATAGTTTGGTCTGACGAAGCCAGTTTCAAACTATCAGGTCACGTAAATAGACATAACTGTGTCTACTGGTTCCCTGAAAATCCGCACATGGTATCAACAAATGAGCTGAACCAGCCTGGCTTAACCGTCTGGGCCGGTATGTCAAGCAACGGTGTGATTGGGCCAGTATTTTTTGAAAGAACTGTGACGGCTGAGGTGTACCTTCAAATGCTCCAATCCTTTGCGATTCCTGAGATGCAGTCATTGAACAACTTCAATGAGCTGTACTTTCAGCAGGATGGTGCACCAGCGCATTTTGCAGTGAGTGTCAGAAGCTATCTGAATGACACTTTTCCAGGAAAGTGGATCGGGAGATGTGGTAGCATCCTTTGGCCTCCTCGCTCTCCCGATCTAACTCCGATGGACTTTTTCTTTTGGGGCGTTGTAAAGGAGAAAGTGTACGGACGAAAACCTCACACACTTTCTCAACTCCGCTCCTACATCACAGATGCCTGTCAAGAGATCAGTGATGACAGGAACTTATGCAGAACTGTGTGCCACAGTGTGGCCGAAAGACTACAAGAATGTGCCGATGTCCATGGTGGACATTTTGAGCATTTGAGTTCGTGAATTTTTGCAACTTTAAGTTGATTAATTTTTTGATATGTTGAATAGGCCTTGGTTATTCATTTGTTCATTTTTTTGTTAGGAAACCAAGCAAACAAAATGGTAGTTGTTTTAATGTTAATACCTTTATTAATTTCAGCCTCCTCTAGGCCATCGTCAGAAGCTTCTGACAATGGTCTAAGAGGAGGCTGGAATTAACAAAGGTGAAGGACATTTGGATGTCAGCTGTTCTTCCTTCTTCGCCTCCCTGTCTTGTGTTGACTACAGCGTCTTCGTGCACCAGGCTGAGGGGCGCGGAGGACATTCGAATGTCAGCTGTTCTTCCTTCTCCGCAGTAACACTGAAACAACTACTATCTTGTTTACATGGTTTCCTAATAATTTTTTTTTGATAGATGTTGGATAGTTATTCGACTTCTCATGATCGGTATAGATTCAAATTGGGTTGTAGTGAAATATGTAGGCATGAAAACACTGGAGAACATGAGATATTTTAATATGATTTACGCGATGTCAAAGAGTATTGAATTTTTGCCCCTTACGAATACAAGGCATATTAGCTATCTGTGGCATCGTGAAAAAGATTATTATGACATAGCTTATTAATCTATAGCATTAAGACATAGCTTTTCAAGGCCAATTTCTACTGTTAGCCTACTTTTGAAACACCTTGTATATATATGATAAGTCCAGCTTATTTTCCTGCTTACAATTACTGCAGTAGAGACTATGACAATGATCAGAAAGATACGTAAATGTTTCAATGCATTTTCTTGAGACTGGCGCTGCTCGCAGCAAGCGAATATGGTTTAGCGACAACTTACTGATGCGTAAAGTTAAAAACATAATGATGCTCGACAGAATATTCAGGTCGGATGTTACAGATTGTTTCATAAAAAATGGATCACCCTTAAACATCGCCTTAACTTCAACTTTGTCTAACTCCGCCAAACTTGAACGAATTTCTCTGAAATTTGGAAGATATGTCAGTTGTGCTTACTAATATCATTGTTGGAAATTTCAAGCATGAATATTGAGTTGTTTTCCTGTTATAGATAAAAAAATAGTAGATAATTTGATCTTCATTTAGCAATGTTACACAAAATCATACCTCACTCTTATAAAATTACATTTGTTTCCTTTGTTATGTAATATGTTGTTCTACAAGCCAAAAGCTATCAAGCAAAACAAAAATAAAGAAAATCGGTCAATCAGAGCCAGTATAGCACCATTATTCATCAACAATAATGTAACTGCTACATGTGATTAACTGGACTTCATGTTCCATAGCTTCCTGACTTCGTTGCGGTGGTGTTGACAGCAGTCCTGATTGCTTTCAGCTAGAAATCTATCTCTTACCGGTTGAAAACAATACAAAGCACAAATGAACAATAACGAGATCGCATTCACAAAAGGCAAAGTGTCAGCCTTGCTATAACTAGGGTTTTCTGATGAGGCATCAGTCCGTCTGAAGGATAGTGATGGTCGATTGAGATTATGGATAAAATCTGATCAGGAAATTCCGAGACATAAACATCGTCCCCGGGTACAAGGTGGTGCGACTCTACTGATTTGGGCTGGCATTTGGACCAATGGCCGCTCTGAACTTCACATACAGCAAGGAACCATGAATTCTGAACGCTATGTGAATGTTTTACGAATGAACATTGGCCAAATGACAGATCAACTTGGTGATCCATCGACTTGGTTATTTATGGATGATAATGCTACGTGTCACAGGAGTAGTAGAGTCAACTTATGCAAGTCTCAATTAGGGCTTAGGACATTATCTTGGCCAGCTCGTTCTCCTGATCTGAATCCCATAGAAAATGTATGGAGTATTCTAAAACGTAACGTTCGTCGTTCACTGCTACCTACAGATGGCGCATCACAACTTACGTCACTGTTAAAAAGAGAGTGGAGAAAGTTAGATCAGTCAAAAATCAACGATATCATCGAATCAATGCCTAGACGAATTGGTAATGTCATTGACAATAAGGGTAGGGCCACAAAATATTAGCTTCTTAAGAACCGTTACTGTATCATAGCTTATCAGATTATATAAGGACATTTAAATATATTAGGGACATGAAATAACATGAAAAATGCTTTCTGTATCATACTTACGTTTTATTTAGTCAAATTTCAGGATGATCCACTTTTTATGAAACGGACTGTAGTTTGTTGATCCATTAATCATTATTTTTATTTTTCTTAAAGCTTAGACATGTTGATATCTGGTTATGACATTTTTAACTTAAGATTCTTTTGATGTTCGCGGTGTTTCATTACATATGTATCTCACTCACAGGGCACCGGTCTACAGGCCTGAATGCAAACCACTCTTCAGTCCAGAAACGTTTCGCTTTCGTATTGTGCTGAAATGTCGTCCTATTGATCTTTGTACACTTCTACGCACTTTTGATGTTCCTTTCAATTATTCCGCTCAGCCAATAGCTACTCCTTTAATATATCGACATCTGAATCCTCTAACATGAGATGTTTCTTTTCAGAGAACTGTGAAGCTTTATTATTTATTCAAACTATATATTCAACTGTTATTCTAGGCATCATTGGTGTTAACGTCTGACTTCAAGCTTCATGTTAATAACGTTTGATGGAGAGAATTGATACCATAGCTAGTCTGAAATACATATTCGTTTACTTATCTGTTCCAAATTGCTCTAAATTGCTCTACTCAATGATGAAGTTGAAGAATAACAGTATCAATCAGATAAAACATGCAACTGTATAGTCTATAGCACTATTTCGCAACTAAAACTGAACTTTTGTTTCTTTGTAACTTTTCGATTAAAATTTAAAAGATTGTATGATTTCATTGTCATTACAAATTCTATGTAATTATATTTCATTTTACTACAACTTTACTACTGTTGTGTCTACGGACATATTATTGATTCAATTGGTTGACTAGGTCATTCATAATTTACCTGAAATATTCAATCATTGATTTTCAGATAAGAAGTGACTCTTGCTGATCATACAGTTCCCTTAAATTGTTGAATTAGACTTGAGAGAAGCACAAGGCTTCAGCATTCACGTATATGTAAGTATTCAATCATTTCCTTTTTGCATGTCATATTCATGAAGATATTGACTCCTTTCAATTTGGTTTTTCTCCTATTAAGTTGAAAAGTTAATCTTGCTCATTTTAGTGTCAGTTCAAATAACGATTCTCTCTCTCTCAAAATTCAAAATTCAAGAGTTTATATTTCATGAATGAAATTACCCGTAATATGGTACATGCTTATGAAAGCACAAATGATCATCACCAGAGTTCTAATGTCATAATGAGATGTCTGACTGGAACACAGGAACATATGATGATGGATGATGTCGGAGGATGTTACATAATGATGATGCGTAAGTGAGAAAATGTCAACATGGAATCTTGCTATTCATGGCATGCATTGTGGCATAGTAAGCATAACGAAGGAGAGGCGACTTCATGCATCACTTTGAATTGTCAATAGTACATACATGTATATCAGGTCAAATACATAAAATATTGTAAATCAATGTTTGATGTCAACGATGAAGTTATAAATTTTCATAGTTTATTTTTAATCAGCAACTTCACTACCCATCACACTTATTAATTTTTGAATGGCGGAGATCGGTCAAGCATGTTATACACATATCACAAGTCTCTAAACCATAATAATAATCATAGCAATTCAGTGATGTCCTAAATGTGTTATATGATTGCAACAACATCACTGATGCTGTTTTATCTTTATCTATACTATACTAAGAACATGAAGGAAGTATTTTTCACCTGGAAATCAAATCGAAAATGATTATGAAGATGTTGAAAAGATATGATTAGGACCGATCTCCGCGAGCAGTTGATATTTGGACGACAACGCTTTGACTGGATTTCATTGCTATCTCGACTTGACAGTTGCTGATGAGCATTAGTCAAATCTTGCTGCATTTACTATTGAAGCGGTGATTAAAAGTTGCATAGTTCTTTGTTACTTCATATTTCTCTAATTTACAATTTTGCTACCTATTGTTATAGTCTCTATTTTGGTTTGTTCACTGTGATATCGATAGACATGCAAGAGAGATGGAAAGTTCTGATCCGAAATTGGAAGATATCAATGACATTCTAGACCAGTGGTGCGCAACCTGCGGCCGCAGCAGAGGCAAAGTGCGGCCGTGACATTGAGAAGTAAATGAAAAAGAATATTGTACATTTATATTGCAAATATTTCTGGATTTCAAGGCAATCAAAAAACAATCGTCAGTATAGTAGCATACCAGTTACCTTGCAATTTTCGAACACCTTTATGCCCATGTTGCTTGGAAAAATGCGCGTCCGCAGGCGCGATGAAGGCGTTCAAGCAGTTAGATAACTCATGAATAGAATATATTTTAGGGAAGTTTCATTCATGTGCATTCATGGCTAGAGTCATCAGCTAAAGCAGGGGTTCCCAACCTTTCATGTTGCGTACCCCAAAACAGAAAATTATAGGATTTTCATTATTCCGCATAGGTCTACTCTCACTTAACATATAAAGAATAGCAAGAATTCAATCACACTAAAATTTGATTATAAGTAGAAATATACGAAATTCGTAATTGAATAACACAAAAATGTGTAACACAAGCGCAGTGAAAGCCATGCTCCAAAATCAATCAAGCTCTTTTTTTTGCTTTTAATCATTACTATGGAGGAGAATCCGGATTCATATACGTATGTGGTTGGGGTCGAGTTGGTGGTCGCTAATTAGGAACGGTTGCTTCAAGGCCAGATGATGACAATCCAATGAGGAATGTGCACAAAGTTTAGCAGTTCAACTGACCCATGATCAGAAAAGTAAAGAAAGTAAAATTGAATTTTAACAAATCTCCCATGCTTGCCCTTCAAAATTCCTTCGCGTACCCCAGGTTGGGAACGCCTGAGATAAAAGGAACAAAAGGGACAGTTGTAGTTTGCTCGAATTGCTCGCGCGCGCTAGCTTCAAGTCCATAACCTGAATAAGAATGTCTGCTAGATCATTTTCTGCAGCGGTAGTGTTGTGTGCTGTGTGAAATAGCGGATTGAATCGAAAGATTTTGTAATTTTTTTACGAGATATTGTATTTCTACCTATTTAGATTTTGCGTATTTTCATAAATAAAATATGTTAAAATTTCAGTTGTGTTCATATTTGACATTTATCATTAAATTCAAGGCTCATGTTTTGGGTTGCGAAAGAACTGTATGACTAGTAATAATAAGATACCTTATGGCTTCAAAATAACGCAAGGTAGGCACCTTTATATACGAGGTTCTAGAAATGTGTAGGCCTATATACGAGTGAATCCCCAGAATAGACGGGCTCTGTGATGAATGAATGAATTTTGTATGGCCCGTGATTCCTTTATATTTCAGTAGCTTAGTATTGTGTCTTCTCCTTTGGTTGGAAAACCATGCTTTCAACTTTTCAAGTGCTGATAACACCTTAGGCTTAAAATCTTTTCGGGTCAAAAATGACCGTCAGTCGTATGTGGGTTAACTTGCTAGCGCCTTCTTTACAAAGTAGGCCTTTATGCGATTTTCACTGCTTCATTCATCAGGGGAAGCTAATTTGAGTGGTGGAATATAAAAAGGATTGGCCATTGACCTAGTTGCTTGCACACATATTAAGTGCGGCCGTAATTCTTTCGGCCTTCGAAATGGCTGCCGAAAAATGCAAAAGGTTGCGCATCTCTGTTCTAGACCGTTAACTAAAGCGTTGGCTATTCACATATCTATGTATTTCGTGCATCTTTATGTGTCAACATCTGCCCTGACTAATAAAAGGGCGGCTGGAATTGCATTGTTTTTCATTATTCATTATTTCTGATATCTATGCAACTTGAAACGTATTTGGTTAATGAATTCAATTGTCTCGGTACAAGCTTGTCCATCAAAACATAGAAATCTGGTCGATTGACATTCGTTAAAAATGGAATACGCAATTCCCTTACTTCATGACATCGAGGACATGCCACAATAAAGTGATACAAATCTTCTAAACAGTTATTATCACAAAAGCTGCAAATATAAAGCTGCATTCATCGTATTCTCTTCGCTTTTTGTATCTTCCAATTTCAGTTGCTAAGCCATGGTTTCCAGTTCTGAATTTTAATATCAGATTCATATTGAATTTTAAGCTATGGCAGTGCAGACAGCTGTTCCTTTCACATTCAAATCTACTTAATTCCAAGTATCTTAGTCCTCTATGACTGCGCTTTGCTGAATCAATCCATGTCCCTCGAAAGCAATCTTTCAATCTTATATTAACCACTTTGTTAAAAGTTTTCTTCTTCATTATGCGATTATCAATCAAAATGTGTTAGGTTAAGTTTTGTCAGCAGTTCTTGCAATCTCCAACACCAAGTTCTTTTATAAATCTCGTTTACACTGCTATTAATTGTATGGAACATTCCATAAATATAGCTTTCTATTCATTCTTTGTATTTTATTCCAATATCTTAATGCTGATTTGTAGAGGTGGAATTCGATAGGTTTTATTCCGAATTCGCCAATAAGGCAGTAATTCGGTGTGGATAATTTGAGGTGGAAATGTGACTTATAGAATTGGTTTTGAATTTTATTTAGTTCCTCTTTTATATTGTAAAACAGGAATTCACCACAATATCTCATTTTCGAAAAAGTAAGTGTCTCAAAAGTATCATTGATTATATTGCCTTGAACCTGACCGAATTCCTTTAACCCATTTTTGCCCGGTATATGAAATAAAGCATGCCTGGCTCCTAAATTCATATCATGATTTCTCGAAGGGTCCAATAATGAGAAAAACGTTTCATATTGAATTTTCAACCAGTATATTAGAAAATATACAATGTTCCCACAGTGGGAACAGTGGGCACAAAGGGGACTATGTGGTTTACTGACAACGCATTATAAAATGTTGGTTACAGAAATTCACAACGAGTTACAGAATGCCGTGGAAGTCTTTCCAGCATGCATTACGCAGATTCACGTCACATTTGGCGCACTTGCTCCTCGAGTTTCGCTTGCATACAGCACAGAGAGTTATGTGGCGATTCCTGTTATCACAGCGAATTGTCTCAGGAAGACGACTGGCGATCTTCTTCGGATTCCTTCGCGTTTTGTATTGTTGTCTGGTTTTCGCTGCCAAAAGATATGCTTGCACTATCTTTCGTCTGAAGCCCAGACCATCCTCTTTATTTCCTGGCTCTTGTATGTAGAGCTACCATGAGTTTTGAACTGCAGCATCAATGCCGAAGGCAATCAACTGAAAGTACCACTTTTTTGATCTAATTCCAACCCGATAATATGACACGTTTTGATCGAGCCGGTCAACTCCACCCATATTCTCGTTGTATTTCTTGATCAGTGACGGCTGAGGAACACTGATTTTCTTCTTGGCCGAGTTGTCCCATCGTGTAGCATTTGTTATGGGTTCTATCCCGTCAACAGTGCTAACCATTGTGACTGTGGTGCTATCTTGCCACTCTGCACAATGTTGGTGTTTCGGTCCTTCCTGTAATCAATGGAGCCACGTGGTTCCTTTTTCATAGGTTTCAATGGACATTTCTCAATCCTGTTTGCCATTATTGTGCCGGTGTAGCCAACGCCTCTCTCCAGAAGAATTTCGGCAAGTTGCAGGCCACTGAAATATCGATCTGCGTAGATCTTGTAGGGGAGCGGCGGAAGCTCTGACAGCAGATCAATCACAATACTTGCGCCAATTGGTAATCCATTCAATGGATGTCGCCTCGGGTGATATGGCTCAAACTGTATGAGATATCCCAGCGAAGTGCAGAGACACCATATCTTATAGCCGAACTTCACCGGCTTCCCCTTGATGTACTGCTTACATCCGTGTTTTCCGAAGTATGGCACCATACTTTCATCCACAGACAAACTTTCTTGAAGCAAAATCTTGCTATAATTCAGGAAGCGCTCATTCAGCATTGTGAAGTATGGTCTAAGCATAGCATATTTGTCATCCTGATCCAAGCATGCATTGTCACAGCAATGAAAATACATGTACTTCTTTATGGTTTCGAAGGTATTTCTTGACATAGCTTCAGCAACAAATACATTGTACGCTTCGCTTGGATTCTGCGAAAACAGCCTCTATCGTGGAATGCTGACATAGCCTGATAACACCAGAATCGCAATGAAAGTGCGGATGTCCTCATAATTTACAAAAAAATCATGATCGCCTTTACTAAGAGCATAATTCTTAGTCATGTCAGCTAGGTATCGACATAAGTCCTCATCACCAATAGAAAGTTCGCTTTGATCAAAGCAGAAATCATTCAAGGGGTTGCTTATCTCGGACTTCACCCACTTCCTTTCAATCTTTCTTCTTTTCGGGGGAGGTGCCACCGGTTCTCCGTCGTCATCGTCCTCATCACGCAGATTATCGCTAAGAGAGCGACTAGTTCCGGACCTTTCCATGACAATGGCATCAGCCTCGGCATGAAGTTGGCGTCCGCTCAGATTTTCCAGGTTATGACATCCGATCACATCTTCATCACCGCTGTCTCCCTCCGACTCCTCGCCATCAGATGGTGGAAGTATGGCTACCGATACAGCGTGAATGTCAACGTCATGTTCCACTAATGACACAATTTCGTCAACGGTGTACCTGAAAACAAGACGATGACATTATTAGTCTGACATGTAGTCTGCAGACTGTAGCCATAATCCGCATACATTACAGATCGCGATTCGGTAAAACTCGCGGCTACACCGCTCGTTCAACCTCAAGTGATTGCGTATTTCATCACTTGCATGCAATGTTCCAACCATCGTACATCATTCTGCTAGTCTTATTATCTCAGAAGTACTAAAAATGTCAATAAGTAGCACTACATCAGAATAAATACTTCATGCAGCGATGGGTAAGTAAAGATTGCATAGTGCCGGGTGCTATTGGTCTGCCTATGAGTCTGAAGCTCCCGGGTTCAAATGCGATTCACGCGTATTTTTTTGACTCCACTTGTTGGTTCTGTCTATTCTTTGTGGTTTTTTATATAATGAAGATGATTGTTGCACATTCTGTGAGTACTACAGTGCCTGTTAACAGCGCTCCCAATCAGATAAGTAATTTGAGATATGTCAAAAACCATGTGGGTATCCTTGCCCACTGTTCCGGCTGCGGGAACAGAAATATTCAGTTGCATTTTTTGGAAAATGGTATTTCGAAAATACAATTATTACAAATTAGAGCGAATACCTATTGCATCCTGATGTAGATTTATCATTTAGTTACTTTCTACGTAATATATTAAAAATGTCACAATACTCACATTTTTCGACGAACCATCTTGAAAAATACAATGAGTCAAATATTCAAATTTCGCGCCAATCAAATTGATATTTATAATCAACTGTAGAAACAAATACATGCACATTATGATGAAGGTTCCTTACATCGACAATATACAGCGTCAATATTGTTCCCATCATGATTTATAATTGATCTAGACAAGTTTATTTATTTGTTCCCACTACGGGAACAGTGGGAAAAAATGGGTTAATACTCGTGATGTTGTAAAAGCTGATCGTCTGCCTCTATTTTCTAGTTCCTTTATATGCATTTTATCATTTTTTGAGAACCACATGCCAAGATATTTGTACTCTCTTACTAGCTCTATACTTTGAATGCAGATATTAAAATTATTTTTTTCTTTACAAAATTGAGTTTTATCCTTGACCGTAATTTTAGTTTTGTTGAAATTTAATGTTAATCCATTATTTAGGCAATATTTTGTACCAGTTTTATTTGTTTAACACTAGAAATACCAAGAAAATGATTTGCTTATTATTACCAAGCGGTCAATTTTGACCGCTACTGTTATTTCATTGAATTTCCCATTAGATTTCTGTAAGTTACTTCGCATTTTGGGCACACCTATCTGATATGTTTGATTTCTTATATTGCACGTCAATCGATGAGACTTAGAAGAATTAATAATTTGAAATTTGAACTGTAATTGATTAATACATGTTGCTAAGCAAGTCCAGGCCTGGTGTTTGCAATCATCGCACCAAACAAACTGCTTTTTTGTGACGGTATGTCGCCCACAACACACCTTTTTGCACTGCATGCAAATGCAGGATGATTTGTTTTTGCATGCCTGCAGCTGACATTGTCGTCGAATTCGCAGTAGAGAGTCACTTGGGGATAGTAGCTCAGGAGACATGTCACCAGCATCAAGATCGGAGGGATGCGAATCGCATAATTCCTTTATCAGGTCAAGAAATTTTCTTCTTGAAATGTTCTCACCAGTTGTGAGTTTGAAAATGATCAGTGCATTGATGGCAGCGAGGTCAAGAAGTTTGAAAAAAAACGGCCATCGGCCATCTTCGTGTTCCAGTTTTCGATGTGTGGTACCTCGCCATTTGGTCAAGTACGTCAACACCGGCCTTTGTTTCGTTGTAAAATTTCACCGTCTCTGGTAGGCGCTTCGGATGTTGTTGGTCAACTTTCACAGTGTTGTGCATCGAACTGAGAACATAGACAATTCTCGACTTCTTCGCTTTGCATGCCGTGAGGGTTGTTGAATCACTGACGAACACTTCAGTCGAAAAAACGGGTCGGTTTTTCAAAACTGATTCGCAGTCGGGCACTTCTCTCCTCTGCTTTCTAACAGTACCGAGCAAAGTTGTCCGTCGACTCTTCAATTTCGCAGCCAAATTGAAAGAAGTGAAATATGAGTCACACGTCACATTGTAACCATGGTCGAAGACAGGCTCCAGAAGTTTCATGCACACAAAAGCTGGTACATCTGTGCATGAAGGCCGGTCTTCCTTGCCAAGATAAGGAATGGAATTGAAGAGGTAACTGTTTTTCGAATCCGTGAGCATCCAGAACTTGATGCCATATTTGTCGGGCTTTGAGGCCATGAATTGAGTAAACGGGCACCTGCTTTTGCATGGGAAAAGCTGCTCGTCTATTGTGAGATTTGAATCCGGGATATAACAACGCTGACAGTTTTCTATAAAAGCGTTCCAAATCTCAGACACATGACAAAACTTGTCCATGCGTAAGCGATCTCTTCTTCTAGACTTTTCGTCAAAGCGCATGTGCTTCATTATAGCAATAAATCGGTTTCTTGCCATTGTTGTCTTGTAAAATGAATGTCCCCACTCTTTTGTCCCATAAAAACAGCAGTGGGGTATTTTTAGCAGTCAAAATTCCTCGTGCAAGTTGGAGTCCAATAAACTTTTCGATATCTTCAACAGAAACGTTGAAATCAGGTTCAGATTTCTTCGCTTGGATCTCTGTGTACCGTTGAATTGTACGAAGCATGGGTTGGTCAACAAAAAGCTTGAAACACGAAAGTGGAATACTGCAATGGCGGTCAGCAAAGGGTGTTGGTCCAGCGCGCCGCCGAAATACATTCAAAGCAGGAGCTCGACCTGCAGCCCCAACTTGTCCGGTTATGCTCCTCCATTCGATACCAGCACGAGAGGTCAAAGTATTTCGCTTGATGCCGTGATCTTCAGAGCTCTCTTCGCCACTTGACTGCGTGGTACTTTCTTCACTATCAGAATTTGCAGCACTAACAGCTTCTGGTATTGGCCCATCTTCTTCCTCTTCTCCATCATCTTCTCTATTGGATAGTTCTTCCTCAGATTCATCCGAAGGGATGTCTTGCAGTCTCCGAATCATTTCCTCAACCGTCAACTTTCGCCTTGCCATTTTCAGGTCGAATGAACGAATGTCTGGAAGCCAACTGAGACAGTGTGTGAAATACGCATTTACTGCTGTGCAGACAAAGAGACAGAACGACAGCCAATCTCTTACAAGCTCACATTTGATGCCGTCATTGTATGACGGTAGCAGCGACCAGATTGGTGTGAGACGATCGAATGAAGCGCGAGACAGGCTGGTATAAATGAAAGTCGATTCCTTTGACGTGACGATGCAGCCAATGCGCAGATAATTGAGAATTATAGAAGCAAGTTTGCCTCGAAAATGTTCAATTTGTCTTTGCGGTCAAATCTGACCGCTTGGTATTTATAGGCATATCATATTCAAATAGCAATATACAAAGGAATTCAAAAAAAAAATTCTCTGGGTATTTGTAGATGTTGAATAATGATTAAAAGTCACCAAACCTCATTTTTGTCAAAAGCTTTTAACTTGTAAAAAAATTGAGTCAAAATATAATAACGGTCATTCTTGACCGCTTGGTATTTCTAGTGTTAATGATACCTGCTTGACTTTCGCACATTAGTAAAATATCATCAGCATAAGCCATGATAGCAATTTTCAGATCCGAAATACGTATAGGATCTATGCGTTGCATTTCTTTATCAAATTCGTCTATCAGAACGTTGATATATAAACCAAATAATGTAGATGAACTTCCATTTGCAAGTTCAAAGGGCCTCGTTGTCTCTTGAATGAATAATATTTGAATTTTTAATCTTATATCACCCGCATTGTCGAGGTCGTTATTTTACTTCGGGTAGGTAAGTTTCAATCTTTGTTTTTAATATTCCTTTTGGTATTGAATCAAATGCATTTGACAAATCAATAAATCAGATGTAGGCCTATATAGTGGACAACGACTATTTGAATATATTTGAATTACCTCTCGTAATAGTAAAATGTTCTCTAATGCTGAGTTTCCTTTCCGAAAGCCAGTTTGCGAAACATGAATAAAATTATTATCTTCCAGCCATTTACAAAGTCTGTTGTTGATTATCTTGGTTAGTAATTTTTCAATGCATGATGATAGATTTATACATCTGTAAGATGATATTGAATTCTTATTACCTTTCTTATAAGTAGGTATGTTCCAGCTTATGTTCCATGGTATTACTGCATCATTCAATATGCCATTGAATAAATGGCACAGAATTTCTATCATCTCACTAGAATTTTCTTGAAACATTTCGTAAACTAGACCGTCAGGTCCACTGGCTTTTGATTTTCTCGCGCTATTAACTGTTTCCATAATCTCTTGATGCGTTATTTCGCTTTCTATAATAGATAATAATTTTATTATCCTAAGATGTTGCATTTTTCGGATATTACTATGGATTTTAATTCTATGACTTGCATTTGTTTATTATTTTGTTTAATAAAATCGGTTGCTTTTAGTGAAGTAATCAGTTTTTTTTCTTTTTACCTTGTTTTGATTTATCAGGTCCCAGTATTTTTTCGGATCTCCTTCTAGTTTTGCTATTTTAAGAACTGCCATTTTTTTGGCTATAAATAACTTTTTCTTGTTTTTTATACATTGAATCGCTTTCTTTTTTCTTATTAACAATAATTCAAGATTATCTACCGTTTTATTTTCCTGCCATTTATTCATTTGAGCTCTATATTCACGTCTAATCTTCCTGGTCTCGTCTGAATGAATATTTTACAGTTGCTTTATTCATTTTGTTTTTTTTTGTGTTGCTTTTCTATGTTTTTTAGCAAGGCTTCATAAATTTCTGAAATAATAGCCTTTTGTCCAGCGTTTTTATTTTGCAATAGTGAACTACATTCAATTTCAAAGAGATTCGAAGTTTGATTCTGATTTGCTTGCCCACTTGCATGGTCTTTTTATGCGTGTGAAAGGCATTCTCTTCATATAAGTTGCAGTTTCTAATGGATTAGATTTCAGAATCATGGTCAATTCTATTCTTATAGGTGAATGGTCTGTATAAAGGGTAGGTTCGTTTATGATCACATTTTGTATATTTTCTACTAGAGATTCCGATATTATAACGTAATCTATTACTGATCTTCTTACTTCCATTCCTTGTAAACAGTGAAAAGTGCATTTCCCGCTTTCAAATCTACCATTTGTTATAATTAATGATGCATGATTATAGAATTTGATGATATCTTTTCCTATTCCTTTTACGAGTACAATAGAATCATCCGATTTCCGCTTTGTAATATCAAGTTTTTCATTATTAGAAAGAAATCCTATCCTCCCATTTAAATCACATATCATGATAACATTGCGCATTTTAAATTCTAGGATATATTTTTTTTCTAAAAATAATCATTTTCCTTATAGCGTGACTCTCTGTTTTCTTTGTAGCAGATAATTAGACAGATATCTTCTTTTGTTTTCCTTTGCATATTTGTAAATTTCAAAATCAATAAATTTCCATTTTCGAGTGGAAAAGTAATCAATAAATTTCCATTAACAATCGAGTGGCATCCCACATAATTATCTATTATGGGTGAACTTTCTTCATCTTTCGGTGTGTTTCTGTAAAGCATGCCATGTCATGATTTTTAAAGTCATTAACTAGGTCAGATTTTTTTATGAGATGAATAAAGTTTTGAAATAGAGATGAAAAATTTTTTATGCTCAAAATACTTGTTGTCATTCTTATCATTATTATCGTAATCTGTCTTACGCTAGAAATAAGGAGCATTTCTGCCGGAAGATGGATACACTGTGTTGTCACTTGAGGTCTGGTTGCCGCCCTGCTGACCGTAAAGCATACAATTCGGCACAAATCTCGGAAATTTTTCGTTGCTGGGCGTTCTTGTCACCCTGAATATGTCATCTCTCAGTTGTTTCTGTTGCTGCTGTTGTTTTTCTTGCTGTTGGTAATGCTGATATTGATTGTATTGCAGTTGTTGTTGGCGATATTGTCCTTGCTATTGATCGTAGAGATGTTTACGAAGCTGGTGGTAAGTATGATATTGATTTCTTGATCTTCGGGAGCAAACTAAGTAAATTTGCTACTCAAGGACATTTCCTTTTTGATAATAAAATATTGAAACAGGTTGATGGTGTTAGCATGGGTTCACCCCTTGCACCCACTTTAGCTAATCTTTTCCTCTCTGAAATGGAACGAAATTGGCATAATGAGGAGTGTAGTACCATATATTACTATAGATATGTTGATGATTGCATATGTATTTTTGATGACATTAGTAAAGTTGAGTCCTTTAAACAATTTCTGAATCAACAGCACCCGAATTTAGAATTTACCTCTGCAGTTGGAGGTAAAAATATTTCATTTTTGGACGTAAACATAAATATGACCAATACTGTAGAAACTAGTGTTTTTCGTAAAAATACGTATACTGGCCTTTTATAAAATTTTGAAGCGAATTGCCCTAACCAATGGCAGTCTGGCCTAGTATTAGGTATGATTAAACGTGCGTATATTATATCGAGTACTTGGAAGATTTTCCCTGATGAGATTCAAAAAATACTACACATTTTTAAAAGGAAGGGTTATCCTGAGAATTTCGTTCTCAATTTGATTAAAAGAAAACAAATTGTTGATTGGTCATTAATAAAATTTCATGTCAATTAAAATTTAAACTCATTATTCATCATACTGTAAATAATGAATTAATATTTTATGGATCTAAAACGAAAAAGGCATACATAAAGATTGATAGAATTTAGTGGTGGATAAATCATATTACACCTAGTTTAGAAATTGAAACCATTATTACAAAAAGATTAACTACTAATAAACCAATTCCAGTCAGTTTTATGAAACGCATTAGTAGTTCTGCTACCTTTTCGGAACAAAGATTTAACTGGCATTTTACTACGGTAGAACTTCAAATAGACCAAGATATTTGTTACTGTTATTTCAAAAGAATGATTCACCGAGCTTTGATAAAAATAACAGTCTCTCATTTAAATGCAATTAGAAGTTTAAAAGATTCATTAAATCAAACTCGTTATCCAATTGATCCATTAAGATTTGATGTTCCAAGCAATCAATTCATTGAAGGATATAATGCTTGTAGAAATTTATGTCAAGAATTTGGAGTTGAAGCACAACTAACTCCTTTAGATTGGAAAAATCTATATCCAAATTTTCGTTTCGATTTAAGTGCACAATCAGAGGATGTTATTAAAATGGTTGTGATGTGACAATTAATATTGAAAAAGCGATTCCACATTATCATTAATGGCTTATGGTTTACTTTTGGAAGATGCAGAATATTCTATTGAAATTCTTAATGGAAAAATGATTAGGATAGACTAAAGTCCAAGACTCGTCGATCGGTTAATAAATTTATATATTTCATTTTTTAAAAAATGAATGAAAGAGATGAAAAACTTCAATTGAAACTACGTAATATAATTGACTCAAAAAAACCAAAATATGTTACTATTGACAAAAAGAAATATTATGTTAGTAGGCCAATGATAGATCATATAAAAATGAAAGAAAAGAATGGCGGAATTCTTCCATTAATTCCTCTAATAATAGGAGGTATAGCAGCAGCAGGAAGTGTAGTAGTTGGGACAGCTGGTGTAGTTCAAGCAGTAAATAAAAATAAAACAGAGACAGCTGCACTAGAAGGAGAGAAAAGACATACTAGAGAGTTAGAGAAAGCAACAAGAGGACATGGTTTAATAGATAACTTTATCAATAAATTAAATTTAGTTGATGAAGGAAAAAGAGTTCTTAAAAATGTACTACATAATATTGATGACTTAATTGAAATGAAAGAAACAAAAGATGGTTCTGGAATATATCTAAATAATAGTATGGTACGTTGATTTAAATTCAAATGAATTTAGATAAATAAAAAAATTCTAATCTAGAGCTATTGGATTTTCTTTATGGACGCTGTTATCACCTTTGGTGCGAGACTGAAAATCATTATGAGGAAGGTGATGTACAAAAAGCATTAACATATCTTCTGGGTTTTATTTGGGCAAAATATAAAGGTGAAAAACACATTCCTGGACATTTAAATACCGGTCCAGGAACTCGATTAGATATACGAATAAGACTCGATGAGAATGATAATCCAAAACCAGGTGAAGAACCAAAAAATAGAATAGATGCAGCAGCTTATAGACATGATTTAGCATACAGAGATCATGATGATATAGTTTCTCGTCATGTAGCAGATAAGAACATGATACATGAATCAGATAATATTGCAAATCCCACCTTAAGAGAAAGCATTGAAAGAGTGTTTGTTAAGAAAGCATTACAAGCAAAACTAATGTAAGGTCAAGGCTTAAGTGAAACTTATGCCTCTGAAATTCATAAAGAATATAGAAAACCAAATATCTATTGAAAGTAAAAGTGTTTAATAAAGATGATATTTGGAGTGCAGATCTTATTCATATGCCGAATGAAAGTGGACATTTGTATGCTTTAACAGTCATTGATTTATATAACTAGATATGTTTGGGTGAAACCATTAAAAATATAAGTGGTTTAACAGTTAAACATACATTTGAAGAAATCTTTAAGTAAAAATAATAGAAAACCGAAAAAATTATTTGTTGATAAAGGACCTGAATTTTATAATAGAAATGTTAAACCATTATTTGAAACAGTTTATTCCACTGAAAATACTGGAAAAGCTGTAGTAATAGAAGGGTTTAATAGAACATTAAAAAACAAATTATTTAAGAAATTTACTCACCAAGATAATCAGAAATTGTTAAAAATATTACCAGGTGTCGTTGAGGAATATAACAATGAGATTCATTCAAGTATTGCAGAATGTCCGAAGAATGCTTCTGAAAATCCAGATTTGATAGGAAAGAAAACATTTGAAAATAATTATAAAAATGAGAATAATCCTAAGTTACAAAAACGGAAACTAAAATTTAAGATTGTTGACAGAGTACGAATATTTAAGTATAAGAATAAATTTGAAAAAGTTTTTGCTGGTAATTGGACGAAAGAAGTATTTGAAATTAATAAAATAAATAAAACTTATCCGATTACTTATGAAATTAAAGATTCATATAATGAAGAAATAAAAGGTAGGTTTTATGAGAATGAATTACAAAAGACAGAACTTTAATTTCAAGCATCCTTCAGCTCTAACATAATATCAAGAAATGGTTCACCTTTCTGTAATTTGTAGAAAACATAAATACATAATTGCCCACAGTAACTAGTTCCAGGTTTTTGTATTTGAAAAGTACTATATGTTCCATTTCCAAGTAATTCTTTTTACTTCTTTTGTTGGAGGAAGATCAGGTGAATCAAAATAACAGTTTTCTCCATCGGTCTTAGACTGCTTACCTTCAGTAGGATCAGACTTTGTCTGCGTACCTTCGGTCCAATCAACATTCTTTTACCCTGCAGACCAATGGATTCCTTTTTCTTCAGATGTATGAAGATTTCTTACAAAACTTATCTTGCAAGGCTCAACTTTCATGAATTCTAATTCACCTCTCATTAATACATTAAAGTTTTTTATTTCTAGTTGTTTGCAATTTTCTTTTGATCAATGTTCGTTGTTGTTTGTCTATCGTATTCTCTTAGAAACTGAACGAAGGTCATTTTGTTATAGAAAAACCGTACTTACATGTAGTGCTAAACAACAAACAAATTGATAAAAATGATTTTTCTTGTGTTAACTGATATTAGTAAAAGTTTTTTATGTTCTGAAAGTGACGATTTTGAAAGTGTGAAAAATGCTAAGTGTGAGTGAAAATAAAATTACGTTTTGTAAAATTGATAAGATAAATGGAAAAATTGATGATCCTTCCAAAAGAGAATTTTTTTTTCTGTGTCCTGGGGTACTCAAAAATGTTGAGGAAAAGTGAAAATGAAATTGCATTTTGCAAAAAGTGATGAAAAAATGGAAAAAATTGTGATCCTGGTGAAAGTGATTTTTTTCATTTTTGTAAAATGTGGTGAAAAAATAGAAAAAATCGCGATTTTGGGAAAAATGAAAAAAAATTTTGTCTGTCATGTGGTACTCATTTTTCCATTACTGTTCCCTATTGCAGTTTCTCAATTCTTCTGTCGTTATTGATATTTGTTTTTCCATTTTGTCAATCTTTAGTCTTATCTGTGTTAATTCCTCTTCGTAGTTTTGTTGCTGCTTTCTCAGTTCTTCTTGCCGGTGTGACCTTTATCTTCATACGTCTTTTGATCTTCTCAGAGCGGCTAGGGAATGTTGTTGTCATGCAGGACTCGCAGGTTTATTTTCGTTTGTATTGATATTTTCTAGAGTATTTAATCAATTAGTACAACGGCAACTGTGTGCAGGTAATAGTGTTGGCCATGTTGCACTTGTCGCATTGAATCATGTCCTCAGTTCCATTATCTTCACCATATTTTTCACACTTCACTTCATCAAATTGTACGAAGGTAGATGGAGATGTTGATTCTGGAGATGTCATTCCTGTAAATCAAATCGGAAATGATTGTGAAGATGTTGAAAATATATGATTAGGACCGATCTCCCCGAGCAGTTAACAGTTGGACGACAACGCTTTGTTTCTCTCTCTCTCTCTCTCTCTCTCTCTTAAAATCTCAAAAATTTTATTGCCCATCTTGTGGGAACAAACAAGGTACATATGAAATAATTACAGTAATGTCAAATGAGTGGCAGAAAGATTAAAGATGACAATGGATGGAATGGGTGAAATGAAAGCTAAACACAGACACTTGCACCATGATCGCCGTTGTATACCGTGAGTGAATTGGTGATTAGGATGAAAGTCTGAAAAAGTCTTGAGATATATACAGTCAAAAGTTATGCTATGAACGAGACAATGAACGAATGAATGAATCAATGAATGAGTCATAACATCATTAACTAGAGGAGAGGAGTAAAGCATGTATCAAAATATTTAAACATCGTTTTCATTTTGATTTGAGAATGATTATTTTAAATTATTAATCAAGTTTATTTGGAATTTTCATTTGCACATCACACCCAGCAGCAGTTTAGTAACCCTATTATTAATCCTATTATTTAATCGGAGGCACGGTTGTTAAATCAAATTCAATGTCTGTGAATCAATAATCTTCAGTACATACCTGGAATATGATCAAGAAATGATTGAGAAACAGATAACAGCCTATAACGTCAACCGTCCTCCGATTAAGTATCGCAGCGAGTGACCGAGATATTCCTATAATCAGATGTACTTTCAATGTGTGTGAGTAATTTTCACCATTACTAAACAATGCAATTCTGCTACCCATTGTTTTATTTGTTCGGTTCATTCATCAAGTGTTAGCCCTTTTTAACAACTTATATCGTAGAAATCAGATGAAGAAGCTGATTTTCATATTGATTAAAAAAGTCAATCATGTCGATATCGTATGGTCGCATTCATGGACATCAGGTTTGTCACTATCCGCTATCTATGATTTCATTCTGCATTTAGTCGGCAACGTTTAATATCATAAATGCCGGACCAGGTATTTTGTTAGTATTTTCATTGGTCCAGATATCGTCGTTTCCTAATTGTATTTATTGTTTAGAAAGACAAGTCATTTACTCGTATTATCGCTGGATGGTGCAAAAACACATTCTTAGACATGAGTTCGTCTACTGTCCGCTATCTATGTTCTTTTATTTTTGATGTCCATTGCTCTATCAATATATTCGCTAACTATTCTTATCTGTACACATGTTAATGAGTTCATGAAATCATAGAAGTTTGTCCGTGAGAGATCTTTAAGATGCGGAATCAAAGCATACGAGTATCTCACACTACTATAACATGGACATTTAACAATGAAATGAAAGATATCTTCGTTGTCATTATGGTCACAAAGTTTACAGACACAATCTTTATATGTACTGCGATTTTGATACGTACCAATTTCTGCTGCCAGTGTGTGATTTCCTGTTCTGATTTTGATAATATCATTAATTTTATATTTGTCGCTACTTAGTACTATATATTGCTTTAATTCACATTGGAATCTGCACAATTCTAAATAATTTAAACTTTTATTGCTGTGTTTGGCATAGTCGATCCATTCTTTCCTGAAGAACTCAATCAGACTACTATTAATTTTTTTTTGGACTTTCCACTGTAATCCAGGATTTGTACTTCTCTGAATTTGATTTTGTCAAATAAATTGCTTGTCCTGGCACACCATGTATTGCGATAGGACTTATGGTATATATTGCTTTGCATGTTTTTGAATATTCGTGTGATTAATCGTGAAGTACTATCATCATTTAACTTAAGAACATAGTTAAGTGCCGATTTATAGCAATAAAATTCAACTGGTCTGACACCAAATTCACCAATAATGCAATAGTTTGGCGTAGTTAGCCGTAAATGGTAAAATCTTTTATAAAATTGCATAATCACACGATTTATATCAGTTAAGCTTCTATCAAAAAACAGCTCACTTCCATATCGCATTTTCGATACCGTTAACATTTCAAATGTTTCTGTTAGTATTCTACCATCAACACAGTTGAACTCCTTTAAAGTTTTAGCAGTTACGTATGAGGATGCTTTTCCTTTTTTCGTTAGCTCTTCTATGTGTTTTCTGTCATTTTTCGTGATCCAATAACCTAAATATTTGTATTCGTCGACAATTTCTATTAGTGATAGGCCTATATCATCCTCATCGGTTAAACTTAGCCTCTCATATTTTTCAATTTCGTTGAAGATCATTATCTTTGTCTTATTATAGTTGATTTTTAAGTTGTTATTTTCACAAAATTTATGAAGAAACTTAACCTGTTGAATAATGCCAATTTGTGTTTCACTCATTAATAAAATGTCGTCAGCATATATGAGCGTCGATATTTCAAAACTATTTATTTTTGCAGGATCATATTTAGTAATATTTCGATGAAGTTCAGTTGAAAAGTCATTCATATAAATACAAAACAGAGTGGGCGATAAGCTGTCTCCTTGTGAAACACCATGTTTCACCTGGAATTCGTCACTCTCTTCACCATTGAACAAGACTTTATAGGCCTTGAATTTTATAATATATATTAGTAACAGCAAAAAGTCACCATTAGGTATTATACATCTCAATTTATTTTTTAGTCCACTTTTTTGGACAGAATCAAATGCTTTCGAAAGATCAACAAAGCAGGTGTACAGTGGTTTCTTATCATTTCTATATATTTGTATTGTTTCTTTTAAGATCCATATATTGTCTATTATAGAGTGAGCTTTCCTGAAACCTGTTTGAGATTCATGTAATATCTCATATTTATCAAGCCATATATTTGACCTATCATTTAGTATTCTAGTCAATAATTTTTCAATACACGAAGATAAGTTCAAACATTGGTAAGAATCAGCATCATTTTTATCACCCTTCTCAAAAATGGGGGTGATCCAACTAGAATGCCAAGGAGTTTCATGTTCAATCATAATTTTATTAAAGAGAGTATGTAGGATCTTAATTTGGTTCGGGTCATTCTTTAGCATTTCATAGGCTATTTCGTCTGGGCCACTAGACTTTGAAGTTTTTGAGTATTTTACTGCATTTTCAATTTCCGCTGTTGTAATAGTTTGATTAATAGTGTCGTTATTTTCGGTGGGTGATATTAGATCTATGAAAGTTTCGTCGTTTCGATTGCTATTTAGATTTTCAACATCAACATTCCTGTTTCTAATACTTTCTTTGAAAGACTGAGCTGTTAACGAAGTTTTATCTTTAGTGTTTTTCTTAGTCCTGCTTTTGTTCAATGATTCCCGATATCTTCTAGTGTCATTATTAGCTATTGATGCTTGGAGCTCATTTAGCTTTATCTGTTGCAATGACTTCTTTTCCTTTTTAATGCTTTTATTAAGTTCTCTTATTGTTTGTAATAATAAATTCAAGTTTTGTTCAGATTGATCGGCTTTGTACGTTTCCATATTTTGTTTATATATTTTCCTAAGTAGCCTTACCTCTTCAGAATAAATTGTTTGTTTATTCAAATTCACCACAGTATTTAATGATTTCTTATTGGCATCAACTACTTTATCACAAATTTGTGACTTATTTAGTTTCTCGTCATTTATTTCTTTTAGAATTCATGTACTCTTACATGAAATATTTTGACGAAATTTTTCTATGTCATATTTTGTTCCCCACTTGAGGGGCATAATGCGTTTGTCATGATTTATTTGTGTCTTAAATCTATCTTTTAATGCATTAGTTGTTATTGGCTTTAAAGGTATCTTTAAATCAAATTTCATTGGTCTATGATCAGTAAATAATTGAGGTTCCAAAATTTTAAATGCTTCTAAATATCTTAAAATTGACTCCGAAATTAATAAATAATCTATCACTGATTTATAGCATCTATCATTTTGAAGTCTGCAGAATGTATGTTCTCCTTTTTCAAATCTGCCATTAGCTATTATGAAAGAAGTTTCATTGCAGAAATTTATCAGTTCTCTTCCTTGTTTATTTACAATTAGGTCTTCAGAATTTCTTAATGGGAGATTCTTGTGAGCATTGTCATTTAGTTTGCCTATTCTACTATTTAGGTCTCCCAGCATGATAACATGCTTCATTTTGAACTTTTCTATATAACTTTTTATTTTGTCAAGGTATTCTTTATCTGCATAGCTAGACTCTCTGCTTTCTCTATAGCATAGAATGACATGTATTCGTTTTATTTCCCTCCATTGTTGGTTTGATATTTGAATTATTATAATATCTCCATTTTCAGATACTAGCTTTTCTATGTTTAAACTCTCCTTTTTGTGGTATAGGCTAATTCCTTTAACTTGTCGCCCAAGGTTATTTTTAGTTTTGCTAGTTGTATTCACTGTAAACCAGCACCTCCTAAAATCGAAGAAACCTGCATCCTAAAGCGCCACACACTAGAATTTTAGGAGGTTGCGTGAAATGGAATGTTGACATACTAAAGAGAACAATAACCCTAGTGCGCTAGCCTCCTAAAACGCTTTGCTTTAGGATTTTTTTATCAGTTACGAATAGTGTCTTGCTTTAGTGTGTGATTTAGGAGGTGCTGGTTTAGAGTGTTCTTAACATCATATCGATCTATTGGCAAGTTATTGTATTCTCTTAAGTGTGTTTCAGTAAAACATAATATATCTACATCACATGTGTCGTTAATCTTATTAACTTCTACAATTTTATTGACATTTAACCCTCCAGGCAGTGGGGGGGGGCATATTTATGCCCCCCCTTTGTATTTTTTGATCTAATTCATGAAATATGAAACGTATGATTCTGAAATTTTCAGTAGCTTATTTTTTGCGTATTTTTGACAATTTCCTGTAAAATTATTAAAATTGGATCACAGAAACGACCTTTACATGACCTTTATTGAAAAGTACTTTCGAAAGTTTATCAAATCAGTTAAATTCTTCAGAAATTTTGTCTATGAATGAATTGCTATTGCTTGGAATCACTCATTACGTATAGAATAACTTGTTTGACTATAAATAACTTTATGCTTATCACGGTTTACCAATTCAAATTTGAAAATAAGCTGCATATACTACTTACAATGATATTGTAAGTACTTTATAGAGTAATATTAGTTTTTACATCTTTTTCATTACTGTTATGTATTGAAAATATATTCACATGTATATGTTATGTATTTTCTACATGTAGGCAATGTATTTTCTACATGTAGGCATGTACATGTACTATTTGAACATAAATATATGGAATACTGTTTTCAAAATTTGTAGAAAAAATGAGTTCTAAACACTATAAAAGATTTTCTAAACACCTTGGTTCTAAACACCTTGGCAGTAGAGGCAATAAGTCTGCGTATCACGTTCAATCGCCTTCCCACTGCATCCTTTCATCACTTACAAACACGCCGAAGGCGCTATTGCGTGACTAATTTGACTGCATTGGAATCGGTAACAGTTTTCTTCATAATCAGCTGTAACCAAATTTGATCAACTTGAGTTGTATTCAACAATGAAAAACATTTGTTTGAATCAAATATGCTTCTATGACATTAACAAAAAGCTCTTTTGATAAGAGTGATAAATGTTTCAATATTTTTAGAGTCCTCTCTGTTGATTATCTCAAAAAAAAACTATATATATAATTTTATTTGATAATAACTAAACAAATAAATTTTCAAAATTTAAAATGCTATTTATGCATATATTTAAATTTTAAAGCAATGCGAACATCACCATTGTATTCAGAGAACTTGAAACATGTTTGAGTCAATTTTTGCGATAATCTGATGATAAAATTTCGCTAAAAACATAAAAAATACATTTTTCTGAAAAAAAACGCATTTTCAAATTTTGAAATGCTATTTATAGCATGAAGACAGTCAAATTAAGTAATGCAAATGGCACCACTGAATTCAGCATGTCCGAAATGTGTAAGGGCCAGCATTTCATAAAATTCGCACACTTAGTTTAGGATATCCTGGGGGGGGGCATAAATATGCCCCCCCCCACCGCCTGGAAGGTGGCTGAAGGGCCCACCGCCTGGAGGGTTAATCCGTTTATATTGGTGTAGAATAATTTCACTGTCTGCATTTCAATCTCACTTTTTTCTGTCTCTTCTCCTCGCTCACTTTCGCTAAATAAACTTCTGCTGTTGTTGAATACCAATTTGGTTGAAGTTATAGTGTCCTTGAGACATGGGTGAAAAGGCTGGCGGTTGATAATACATGGTGGGGTGAGGTTGCTACTGGTAGGACTGTTGCTGAGGCGTATATCGTTGATGAGAATGATGACGATACTGTTGCTGCGGTCTCGCAAAGTTATTTCTTGGCGTGTACCAATTTGGTCGACTGTTTGAGTAGCAGTTTCTTGCTATATGCCCTCTCCTTCCGCATGAGTGACATATTGGCGCTGGTCGTCTTCGCTTTTGATAGTAGGGTCGCGATTGGTAGAATCTTTGCTGATACGATCTTGGATTGTAATGATGACTCGGTGGTGGTGGTGGTGGTTGGTACGTCGGATATTCTTCTTGTTTCTCAGTCTATGATTTACAATGGATGTCTCAATACGGCTATTTCTGAATTCGTGTCACGCTTTTGTGTTTCAATGAGGTTGATCAGCTCTTCGTTGTTCTTGTTACTGTCATTGTTGTTGTCAATTCTTTCTTCTTTGTTGTTGCTGGTGTTTCGACTTCTCTGTTGCTGTTCCTTCTCCTCGTACTCACTCAGCTGGGTTTCGTAAGCTGACACCGTCATCAGCAGATCCGAGTTCTTCCTATTCAACATCTCCATGTCTTCCTTCAGAGTCTCAATTTGATCTTTGATTTCATCTCTTTGAACGGTTACTTCATACACCATTATCTTCATTTGGTCGAGTTCTTCTTCCTTGTTTTGGATTCGCATCTTGTACTCATTCACCAACAGATCTTTTCCATTGAATTTCTTTGTATTCTCTTCTATCATCTGGTACTCTGTAGGATGGACTTTCTTTACGCACTCGCCACACTTAAATTTTCTCTTGTAGAATTTTTTCCTTTATGTACTTCACCAACTCGTAAATGGGTAGATCAGTGCACGAATAATGCAGGATCGTCTCACATTTTCGACATGCAAGAAAAAATTGGTCTTCGATGGAGTGGGTGCACGTGCTGCATTTATCTTTGGAGACAACAAAATCGGGATGTTGGGATGAGGATGAAGATGATTGGAGGGGTGATGTAGGCTGTGCCGTCACTGGAGCAGATGTAGACATTCTGGAATGTGATTGTGAAATGATTGAGAAATTAGACTTCAACCGTCCATTCTCTCTCTCTCTCTCTCTCTCTCTCTCTCTGCGTGCTTGCTCTGTGTTGCATATTGTTACACACGCTGATGGTAATTGTGCTCTTGAAGTCTTCGGGCATAAATGTCACATTAACATTTTTCGTTCAATAAATAGATGAAGAATGCCTTGAAAATATGCATAATTATCCGACTCCTAAATAATCATCAATTTTGAACAAAATCCGGATGGGTGTGTCATCATGAGATCGCTTTCAAAACGCAAGACATTGTCTGGTCTTCATGGTTGATGATGTCCAGACCCTGTTGTCAACCAAAACAAGGCAACGGTATCCAAATCTGAACAGCAAAGAATGGCCCTGCTCATGCGTGAATCTGATGATTGTCTGGCAATATATAAGAATAGAAATTGTTTCTTTCAAGTCCATCTTGGAGCTGGTCTTCAATATTCTCAAGTAAGTCTCAGTTTCGGTACAGAGTGTTAGAAAGCAGTCCTACAGTTCATTTGCACAGTAAAATGCTTATTTCCCAGATATTTCCAAGCAGTGACCGAGTCATTATAAATTTTACTGAAATGTTGAAGAATTAAAAATCACTTCCTTTTGTAAGATTTTCTTTGAGTCCAAGAAGATATAATCCAAATGTATTTGAGTGAAAATGATTTCGAGTCTTCGGATAACAGAAGTGTGTGCGAATCCGCTGGTATTTCTACTATTGCACGATAGTACCGTAACTGAAAAATAGTTTCGCGGAATTGTAGCGGCTAAAGGAAAGTCACTGCTGTATAATGTGATGCTAGAAAGTTGATTCGAAATTTAGAAGATAATAATATAAACCCTCGCCCCGTTGGTGGGAGGTGGCTCTCCCGCAAGGCGAATTTTTTGAACAAATGAAACCAGGCAAGCTATGGCCACCGGATTTCTAACAGTTTACATTCTACGTATTATGCATTGTTTGGCCGAAGGAAAATAAATTTATCTCCATCCTTTCGGCGTGAGATCTATTTTAAATGTTGAAAGTTTGAAATATTTCGGCTGTTTTCGGTACAATTCACTTCTAATGTACTGTTTATTGCGGAATCAATTCTTGATGAAATAAGTTGGTATTACATGTACATAAAGGATTCTTCCTATTAATATAAAGATATTCACAAATGCAACCGTTTTGTATTTGAATTTATCAGCTTGTTATGTATGCATGTTTGAAATATAAAATTCAGAGTTCAAATATGATTCATTATTATTTCTCCACTATTTAGTTCTTCATCTAATCAGCAATGATTGAAAGTTTTAGCCTCAGTGTCTCGATAAAGTCATTGAATTAGGTTGTTTCTTCACATGACAGTGCGATTTTAGTGCTATTTGAGTTGAAGTAAAATTTGGATTTATTTGATCTTTGACATCATCTAATACAATGAGGCAATCTCATATCGATTGATAATCACCATTTTATTAACCACCTTAACAAAGTCTTTCGATTAGTGTATGGTTAATCAGTTTATGTTTGTCATTTTCTATTTCAAATAGTGATATACCGGTAATGGAAATGTGTTAAAAATCGGCATTTTTTGACCTTTGACTTTCACCTCAGCCAGGGATGACCTTAAAAGCAAAAGTAATGCTGTTTTTATGAATCCTCTTCAATGACCATTCGATTGATGTGTGTTTTGACAAGATTGGCGGAATAGTTTGGGAGATCAGCAGGTGGCGGAATTCACTCCCCCTCAGTGGGGCCACGGTTCATATTTCCATGTTTAGTTTCGTGATCAATTTCCATCATAAATCATGAGTTACAGGATCCAATATTAGAGGGCTTTGAGAGTTTTTATTGGACATATGAGTCCATTATCTCTTCACGGGTAAATTTAGGATAATGTATCATTTTCACAAAATGATGAGAAATTTACCATTGTTCGATGATCTGCTGATGCCAGTTCTGCAGTTGGTCAGTGTAGGATACGCGTTTTCATAATTATTTGACGTAATCCGGTCTATGAGCAATTCAACATGCATCAACATTTCTATTGGACCGCAATGCCTGCTTCTCTTTCAAGTATCTCTCTGTCTAAAAGGTAAAAGTTTGCATTCATTGATATATTGCTTCTTTCAAGCCATTATTTTGCAAAACGCTTTATTAAATACACTGTAAATCGCTGGATACGAAAATTACATACAAAGATATACCAAAATAACATACAATTTGAAACCAACATTTGATACGAGATTCTGGTATATATAAAGAAATCTGGTATGTTTTTCATACGAATGGCCATTTACTTTCGTATGTGATTGGTATGTAAACGATACGAACTGTGCTAACTGTGATTGGCTGTTTTACGTTGAAATACGAATTCTTGGTATGTTTTATATACGAGACCCGATGCAAATTGGTATGTGTTTCGTATGTCTTTCGTATGAATAGCTTTATGTCATATGGCAAAAAATATGTTATACTACATACTACTTACAAATAACTTTTTTCCAGTAATACCAGCCGTGAATATTTCTTTGTGAAAGTGTGGTATTTAACTAGATTAGATTTGTTGTGGAATTAAAGCCGCATGTAATCTTTGCAACTTGTCTTACAGTATTCACAAGACTCATAATTAGCTCATTTCCTTGAACTAAATTCATAAACATCATTTCAATAAAACGATAACTTTTCAGCAACCATGTTGACTTATATATCTCAAACATAACTATTTTTGCGTTCATGAATTATAATGTGTCTTTATTTTGGATTGATAATATGCTTAGTTCCAAAATTACATGATGCATAATTGTTGATGGTCAAATACTTATTGATTATTTATAAGATGCCTTGGACTTACATGTATTAAAATAGAATTTAGTATTGTTAGTTTGACTATAAAATGTCATTATCTCACTACTTACAAAGCAGCAGTAGCATTAGTGTGATCTTTATTGACAAAAAGCCTTAAATCGACATACTTTGGACATGATTGATGCTTTCTTTTAACATTGTGCTGGTATGGCTTTAGTATGTAAAGCATACCACACTTGAAATAACATGCCAAAAGCATACAAATATATACCAAGATCATACAGAAATATACCAAAAAAATATTTTGGTATGCATCCTTCGTATGTGATTGGTATTGAGCGATTTACAGTGTGCTCTACTTGATGTTTCTATAACCATTGAGAAATATGATCAGATCCACGCTAATCTTGTATTGAATTGAAAGATTGTGTGATTATGGCGCTCTCATTCCTGGACAGCATCTGATTGAATCAGACACTCGCTGCATGGCAACGCACGCTTATCGATTTGCTATTCTAACACTACATATGATTGTCCACAAGGTTTGAGATACATGCAGCGTTATCGGATCGTCAACTGTGTCTGTCTGCTACTCTGCCGTGACTTACTGTCCTCGAGAGGTGAGATTAAAGCTTGTGCTTAGGAGTTTCATCGTTTCATAAATGTGTTAATTATAGGGTGAATGAATTGTTGGTTCTTTCGATATATTAAACACGATTTTTGCTCAGGTATTGAGATTGAGTGTACAAGGTAGCGTAAATATCATAGAATAGACTATCATCGTTGAACGCCTTGTAATTAACTTTAATACGAGCTTCCCGTCAGCCTCAGATTGATTGTACATCGTCCGATTGACTTCTGAAAGCGTGTCGTTGTTGGACTTTGCATCAGGTCATGGGTCTTTGAGTGCTTAGACCCACTAGTGTATCCACTATGAATGGTAGATCAATTGGATTTCCAAAACATTGAAAGCACCATTATTTCATAAGATTTGGCCCATGTCAGACTTTTGTCTCAATCATATGAAGAGTTTGTAGACCAAATGTCAATGCGATTTGATCATGTATAGAGTTGCCGCCATTCAATTGAAAAACTCTGAAAAAATGAAGAATTTTTGCATTTTACATTATAATAATTTCTGCTATAAATAATATATAAATGATATTTACTTTAAGTCAATTGTCGGGTTCTTTAGAGCACTTCATGATTTGCGCATTTAAGTTGCAGGGCCTATTTGATGATATACTGAGTATTTAAGCTATCGTCCTGAGAGCAATTACAGAAAACGTATGATCTACAAATTTAATGAATTCATGAAAATAGAAGATAACGATTCCCCGCCGTCCTTTGTATAATTGTTAACAACAAAAATTACGGATTACAATGCTCTCGTTTCCTTACCTCAGGGGAAATGGATCATGGGAAAATGTTAATCAAATTATACATGGAAATGTCGTTTTGATTCAAACTTTGGCATTTCAGATCTTTACTGAATTCTTGTTTCTATGAATCCATGTCTGTATTTTTTCATGTGCCAGTTCGGATGCACGGGTCACCTCCTTGACGAATCTTTCCACAGCCTGTGTGTGAAGGAGCAATTTTGGAAGAAACTCCGAGTTTGAAAAAACGTGATTCGTTTATTCTTCCAATGGTATATTACACAAAACAGGTGGGGTGTTCAAAATCACTTTTTCCCAATCAATCATATCATAGTATTTTCGCCCATTGAAGTTCAATGATAAAACTCGGATGAACTTTCTGACTTTATTGGTCCACCTTACATTTTGGGAGATTTTCAACTTGTCAAGCGCAAATTTCTTCACATCACGGTCTGGATCATGTACCATGGAGAGAATAAGATTTTCGGGGTTGGCATAAAAAGCGTTGCTGCTCAACACCGCGTCAATAACTTCCAAACAACTTTGCGGTAGAAATTTCGATCATTTTCCATCCCATAAATACGGATGAAGTTGATGTAGTTTGATGTAGTTGAAGCCATACCGGAGCATACGAATAATGAATTCTGTGAGAGTTCGAAACTTCCATGAAGGATTTGGTGTGCAAACATGCGTTCTTAATACTCGTGACGAGACTGTCAGTCATCTGGAGTGAGACAACGGTCCTTTTTTGTCCAACAACGGTCCAATTCTTTATGAATCTCACCCTTGATGACCGACTGACAAAGGTCATACAAGCACTTTTGATATCTGCTAAGGTCATCTGTATTGGAGAACATCGGTAGACACCCTCGATCGCTTACAGCTGTGAAGGGAACAGAACTGTAGTTTTCACAGCTTTCGAGGAAAGCAGCAATGAGCCCAGAAAATGATGCAGGTCCTTTTGAAGCACCATCTAAGAAATTGAATAAATGACGCAGTGGTAATTCATTGATACGCAGTAAGCAAACGATCCATTGAAGAGGATGCTTCAGTTGCAGTTCAAGCCTCCGAATAGTGCCCTTATCGACACCAGTGTTGACAATTGTTCCATCACAGCCAATAGCCATAAAATCGTAATCAGCCCCATATCGTTGTTCAAGAAAGTCTGTAATTTCTTTCCTGATATCAGATGCCGAATCAGAACTAGGAGATACATGGGAGAAGTATGATGATCCAGGTTCTCCTGCAAGCACGATGTGTTCTTCTTTAACAAAAGTAGGATAACATCTAGTAGTATCCTCGCTGAACGTGCATGAGCGAGTGAAATCTTGTCTACCGTCGAAATAAAGAGCCGGGAAGAACTGTTTTCTGCGTTGGATTAATTTAACAGTTCTTTGGGATATTTTTGTCTCTCCCGTCGAATTTTAGATCGATCTACAACTCCAGACTTGTCATTTGAATTGACAACTCCAATATCTTTCAGAGGTGATGAAACGCGGGCAGCAGCACATCGGTCAGACACACTATAACGATCACATGTTTTGGCCACTGTAGGAAATGTCAATGTCATTCTATCACTTCTTTTAATTGGTTTTGAATGCGCGGATGTTCGATAAGTCGCAAGCAAGATGTCACTGTCACTACTCTCATTACCTTCTGTGAGTTCATCGTCGTCGAAGTCAAGACAATTTGGTGAAACAATTGCAGAAACAGTCTTCTTTTCTTTGACGTTTTGAATTTTCCGTTCCGCAGATCTCAAACGTTTCTCGGTAACTTTCTTGTCGACTCCTCCAATCACCATTCAGCGTCAGGCCGCGGATCAATTAAAAAAAGTCTTTTCTTCTTTCGGAACTTTCTCAGATGAATCACATTTGCATTCACTGATTGGCGCACATTTGGAGGATGCGATATCGAAAAGGATATTTTTTCGTTCAGCAAACTGTTGAAAAGTCAAGTCAAAGTTTGGTTTCTTACTGGATTTCGTCAAGTTTCGGTATTCATCATGTAGTTTTCCACCCCTTCCTTCATTTTCGTTTCAGTGATTACAGGGATAGATGCTTTATTACAGAGTTAAGATATTTGGCAATAAAAGATCAATCACTTCACTAGTGCTTTGCTGTTTATCTGTTAAAGTTTCAATTCGTTGCGATGGTGTTGGTAGAATTTAAGAACATGGTTCTGCGTCATCAGAACACTGGTTGCTAATTCCTCAGCTTCAATACAAAGTTCATTACGTGTACTTAGCTTTCTAGCCATGTCGCAAGCAGCTTTCGAAGATACAAGTGCTGTAGTAAAAGCCACTTTTCTAATTGAGTGGCGCTTATCATTCACAAACGCCAATGAATTTGACAAACGCGTGGTTGTACTGATGTTTTTCATGAGTCACTGTATCGTTTACAGATAGTTCATTGTCAGCGAACGATTTCTATGGTATAAACCTCTGATGATCCGGATCACGTGATATGGAGACGTTATTCTTCTTGTAAACTTGTATATATCTATACAATTTCACCATCATGCATCGCAAATATTAATTTGAACAGAGCCTCGTGAGTTAGGCTAACAAGGATTGTTATTATTTTTGTTTTCATCATAAAACCGTTGAACTGCACAATTGAAACTTGAATTGATTGATGAATCTCAAAATGAACTACACAATTGAAACAAGCCTATTGAAAAATACGTAAATATTGCAAAACTACTCTTTAATTAAAGCACATGACGGCACCTCTTAATCATAAATAATAGTCTCGAAATTTTTACTAGGCCTTCTGAATAAAGTATAGACAACTTTTATACTAGGACCGAGGATTAATTCAAACTTTCATATTTTCTCTCCACTCTACTGTGTATTTAGGCTCTGTATATTTCATCTGTGTATTCTGCAATGCATGATTTCCATTTCATATAAATAAAATCCATACTGCTACTTTCCAAAGCGAGCTGAATCTCCTCCTAAAACAAGACAATAATCGTAACTAGCAAAGAATCCTAAAGCAAGACACTAATGGTAAACAGCAAAAATTCCTAAAGCAAAGATTTTTTAGGGTACTACCGCACTATTGCGTCTATCGGTCTTCTACAGTGGGTCAACTTTATGTCAACAGTCAACAGTGAGGCGCTTCTGGATCCAGGTTTCTTCGATTTTAGGAGGTTACAGATTACAGTGCAGGCCAAAAAAATTGGTAATAGATCATGAATTACATTTGGCCAAATCAAGTCTATTTGAGAATTATGCTGAATGAAATATCAACTACAGTAGTCCCTCTCTACAGTAGTTTCTTGCATCCAAAGAAGAATCAGATGGTGCCTCTGACTCCTGTTCTCCTTCGAAAACCTGAATTTCTAGTCGATGATGACATCTACACCACTAGTCCGGCAGAAAGAACAAGCTTCTCCAGGGAACGAGGCCGAAAATGAGACTTTCACAGAATGATGTACACCCTATCCCTACCACGAATCGGCACGTCTGCCGAGTTCTAGTAAGTTCCTCTTCTTGTCAGACAGGATCAAAGAAAAACACATGGAATCCCAATGGGACGCATATTGCAGATTTTTGTTTAAATGAAATTTTCTATGTTGGAATACAATTGGAAAGTATTGAGTCTGCTCTGAAAATCGCTCAATACCAATCACACACGAAGGATGCATGCCAAAATATTTTTTTTTGGTATATTTCTGTATTCTCTTGGTATATATTTGTATGCTTTTCGTATGTTATTTCAAATGTGGTATGCTTTACATAGTAAAGCCATACCAGCACAATGTTAAAAGAAAACAAAAATCATGTCCAAAGTATGTTGATTTAAGGCCTTCTGTCAATAAAAATCACATTAATGTTACTACTGTCATTACTGCATGAATATAAAAGAAAATGATTTGAAGACATTACATGCCAAAATTATGAATTTGGGCTTAGCAGTTTTCGTTTAGTCAGAGAAAACATACAAAATTTCATTTTAGCCAAAGCCTACAATCTGCGTCCCTGTATTTACATGTGTTTTTCTTTGAGCTTGTCTCACAAGAAGAGGAACTCACTAGAACTCGGCAGACTTGCTGATTCGTAGTAGGCATAGTCTCATTTTCGGCCTCGTTCCCTGCAGAAGCTCGTTCTGGCTGCCGGACTATACATAATTTCAGCATGAACTTGTGTGAGAATATTTAGCAAAAACGTGCAATTTCTTTTCAAACTTCAATTAGTTCATATTCTTCAGTACAGACATGAAGATATTTTGCTTGTAAACATTGAATTTTGCAGTCGAAGAAGAACTCAAATACCGTTGAGCGCTTTTCCTTTCTTTCATTTGTTTTTCAGAACAGATCCCACAATTCTTCGTTTTCACTTTAATTTAAGGAAACTAAAACTAAAATGGCTGCAATTCCTGAGCAAAGTGGGTTGCTGATACATCGTCTCTGCTTCATTCAGTTACTAAACCATATTTATCTCCAGATGAAGTTGATGTCGTCATTTCTGGAACAGATGCAGCGAAGCGGAAGATGTACACATTCCCTAAGACTGCTACAGTTAATGAGGTAACAGCAAAATGGAAACAGGAGTTGAAGATAACGGAGTCCATCCGGTTATTGAATAATGATGGAACACCGGCTGTGGAAGAGCAACAACTTCAAGATATTCAGCAAGATTACCCGGGTCTTCTGAGATTCCTCTATGAGGAGGAATTGTCAATAGAGATTGAGGTGTCGGGAGCCATTGATACGACATGGAAGATAAAAGTTTGGCCTAATCAGACGTTAGACGAAGTCATCCCCAAAATAAGTCAGTGTATGAAACCAGAGGAGAATCTCAATGCAGCAATATTCTCTCATGGTGGTAAGGTATTGTCGATGGACTCGAAAATGTCTTCGTTGAAGGGGAAACATAAAACAATCCTGCTGGAATTGGTCTCCGAAATCACATTCTTGAATGTGTGGGAGAATCTGCGAATAACATTTCAGAATGTGAGTAATGATATAAAGACCGTCCCAAAACACCTAATAATTTGAAAAAATCCAAAATTAACATACCTGCAAAATCAGCCCCAAAATGCCAAAAATTAGCTACCCTAGCTGCAAAATCAGCCCCAAAATGCAAAGATAGGGTCCTCTTGAAATTTATAAAAAAAACAGCTAAATTAGACCCCCCTTGAAATTTAACAAATCCAAATGCAAAATTAGGGTCCTCTTGAAATTAGCAAAACAAAATGCAAAAATAGGGACCTCTTGAAATTTAGCAAATCAAAATGCAAAAATAGGAGCCTCTTGAAATTTAGCAAATCAAAATGCAAAAATAGGGACCTCTTGAAATTTAGCAAATCAAAATGCAAAAATAGGGGCCTTCTGAAATTTAGTAAATCAAAAATGAATATGAACAAAAATATTCATTTAAAAATGGAAGATGAAAAAACAAAAGAACCATCAGCCCCTTTATATCCTCCGTTATCATATGAAATGGATATAGCAAAACACAAAGATAGAGTCAGGTACATGAAAGATAAGGAAGCGCAACTATTGTTAAGATTAGAACATTATGATAAATTAAGAAAAAGATGAACGATAGTTAAGAATGTGACACAAGGCGTTGGTGCATGTTTAACAATTTCTTTAGGCGCTCTCACTATTGTCATTTCATCTGGTGTTCTTGCAATTCCTGTTGTTGCTACTGCTTTAACAGGTATAGGTGTTTTTACAACGTCACTTGCAACAGTGATAGATAAATCTGTAATGTCTAAGAAGCGAAAATCCTTAAGTAAGAAACATGCCCATGTAAAAGAAGTATATGATAAACTACATTATTACTTCCAGAGAGTGTGTGATGACAATGTTATTACGTTAGATGAGATTGAAAAAATTGACCAAATAGCTAGAGAAGCAACTAAATTCCTGTTAAATCTTAAGACAAAGTAGACAATGAAGCTTTTTTAGAAGAAATAAGAACTTTATTAAAAACGTTAGAACAAAGCTCCATAGAACAAAAATAAGTTTTTCAGTAAAGTGTTTTTGCTGCATCTCTATGCTACCACAAAATTCAAATATTATCTTATAAAATAATGAATACAAATGAGGCAAAAATAAAACAACTAGAAGAATTAATAAAACAAAAAAATATTATGAAGAAAAGACATAGACAATATCGAATGCTACAAGCTGGCGTTCAATCTGATATGTTAGAAAAAATGAACCTAACTGAACAAGTGAAAACTGATTTTGAAAAAACTATTGCACCACTCAAAACTCTTGAGAAAGAACTCGCAGTTCATGATAAACGAATTGATATATCTGATCCAGTGCAGAAAACCATCATGGATGATTATGGTTTGTTAGAAGCAAACATAGACAAGAAATTACCAAAATCTATGCTGTTTGAACATTCTACAATTTTTCTTGGTGCTAAGCCATCGCTTAGATTTTTCTTGGGTGGCGAAGAATTATTTATAAATACTAAAGAAAGTTTAATTTTTGCACCAGACAAAACAGCTTTCAGTTTAGACAGAAATTTCGTGGATTTATTAAGAGGAGCGGATTTAGATAAATATCATACTGATGATCTAATGAAATAAAAATTATGTTAGACAAGGTTGGAACTGTAAAAACTCTTAAGCGTTATAAAACTTTGAATGACTTATTGGCAATGCCCTCGGCTCCCCCGCCGCCTGGTTATGCTTCACCCGTTGTAGTTTTGTCAGATGACCCATAAGAATTACTAGCGAGATTAAATATTTTAGTAGCTGCAGCAGAACAAGGACATAACTCTAGTTTTAACGAAATACATGCAATCTTAGACAAACTATTCAAAAACGGCGTTATAACTGAACAAGAGTACAAAAACGTATCTAATCATGTTATGGACCTCAGCACAAGAAGGACATAACTCTATCTGGCAATATCTAGTTTTTGGTTAAAAAATGTCTTCGGCAGAACTAGAAAAAATTGATAAACATTTAGAAAATTTAACCGAGATTTTGTCCTCATCAAAATTTAGTACGTCATTTAAATTTATAACAACTACTTCCTCGCATACTTATATTTTAGATCCTATTATTCACTTAGAACAAGACAAACATTATGAAGTAGCATTAACTAGTTTTTCAACATTTAACACTATACAAAATATTATCAAAGATGTAAATGACAGTAGTATATAGTGTGACATCCGGCGCGACGCTTCGCTTCGCTTCGCTTGCGCCGGATGTCACACTTTTGCGGGTTTTTTCAAAATTTTCAAAAAATAAAAATTTCAAAAATTTAGGTAGATTTCAAATTTCACGTTGCCGAAGGCAGAAGGGCAAAAATTTAGGTAGTGACAAATTTTCGAAAAAAATCAAAATTTCAAAAATTTAGGCGGTCTCAAAATATCCCGTAATCGAAAATTTAGGCGGTCTCAAAATATCACGTGGACGAAAATTTAGGCGGTCCTAATATAGCAGAAGATTGTATTCAAAATATTTATTCAAAATATTCATTTAAAAATGGAAGAAACAAAAGTGGATGAAACAAAAGTGGAAGGAACCTCAAGAATATATCCTTCGTTATCATATGAACGTAGTTCTACTTTAATGGACATTGAAAAGATTAACATTGAAAAAATGAATAAAGAAAAACACAAAGATAGAGTAAGGTATATGAAAGATAAGGAATCTCAATTATTATTAAGATTAGAGCATTATAAAAAATTAAGAAAGAGATGGAGTAAAGTTAAGAATGTAACACAAGGTATTGGCATATTCTTAACAATAAGTTTAGGTGCTTTAACAATTGTTATATCTTCTGGTGTTTTAGTAATTCCAGTAGTTGCTACAGCTTTAACTCGATACAAAATGAAAATACATTTCCATCTTTGAAATATTTTATTCACATCACAGACAAGTACTATGTACAAGTAGCATGGTTTACAACGAATAAAATATATGTTACTAAAATGTGTTATGCCATGATACAATTGTTTCTGTATGAGTAAAATAAGGTAAGGCTCATAGAACTATAAAACCAATGAGGACAAGTAGCATGGTTTACAACGAATAAAATATATGTTACTAAAATGTGTTATGCCATGATACAATTGTTTCTGTATGAGTAAAATAAGGTAAGGCTCATAGAACTATAAAACCAATGAGGACAAGTAGCATGGTTTACAACGAGTAAAATATGTTGACTAGAAAATGTGTTATGCCATGATACAATTGTTTCTGTATGAGTAAAATAAGGTAAGGCTCATAGAACTATAAAACCAATGAGGACAAGTAGCATGGTTTACAACGAATAAAATATGTTGACTAGAAAATGTATTATGCCATGATACAATTGTTTCTCGTAAATTGAAATAAGGTAAGGGTCATAGTACTATTATCTATTGGGAGTAGCTTACCGTTTCAATTGATAGAGTTTAAAATTTGATCAAGGGTTGGGCGCTGTCTCCCATGGCGAAGATACGAGTCAATAATAGCGAAGTTCCTTTTGAAAAATGATATAGATTCCGTCGAGTTCTTAATAAACAGAAATCGTAAATATAGTTTATAAAATTTTCTTAAAAAGATGCTATAGCCTCTCAAATAACCTAATTGTTTACAAACATGGCCACTGCCCCGGATTACAGTCAAAGCTCTTCCTTTTAGCAACGATAACTTCACAGTATTGTTCACCGAAATGTCTTCTTCTCTTCTTAAATGTGCTAAATAATTAGTTAGCTCTGATGGCAAGATGTCTCTTTGAATTTCTTCTTCAAAATTATAGTTTGAACTGTTATTGATGGCGCTATCTTGCAATGTGTCTTCAAATCGATTTATCACTAAAAATTCTCTGAATGTTTTTGATGCGTGGATGTCTTCTTCTTCCCTTGGTTTAAGATATTTCTCCTGAAATTCTGTTAGCATCTCAATACACTTCTCCCGTTGATCTTCGTTCACAATAGTGTCTGAAATATTTTTCTTTTCAAATCGGCAAAGGCGATGCTTGAACGTGCCATTTTCGTTTAAACGTAGTGAATTAATTATGATAAAAATGAAATTGTTGAAAGTCGCTGATGAAATTGACCAAAACAGATAAAGGTCACAGATGATTCGTAAGCAGTCACAGTCTCGTAGAACGCTCACAGAATGAATGCACGCGCTAATACGTGGAATAATGGCAGCAACTGTTCAAGTGAAAAGTTATGAGTTATGCGGGTCATAAAGAATTCTCTCATACTGAATAGCTTAAACTGGCAGCAGCTGTTCATGTTGAGAAATTTGGTAATAGATGTTGTTAATGTCTTAATACAGATAAAACAATCAATATCCTCTTAACAAGAGTTCATAAGAATAAAATGGAACAATGTAACGTTTTAATTTAGATTAAATTAAATCATTTCAAAATCGAATAAGTAGCGAGGAAAGTCATCAATTGTGGAACAATTTTAAATCAATACCCCCTCCCTTCTGACTAAGTAGTAAGGAAAGACATCATTAGAGAACAGTTTGAAATCAATACCCCCTCCCTTCTGACTAAGTAGTAAGGAAAGACATCATTATGGAACAGTTTGAAATCAATACCCCCTCCCTTCTGACTTCTAGGGGTCCAAATAGAAATTCTTTTAATTATAAAATGAGCAACATAAATGAGTTTTTAAAGTTATATGGAACGCAAACAACTACAAATTTTGATCTAAAGAAAATCGCAAATCATTTGGGAATAAAGATTTTTCATGTTCTAATGAGAGCCGAATTACAATTGATCAAAAATATGCCAACTGTAAATTTCATAACGAATCTTCACACTTTAGACCAAAAAGGCATACATTGGTCAGCGGGGCATAGAAAAAAAAATGGAGATAATTACTATTTTGACCGCCCGGAGGCTGAGGACTATTGGTTCGACTCATATGGATTGCCTCCAACAAACGAAGTCAAAAAATTACTTGGCAATGGAACTTATAATACATTTCAAATTCAAAAACCGGGAACTACTTATTGTGGTCAATTATGTTTATACGTTTTGTACAAATTACAAAAAGGAGTACCATTTCTAGATATAATGTTAGAATTGAACGAACCGTAGGTTCTATGGCTACGCCTAACAAGGGAATTTCATTCCCGAAACGTTAGTTCCAATAATAATAATAATAATAATAATAATGATAATTAAAAATCAGTTCGTTGTAATTCATTTTGATAAAATCGGCCTCTGATATTTTCATCATCTAAATCTTTGATTTCGTAAGTAATCGGATAAGTTTGATTTATTTTACAAACTTCAAATATTTCTTTAGTCCAATAGACAACGAAGCCTTTTTCAAATTTATTCTTATATTTAAATATTCTAACTCTATCACCAATTTTAAATTTCGGCTTAAGTTTCTGCAAATTCGGATTACTCTCATTCGAATAATTATTCTCGAATATATTTTTTCTTATCAAATCAGGGTCGTCAGAAGCATTCTTTGGAGTTTCTTCAATACCAGAGTGAACTTTATTATTGTACTCTTCTACAACTCCTGGTAATATCTTCAACCATTTCTGATTTCTTTGCTCAGTAAATTTCTTGAATAATTTATTTTTTAACGTCCGATTGAATCTTTCTATCACTACAGCTTTTCCAGCGTTTTCAGTTGAATAAACAGTTTCAAATAGTGGCTGAACGTTTCGGTTATAAAATTCCGACCCTTTATCAACAAACAATTTCCTTGGCTTTCTCTTTCTTTATTTAAAGATTTCTTCAAACGCATATTTAACTGATAGACCACTTTTATTTTTTAAAGGCTTTACCCAAGCGTATCGTGTATATAAATCTATAACGGTCAATGCGTATTTATAATCAGAATCATTCGGCATATGAATAAGATCAGCACTCCAAATATCATCTTTATTAAATACTTTTACTTTCAATAAATATTTAGGCCTTCTATATTCTTTATGAATTTCGGACGCGTAGGTTCGAGCGTTGCTCTCAGACAGCTTTGCTGTCGTTTCATTTAAACCCTGACCGAATAATATTTTAGCTTGTAAAGCTTTCTTAACAAACATTCTTTCAATTTTTTCTCTAAATGTAGGATTTTGAATACTATCTAATTCTTGAATCATCTTCTTATCAGCTGCATGTCGAGAACTTAGATCATGATTTCGATAAGCTAAATCATGCCTGTAAGCTGCTGCATCTACTCTATTTATCGGTTCTTCACCTGGTTTCGGATTATTATTCTCATCTAGTCTTATATCTAATCGAGTTCCTGGACCGGTACATGAATGACCAGGAAGATGTTTTTCTTTCGAATATTTACTCCAAATAAAGCCAGGAAAGTTTTCTAATGATTTTTGTATGTCACCTCAAATATGCTGACAATTTGAGTTTTTATTTTTGTTTAATAGATAATTCAATAAATCTAAATTTTTAATTTAATTAAATTTTCGGAATTTGTAGAATTCATTTTAAAAGATAAAAAAAATTTAAAAGATAAAATAAATGTTTACCTTATCATACTAGGACTTAGATATATTCCAGAACCATCTTTAGTTTCTTTAATTTCAATTAAATCATCACCATTGTAGAGAATATTTTTAAGAACTCGTTTTCCTTCATCAACTAATTTTAATTTACTAATAAAATTATCTACTATTCCGTCACCCCTAGCAACTTTCTCTAACTCTCTATTATGACGTTTTTGTTCTTCTAATGCTGCCTTCTCTGATTTATTTTTATTTACTGCTTGTACAATACCAGCTGTCCCACCTGCAACACTTCCTGCTGCTGCTATGCCACCTATTATTAGAGGAATTAATGGTAGAATTCCGCCGTTCTTTTTTTCTTGTAATTGATTATTCTCTATCATTGGTTTACTTATGTAATACTTTTTTTTGTTAATCGTAATAGTTTTAGGGGTATTTTTGTCAACAATATTACGTAATTTTAATTCAACAGTTTTATTATTATTACTTTTCGCTTGCGACATTTTTAATAAAAAAATTTTAAGTTATCAAAAATTTTTAATCTATTCTAGTTACAAAAAAATTTTATTACTAATTACTAAAAAAATTTTAATCGAAGAATATAATTAACTTATCCTAGCCATCTTTCCATTAAGAATTTCAATTGAATATTTTACATCTTCTAGCAATAAACCATAAGCCATCAATGAAGTTGTGGAATCTTTTTTTTCAATATTAATTGTTACATCACAACCATTTTTAATAATATCTTCAGATTGTGCACTTAAATCGAAGCAGAAAATTGGGTATAAATGTCTCCAATCTCCAGGAGTTAATTGTGGTTCAACTCCAAATTCTATACAAAGATTTCTATAAGAATCATATCCTTCCATAAATTGATTATTGGTATCATCGAATCTTAATGGATCAATTGGATATCGAGTTTGATTTAATGAAACTTGTAAACTTCGAATTGTATTAATATGGAAGATATTATTGTTCTTATCAAAACTTGGAGAATTATTTCTCTGAAATGTTAGTAATAAATATCTTGGAGTATTCGCAGTTCTAGTAAAATGCCAGTTAAATCTTTGTTCGGAGAAAGTTACTGAACTAGCAGTACGCTTTAGAAAATTTACTGGAATTGGTTTGTTAGTATTTAATCTTTTTGCAATAGCTGTTTCAACCTCTAAACTAGGAGTAATATGCTTAATCCACCATTCAAGTCTATCAATTTTTTAGATATGCTTTTTTTCCAGTCTTACCAAAAAAGATTAATTCATTATTTGCTGTACGATGAATAATTAATTTAAATTTTAATTGATATGATATTTTATCATAATCTAAATATCCGAATAATGGAGACAATGACCAATTTACTGTTTGCTTACTTTTCTTGTTAAACTCACGTCTTTCTTTATATGCATCATTATTTGTTTTATTTAAATGTTTTGCAATATTTTCTACAACTTTCGCAATTCCTGCGGCATCTGTTCCAGCGTGAGTTAAATCATCAACAATTATACCATCATTTGTATCAGGAAACCAACCTTCGATTTCATACTTTTTATTATTTTCACCAATTGTTACAAATCTAAGCATTGTATCAATTACACCTGGAGAATCACTTATTGTTTCTATATTTTGAGTTGCAACATCTAAACGCATTTGTGTAAATAATCTTGGAAAGAAATTATTCTCTAGTGCAATATTATCGGTATCTGGTAATGGTGTTGTAAAATTGGCATCACTATATAAAGATTATTCACAGTGTAAAAATGAATCAGGTAAATATAAATAACTCTGCTGATTATCAACTTCAAAAATTAAATCTCCGCCAGTATTTACTCCACTGGAAGATCCGGGATTCATAGCAATTCTTATATAGTCATTCTTTTTTTGATTATAACTGACGAACGGAGGACCGTCTAATCTAAATTTATTTTCGATGTGCGAAGACATTTTTATAAAAAATAATTTGACTTTTTGTTTTTTCTCACACACAGAAAAAAATTTACTAAAATAATTTTACTAAAAAAAATTTTCTAAAATAATTTTACTAAAAAAATTTTACTAAAAAATATATTTTAGAATTTTGCTAGACCAGCTCCGCTGTTAATACCATTACCTCTTATTTCTTCAATTGAACGTTTTATGGCTACGCCTGATTTCTACTTATGTTTACTATCAGACGGAGCTCCGCTCCTCAAGGTTTCCACCACAGCTATGTTAGCAATTTTGTTTTTTGTTTCCTCTGAACGTTTTTTTAAATTTTTTAGTTCTTCAGAATCATTCCTAAGTTTACGAATAGCTTCTAATTTTTTTAATTCGTTTTGAGACTTAACAGCATTTGATATTGCACTAGCTGTACTACCTATAGCAGCTGCTCCTTTTGCAGCAGATGTAATCAAATCTTTATTATTCTTAATTAAGTTAACGATACTACCAATACCAGAAAAGATGCCAGCCCCTTCTTTTTGGACGGCACCTGCGGTGCCTAAGAACTTTTGTGTTCCGACTGTTTCTACACTGTCATAATGGTAAACAGATTTCATAGATGGTTCATGAGCAATTCTTTGATTTGAAGCAAAATGTTTAAGATTGTGTTTATAAATTATAGGCATTTCTTAGGAATAAATTTGACTTTTGGGAAAAAATATTTGCGATTGGTTAGTAACCTGAGGACCTTCAGTCCGTTTAAGATTTACGTTTGTGAATGGACAACAACTTCGAGATAACTTTATTAATTGACTGTTGCACTTTATCTATTGCGTCAAGCAGCGTGTGATGTACTTTAATTTCTTTTCTATTAACTTGCATTTTCTGCTGATTAATCTTCAACGCCGTTTTAAGAGCATTTAACTTAATTTTAAGAACATCTAATTGTCTTTTAACAGAATCTAACTGTTCTTTATTTTCTTTAGAGTTTTCTTGTAAATTTTTCTTTAATTCATTTTCTAAATTGATTTTAAGAGTTTTCATTTTATCAACTTTTTCATTAAGTGAGTTTACTTCATTGATTATTCTATTCATCTTTTTCATTTGTTGAGTAATTTTAGAACTTAATTCATCAACACTTTTTTGGAATGTAATTTGTAACTGCTTTAAATTTTTTTTAATTCTTTCAGGTAGTTTTTCTATTTCATCTTCTAATTGTTCTTTCAATAGTTGTATCTGATGTTCATTTTTAATGACTGCAGATTTTAACTGTATAGAAAGTAATATTAAAATTTTTGATTGTTCAGAAATCTTTTTAAAAAGTTTTGCTATATCTGCTTCTAGCTCTCTATCCTTTTTATCAAGTTTTAATAATTTTTCGTTTAATGATTTGTCATTAAGTTTAAGCAACTTTAATTCATTCATCAGTGGAACCAAAACATCGTTTATATATTTGTGTATCAACATATTGTTTATTTGTTAACTCTGTATTTTGTTGCGGAAGAATAGAAAGATGCAATGGACCAGATAAAACGTCTCCAGTTTTCATGATATAATTTTCTATCTCTATTTCTAATTCACGATTATTCGGGATATATGCACCTCCACCAATATTTGGTAACATCATTTTTTAAAACAATAAAAAAGTAATTTTTTTATATAATGAGAAAAAGAATAAAATTGTTTCTAATAAAAAAAAATAATAAAATTTTTTCTAATAAAAATAAATTTAAAAAATATATATTCGTCCGCATCATCCTGTTCTTCTTATTCGACGAGATCAACGGGATTTGAAAATAAATGTTTTAATAATAATACTATTACAAATCCATGTATAGATGTAAATCTTTTGTTTAAATTACAAGCCGAAATATTTAGAGAACAAACAAAAGGTTTACCTTCTATAGAAACTAACTATTGTTTATTTCCGGGTGATCCATTTATAAAATTTATGGATATTGTAAGTAAATATAATGATGTTGCTTATGTGGAATTAAATAAAGAAAATATGGTTATAATAGGACATAATAATGTTTACGAATTAGTTAAAAAATTAAAATCTTTTTCCAAAGAAAAAATTAGATTATTTGTTGATGAACAAAACCAATATATTATTCATATAGAGAGTAAAAAACATAACGAAGAATTATTATGTCAAGTTTATTATAGAGACACAATTTATAAGCAAGAAACATTAGAAATGCCGCAGAGATATGATGATGATACATATATAGGATTATATTCAAACTTAAATATTAATTTGTTGAAATCTTATATAAATGGTTTAGCTCAACAAGAAAAAATTTATGTGTGGACAACACCTTATACTATTAACAATGTCCATAATCACAATCATAATAAACGAACCGAAGGTTCTAGGGCTTTGCCCGATCTTAAAGAATCTTATGGTAATAATGATGATAATAATATAGATGATGATAATATAGATGATGATTCTGAAACATCTGAAAATGGTGTAAATGGTAAGAAAGATTATAAAAATATTAGTAATTATAAAAATTTAAGTGAAGAAAAATTTATATCTCATACGATGTACATGATATTAATACTACATATAATCAAAATTTATCTAAATTTCATTTTCTTACAATTGAAAATAATAATGATGGTATAGTTGAAGATACTGTTAGACAACTATGTATCGGGTCTACAAAATTTAAATTAGGATTTACATCTAATCAATTTAAAATTTTGTCATCTTTAATAAAAACTAAAAGTGATTCAGATTATGGTGGTGTTATTAAATTTTCCAAAAGAGATCAAAGACCAATATTTTTCTCTATTATATTATTATCAGATAAAAAATGTAATTTAGAGTTAGATATTCCAATAAGAGAATGGTATCCTATCAGGGAATGGCATCCTATACCAATAAGTGTAATTTATGATGTTGAAGAATCAATTTATGATGATGATGAAGAATCAATTGATGATGATGATGAAGAATCAATAGTTAGTGAAAATAAATTTAAATTATCTTTTGATAAAACGTTATATGATAAAACTTAATAGAAAATACCAAAATATTCGATAAATATATTTTCATATGTAATAAAATTTTTAGATGTTATAAAATTTTTAGATGTTATAAAATTTTTAGATGTAATAAAAAAATTATTATTCCCACGTGTCATCATCATCACTTAAATTACTCTCACAGACGATTGTTTGAAATATTATTTCAGCTTGAATATCTTCTCCGTTATAAGGTAACATAATTTCATTTTCATCAGGTGCTTGACGTTTAAGAATATTTATTTGACCAGAAAATTTTTTTTCTTCAGTATTATTATTTTTATCAGGAATACTAATTCCAGTTTCTAAAGATCTTTTCCATGGTTTATTGACTGTAGTCGATAATGTTTTCCCCGAATATAATTTTAGAAAATCTTCTACTTTTACTTTATCTTGTGAATATCCTTTGAATGTTTTCTTTTCACTAAGTCTCCCTTGTTCATCTACAGTAATACAATATTTTATTTTAGGAGCAATAAACATTGCAAAAATAATTCCACCATTTCCATGATCATTTTTTCCTTAACACAATTCCCCACCAACATATCCAGCAGCATCTAATTTATTGAAGAGCTCATTAGAAATATATATTGAATCAGTGTCTGTATAATGAATGTATTTTTCGTTGAAACCATTAATTTCTAAAAAAAAGTTATTCATGATTCTTCTAGAGTTAGAAAGAATAAAAGAACCTAAGTTTGATGGCATGAATGACGTCTTCCCATCTTTTACAATATTAGTTTTGAGAAATTCATCATCTTCCATTTCTACTTTCGCTAAATATTGTTCATCATTTAATTTTTCATAATCTTTTACTTCTTGAGTGAAATTTTTTCTCAATGTATTCTCATTCCATAAATGATATTTAGTGGTTATATCTTTTTGCACATTTTTGCCATATAGCGAATTCATCAATAATTTAATTAACTCATCACCTACAGTATTTCCTTCTGTTTTATATCTTTTTCTCAAATTAAAAAGTTTTTCAATATAATTTCGAAATGGTGAAACTTCATAATTTTTTTCATAAATTATACCATCAGTAATATGTAAGATTTTTCCCCCACATCTAACAATTTCTTGTATGTCTACAGAAGTTAAAACATCATAACATATACCATTTCTAAACCTGATTACTTTTACATGAGAATTATTATTTTGATTTTTAACTTTATCTTTAATAGGAACTGGTTGAAAAAACATATCATTCGGATATTGAAACACAACAGAGAATATTCCAGTTTTAGGTCTAAACGTTTGAGTATTAAATTTATATACTCTTTCCCGCTCTTCTTCTTGTCTAAATTTTCTAGCTGATTCAGCTTTAGGGTATTCTGAATTTTCATCATACATAGCTGATGGATATAAAGATGTTGCATGAAAAGCCACTAGAAATTCATTTTTTTGTTCAAGTAGTTGATTTGAAATTTTCTTACAAATTTCAGTTTTATCTCCTAAATCTCGATACTGTTTCATTAAATCTATTAAATTACTTCCAGGGGACAAAGCCCCACCAGCGTAGCGACCAGGGGACAAAGTCCCCCAGGGGAGCGACCAGGTAAATACTGTTTTAATATTGGTAACAAGATGCTACAAAATGGCGATATGTATTTTCTTATATTTGCTGAAACTCTTCCACCTTTAACAGATTTTCTAATATAATTTCTAGCCCATAAACCTATATGAGAATGAATATTTGTATTGTCATTTTGTACGCTTTTCATCCAACCGTTAAATGTTAAAGCAGAGGATGTCAAATTAGTAGTTATATCTTCACCAACTAATTCTCGCATAACATTATTATATTTGTAGATACAAAAAGCTAAAGAAAGAATATCGTTAACTAAATATGGTCTCCATTCATTTTCTTTTTCTTTATAATTTTCAGGTGTGATGTCTTCAATTTCATAATTTAATTTACACACATTCATAGGAATTTTAAAATCCTCACACCATTTAGAAAGACTTGTTTTTACATGTTGATAACTACATTTCATTATAATAGTTTGAAGTGCTAATTTACCTGACGGTGAATCTTTTTTCACATTGTTTTTAAATGTAAAAGATTTTTGAATGTATCTACTAACACATTCAGTTGTATAAGGATTTTGTAATGAAGCAGACAATATTCCTCTTGAAGTTTTAAGAGGTGGTTTAGATAATTTAAAATTAGCTTTTATCGGAAAATAGGAATCAAAACCTGATGAATTATGTGCTATTAAAGTTACTTTCGAATGATTAAATTTTCCAAGAGTTTTAAAAAATTGATGTATCGGACATACGCCCTCTGGGTTTCCCCCGATCGGACATTCATCATCCTCAGTTCTCGTAAATATTTTCACACAATTTTGAAGTTTATTAAATTCTAATTCAGTTAAATTATTATACTCATTAATCTGTTTTTTAAGTTTTTTAATTTCATCTTCATCTTTTGATCGTTTAATTTTAATCATATCACTTAACAAACGTGTTTCTAATTCTTTCAATCTTTGTTTCGGTAAGCAACATACAAATTTATTAAAATTAATAGCTCCTACAGCATAAGGAATAGGATGAGCTGTTGAACAGTTAGGATCAGGAAAAGTTTCGAGATCCCAAATATATGTTGAACTATAGTCAATTTTTTTCTTTGTTATGATTTTATATGGACGCGTTGTTAGATTTTCATCAGTAACTGTTTTATATATGGGTTTGAAATTATTTTCAATTTCTCTAATAGCTTTTAATTTATGAAATTTATCAATTAAACAATAGTGACCAATTGTTGAACCTGCGTGAAAATAATTGTAATAAACATAATTATGAAACGTTTCAATTCCTCTAGGATTTAAATGACGATTGGCAGGACTATAATATTGAACACATTCTCCAAAATATTTATTGAATTGAGAAAATTTGCAGTTTGACATTACTCCTGGGCTAGATGTGGCTTTTTCTTTATATAAAAAATTATTACACATTTCTTTCATCATTTCTCCTTGTTCTTCATTAACACCTCGTAAAACATTATAACATTTAATAAAACAAAAATCTTCAGAAGGAATATAACAATATTCACCGAAATATTCCTTGATTCTATATTTCATATTAATCCCTGCCCCTCTATGCGATCTTTGTACTAACTTCATTCCAAAATCTTCATATTTAATATTACCTGTAAAAATCCATTCGTTAGCATCGGATTTCTCATCCAGATTCGAAAACCATGTTTCAAATGATTTTTTATTATAGAAGGTTACGTAAAAATTTTGAATTATATTTTCCTGATCTTTAATAACTTTTCCAAGTAAATTAATAATTTTACCATTTGCTAAAAGTTTCCGCATATCATTTACTACATTAATAAAAGATACATTTTTCATATTTAATTTCATTTGGATTAAATAAATTACATAAATCATCACCAAGTTCATCCTTAATTCTATCATCAAAAAAGATATCACTAATAGGAGTTTCTAATATTTCTTTTGTTCCACTTTTCTGTTTTTTAGTATTACGTCTAATACTACGCCTAGTACGTTTCTGTTTTTTAATACGTTTACTACGTTTACTATGTTTAATTTGCGCATCAAACTCAGCAGTTTGTTTCTTGATTAATTCATCAATCCTAGACGTTTGTCCGAGAGACATTTCACGATTCATATTTTTTAAAAGAAAAAATTAATTTTTACATAGAACCTCGGTTCCGTTTTTTTACATATACACAGGAATATGTAATTTATGTAATGTTTCTAATTCATGTGTTGTTAAATGTTCTTTCTTAACCAACCACCATAAATTATTATACGCCAAAAATACTCGGAAACTTCTTAAACAAAGTGGAAAGTCTTTTGTTTTAACACACGGTTTAATACCATGTTTTGTTTTATAATCTGTAACGAGCGCTACGTATTTATGATGATAATAAAATCTAACTTCTTTCTTCGAATTTACAGGATTTGTAGGATGACGATAATCTTTTAAAACTGGTACATGCTCTATCTTATAAGCATTCAACATATTTTTTTATTTTTATTAACAAAAAATTTATAAGAAAAAATTATTCGGTCACTCCGTTCGATCACTCCGCGAAAATATTTTCTATCGACTTTGAGTCGGGGCGAAGCCCCTCGAGGGGAAGCCTAGTCAGAGAACAATTGTTCGATAACTCTATCATGAATTTTTTTATCAATATTAATTGTGATAAATCCATAATCTTTTGACCAAGCATTGTTACACGATTGTTTAAATTCATCTTTATTTCTTACACATAAATCTCTTAACAAATCACTTAAGTTTCTTGCATTTATTTCAAATAGTATAAATATATTTGCATTCTTTCTAATAACACTTCCGTCTAATGAATACATACTTTGTGTTAAATAAAATACACTACAGTTATTATGTCTACCTCTTGTGAAATAATTTCTCTGAACTGACTGATTTCTATCATTAACACAATCATCAAAAATTACACAATGTTTCATTGTTTTATCTAGTTTACTAGGATCTTGCATATTACCACTATCATCTATTAATTGTATCTTTATATTTTAATAATGAAAGCAACACAATTGACTTCATGTGTTTAATACCCGAGCGCTTTCGTGGCCTCTTGTCAAGGGTGGACGGCCAAGTGTGAACATGTACAGAGATGGCTGAGAAACATTCAATGATAACTGCCGCCAGTGACACCAACCAATCAGTGCCAAGGTAAAGACAATGAATAAAGGAACTCATTATGTACACATAAAACAGGTCGCCTCGCAGCTATGTACAGTGCTTCCAATACAGGTAAAGAAAAACGATATTTACAAGATGATAAAATAGAAAAATATGTACAAAGTGGACGGTACTGAAAAGATTCACATTCAAGTATGTGTCGAGCGATAGAACTTTGAGGTGCTGTTCTAGATCGCGGTCTTGTCTTTCTATCCTCAAGCCACCTAGGAACATGTTCTCTCATTCGGACCCGCAAAGTCCTCTCGGTACGTCCGATGTAACTGTGTCCACAGTCACATTGAAAATTATAGACAAGACACAGACTGTGACAGTGGACACAGTCACATCGGACGTACCGAGAGGACTTTGCGGGTCCGAATGAGAGAACATGTTCCTAGGTGGCTTGAGGATAGAAAGACAAGACCGCGATCTAGAACAGCACCTCAAAGTTCTATCGCTCGACACATACTTGAATGTGAATTTTTTCAGTACCGTCCACTTTGTACATATTTTTCTATTTTATCATCTTGTAAATATCGTTTTTCTTTACCTGTATTGGAAGCACTGTACATAGCTGCGAGGCGACCTGTTTTATGTGTACATAATGAGTTCCTTTATTCATTGTCTTTACCTTGGCACTGATTGGTTGGTGTCACTGGCGGCAGTTATCATTGAATGTTTCTCAGCCATCTCTGTACATGTTCACACTTGGCCGTCCACCCTTGACAAGAGGCCACGAAAGCGCTCGGGTATTAAACACATGAAGTCAATTGTGTTGCTTTCATTATTAAAACTTATTGGAAATCGGCATTGCTTTACAACGTATCTTTATATGCTTATTTTTATTGGATTCAACTAACTGATTATTTTTTGCTGCTTCTTCACACCAGGAACTTATTTCTTCTTCATCTTCAGATTTTTCATATTCTTTGAATAATGAAGCAATTGCTGTTTTTTTAAGATTATTTTCAAATCCATATTTTAAAAATTGATAGACGGGTTGTTCTGCTGTTGTTGTATAAATTATAAGATTGTTGTAATCCAAAAAATTTGGTGTCGTTAAAATTTTAAACAATAGATACGTTTTACTACAACCTGATCTTCCGCAAATAACTGACAAAACTTTATTAGATAAATTTGGATGATGATTAAATTTAAGTTTTTTTTTATTTAATGGTAGTACTTCACTCATTTTCTAACAAAAAAAATTATTTTTATTTTAAAAGAAGAAGAAGAAGAAAATTAAACTTCTCTAGCTTTGCGTGGGAGTTTATACCTCTCTAACCAAAAGATCTATCATAATCTCTTCACCTCCAAAATTTATTTCTTGTCCTTTTTCATCAGTGATTCTAATGTTAATGTTGTTAATAGTTTTTCTTGTAATAGGGAAATATATTAATGCTTGTGGAATTGCAATTAATCTATAACCAATGGGTACAGTAAAAGCTGGAAAACTGAATATTAAATTTGATAATTTACCATTTATATATCCTCCTTCAATAATGTCACAATGTACAACAATTGAATTTATTTCAGTTATTTTTGGAATCTTCTCACCTAAATGATAACCTTGACTATAGGTTTGTTTATTAAATCCTAATAGCTTTGACAATAATCTATCATGATTAAAATAAATTTGATGATTTCCGTCTAAAGTAAGAGAAAATTTATTGACTGCCGGTTCAACTGCAAAATGTAATTGTTTCTTATCTTTAAATGGTATACCTAAATTTCTCTTCATTTCATTTGATATTGATTCAACTTCGTAAGAACCAGGAAGAAAAGTTAGTATTTTCCACGTTTTTCCTTTATCAGTAGAATATCTAAATTGGTCATTCACATCTTTGATAACGTTTTGAATAGTGTTAAATGTGGAGAAACTAGTCAATGCAATTTGATAATTTTTATTTTGTTCTAAATGAAGAATGGGTTCTAAATTACAAGTGTGTGATGAAGTAGTTGTTATAATTTTTAACATCGTACTAAATTTTGATGAACCCAAAATCTCTGTCAAATTTTCTAAATGACTACTAATTTTGTCTAAATCTGCTGAACACATTTTTTAGTTAAAATTTGAATAAATATTATAGATAAAAATCGTAGATAAAATTCATAGATAATAATCATAGATAAAAATCATAGATAAAAATCATAGATAAAAATCATAGATAAGAAATCATGAATAAAAATCATAGATAAAAATTAGAAACAACATATTTCAGCTACACTTTTATAATCCTCTTCATTTAGAACCTTCATTTCTAACAGTCTTTTCAATATAGCATGAATTTCATTGAAACTAGAATTATGTCCTTTTATTGCAGATATTAAAATATTTAATCTATTTAGTAATTCTTGTGGATCATCTGGTAAAAATACAGTTGTTTCAGTTTTAAAACCTTTTCCTACTTTAACTCTCGTTGATAATAAATTTTCTAATTGTTTATAACGTCTTAGAGATTTTACTGCACCAACTCTATCTAACATAGCTTTATATTTTATGAGTTCTTCTACAGCATAATTATTTAAATCTGCTCCTCTTAAAAGATCAACAAAATTTCTATCTAAATTAAAAGGAGATTTATCTGGTGAAAAAATTAAACCTCGAAAAGGTTGTGGAAATATTTCTTTTTGTCCGAGATAAAATCTAGGTATTGTTTTTCCATCTATAAATGAAATAGAATGTTCAAATTGCATAGATTTTGGTAATTTCTTATTAATGTTTGATTCTAGTAATCCATAGTCATCTAATATAGTTTTGTGCTCTGGATCTGTTATATCAATTTGTTTATCATTATTTGTACTTTCTTTTTCAAGAGTTTTAAATTGGTTTCATAGTTTTTTCAAAATCAGTTTTTACTTGCTCGGTTTGCTGCATTTTTTCAAACATATCAGATTGAATACCAGCTTTTATCATTCTATGTTGAAGATGATTTTCTTTCATAATATTTCTTTGTTTTATTAACTCTTCTAATTGTTTTATTCTTTTAAAATTATCAGCTCTAATTTTATCCATTTTTAAAATATAATATTTGAATTTTGTGGTAACATTGGAATACAGCAAAAACATTTTACTGAACAAATTATTTTTTTATTGCTTTGTTGTTTGACATCTTTTCGTTTAAAGTTTTCTCGTTATAAGTTTTGTTTAATAAAGTTTTTTTTAATAAAGTTTTGCTTAAATTTTCGCTTAAAGTTTTTAGCTCTTCTAAAAAAATTTTGTCATTTTCTTCATTAGAAATTTTACCATCACTAGAAATTTTGCCATCCTGTCTATTCTTATCATCAACTTTTTCGGACTGTATATGAAAGGATATTTGATTTACTTCATTAGCTATTTGATCAAATTTTTCAATCTCATCTAACGTAATAAAATTATCATCACATACTGTTTGAAAGTAGTAATGTGGTTTATCATAGACTTCTTTAATATGTAAATGCTTAGTTTTTAATGATTTTCGTTTCTTAGTTATTAAAGATTTATCTAACATTGTAACAAGTGAAGTTGCAAAAACACCCGTACCTGTTAAAGCTGTAGCAACTACTGGAATTACTAAAACACCAGAAGATATAACAATTGTTAAAGCACCTAAACTTATTGTTAAGAATATGCCAATACCTTGTGTTACATTCTTAACTTTACTCCATCTCTTTCTTAATTTTTTATAATGCTCTAATCTTAATAATAATTGAGATTCCTTATCTTTCATATACCATACTCTATCTTTGTGTTTTTCTTTATTCATTTTTTCAATGTTAATCTTTTCAATGTCCATTAAAGTAGAACTACGTTCATATGGTAACGAAGGATATATTCTTGCGGTTCCTTCCACTTTTGTTTCATCCACTTTTGTTTCTTCCATTTTTAAATGAATATTTTGAATAAATATTTTGAATACAATCTTCTGCTATATTAGGACAACGTGATATTTTTTGGGCTACCTAAATTTTCATCTGCCTATATTTTCGGCCTTCGGCTACATTTTCGACCTTCGGGCTTCGCCTACGTGATATTTTTCGACCACGTGATATTTTTTAGACTACGTGATATTTTTAAGACCGTCTAAATTATCGTCCACGTGATATTTTGAGACCGCCTAAATTTTCGATTACGGGATATTTTGAGACCGCCTAAATTTTTGAAATTTTGATTTTTTTTGAAAATTTGTCACTACCTAAATTTTTGCCCTTCGGCCTTCGGCCACGTGAAATTTGAGATCTACCTAAATTTTTGAAATTTTGATTTTTTGAAAATTTTGAAAAAACCCGCAAAAGTGTGACATCCGGCGCAAGCGAAGCGAAGCAAAGCGAAGCGAAGCGTCGCGCCGGATGTCACACTATATACTACTAATGACCGATTTAAATATTCAAATGAAAAAGGTAAAACTTGGAAAGAATTAACTTTTCTTCCTGGATCTTATGAAGTTGAATCGATTTCCAATGAAATAAAAATACATTTATGCATTCAATTTAAAGACAAGAAACAATTACATTTCGCAGTTGAACCAGCAGTAAATAAATTTTCTCTTACTTTAGATGAAAATCATCAAGTTGATTTTGATATTGACAAATCTTTATCAAGACTATTAGGATTTAAAAAGCAACTCTATGCACAAGGTTTTCATATCAGTGAAAATATACCTAAAATAACTGAAATAAATTCAATCAACGTTCAATGTGATATTATAGAAGGTGGTCATGTTAATGGAAAGCTAACAAATGATATCTTCAGTTTTGCAGCATTTACAGTTCCGATTGGTTACAGTTTAAATGTAATCCCAAATCATTAATATATTTTCCCGTGACACGAAAAACAATTAATTCAATTACTATTAGAATAACAGATGAGAAAGGAAAGGCAATAAATTTTGGAGGCGAAGAGATTATGATAGATCTATTACTACGAGAGGTGTAATTAAAAATGCTGACTTAAAAATGAGTGAAAGCAGTTCTGTAAAATATCCACTAAACAAGAAAGTGAAATTCAATCATCATTCAAACCTGTCCAATAAAGTTTTATCAGTTATCTGTGGAAGATCAGGTTGTGGAAAAACGTATCTATTATTTAAAATTCTCACGACGCCCAACTTTTTGGATTATAACAATCTTATCATTTATACAACAACAGCAGAACAACCTATTTATCAATTTTTGAAATATGGTTTTGAAAATAATCTTACAAAATCAGCTATAGCTTCACTGTTTGAAGAATATGAAAAATCGGAGTATGAAGAAATAAGTTCCTGGTGTGAAGAAGCAGCGAAAAATAAACAACTAGCAGAACCCAATAAAAATAAACACATATCGATACAATTAATAGATGATAGTGGTAATATGCAAGATCTTAGTAAACTAAATAAAACGAAAAAACATTGTGTTGTTTTTGATGATTGTGTTAATGACAGAGATCAAACAGTTCAGAGAAATCATTTTACAAGAGGACGTCATAATAACTGTAATGTCTTTTATTTGACGCAAAGTATGTATTCACTAGATGGTGGCGTTATTAGAAAGAATGCTAATATTTTTATGCTTTTCGAAATCAATCCAAGAAACCTAAGTGATTTGTTAAGAGACTTATGTATAAGCGATAAAGAGGAGTTTAAACAATCTTGCCGTAATGCTTGGTCAAACTACTATTGATTTATTACAATCAATATTGATGAAAAAGTACATGATAGAGTTATAGAAGATTTGTTCACTGACTAGATGTTAAAGAAATTGAAAAGGTAAAGTAGTTATTCCATCAGGCAAAATCTTTCTTTTATCATCAAATGGATCTAATGCTAATTTATGTTCCTCTTTTAAATACATTTATGTTTCTTTGAATTAAGTCTATAATTACATGCTGCTTTTATTTCATTATTAAATAATGCATTCTTATAATCTTGAAATGTTATTTGGTTAGCCACTGATGCCTTTGAAATTCCTTTTAATGTTTTATGTGTTTTAATATTATTAGTTGTATTATAACAGTAACATTTAGATTTTAAAAATATAACTTCTGTTATGTACTCCTCATTTCCTAACTCATCTTTTACTTTGCATAAATCAGAAGGATGGATGTTATCTTTTATTTTATCTATTTCTTCATCAAGTGGCGAATTGTATGGTACTGTTAATTCTAAGAAAACGCAATCAGTATCAGTGAAATGTAACTTATAGTTTTCACCATAAGCAGGCGCTAAATGATCATATATAAAACTGTACATGAATAGTTTAGCGAGTTCTAATATAGTAAATCCTATAAAATTAAACTTGCCATGTTTCACAATGCTTTTTCTTAGATGTACTGCGCATAGATTATCACTAAATCTAGTGGTTCTCTTATATGTTGGTTTCCTTGTTAAATTCTGGAAACGATCTTTATTATAAACTATTTCTATGTTCTGTCTGTTACGTACATTCTCTAAAGTTTTACCATAAAATGCGTTATTCATTAATTTAAAGAATACGTTACCAAAGTCATCTTTATTTCTTTTAGCTATTTTACGTTTCTCTATATTAAATTCGATATAATTCTTTAACCATTTAGATTTCTTATATACTAATTTTCGGTGTATTTTAGTGAGAATCATTCCATGATCTAAATACCAATCTAACATCCTTCCTTCACAACATACTTTTCTTTATTACTTTGTGTTAACATGAGTTTCTTTTTGGTCTGTATTTTTTAGGTATTATGGTCTTTTGATAATCTGTAAAGTCGTCCATAATAGGTATTTTGTTTTCAGGGCAGAACGGGAAATATTTCGTTGTATCTTTTAGTTCATCAGGATATCGTAAATCAACTTCATATACGTAACCATATTCATCTTCAATAGTTCGTTCGTACTTATCATTAGCACTCCATTCCATTTCACCTGTTGGTAATTCTTGTATCATGCAAGAAGAATATAAGCTATTAAAATCATGATATAACAAATAGTTTTCTCTCATAAACTCATCAACTGCTGCTTGACTCTCTTCATTTGATATAAGTCCTTCTAGATTTTGATTAAACAATTGAATAAATTTATCTTTCTCCTCTAGTGACAAAGGTTTCATTATTCCATACTCCTGTGGGTTTACTTTCTTGTTATAACATTTAACATATCTATTACCTAAAACTGATGAAACGCCACCTCTAATCCCAGATTCAAAGAATAATAATTTATCGTAAGAACTTTCTTTATAGTATTTAAGTTTAATATCAGTAAATTTCAATCCTGCTAACCATGTTAAACCTGGTGTGGAATAGCAATAACATGGATCTATTTCATAGTATTCTATACACATATCACGAAAGTTTTCAAATATATCAGCTAGTATTAACACATCTATCTGAAGATATTTCAATGTACAATCATACATTGTTCTACAATTTAACTCTCTCCAATTCTTTTCAGCTTCTGCATAATCTTCTTCAGTCAGTTCTGATTGTTTTAATGCTGTTTTAAATTTGTCACGTGAAGGAAGTTGTTGTTCTTGCATTATTTCATTTATCCTATTTATATACCCAGTTATGTACTCATAGGGAAATATGCCTTTAAGAGGTCTCAAGTTATATTTATTTAATATTTTACATTGTTCAGGTTTTAATGTTTTACCCATGACTTCCAATGAATAAGGAGTAAAAAATCTAAATGCATCTAATATTCTAATACTACCAAATTGCATTGAAAAGTATTCTTCTTCTGTTTTACACAGTATGTTTGTTCTTAGTTGTTGTAATGTTTTCGAAGAGAATAAATCGTTTATTATTAAATGGAAATCATACTTAGAATATTCTGATTTAAATAATTCGGGGTAATTTGAATGAATGTACATTCCCCAACATAAGGGCTTTTGCTCAAACAAATTATTGTTACATTGGTCTGTAATTTTAACATTATATGCTTCAAAATCACAATATATGGTAAAGGGTAATTTATTTTTGTAATACCATTTATTATATTCTAAATAATCTTCTTTTGGAAACGTATTTCTGACTGCTTCATTTTTAATAAAAAAATTATGTTTTTCACGTATACAGGAATATTTAGTTGTGCTAATGTTTCTAAATCATAAACAGTTAAATGTTCTTTATTAACCAACCACCATAAATTATTATACGCTAAAAATACTCTGAAACTTCGTAGACAAAGGGGGAAGTCTTTTGTTTTCGTGTAACTTCTTATACCGTGTTTGATTTTATAGTCTTTCACGAATTGCATATATTGACTATGGTAATGAAATTTAACTTCATGTTTCGGGGTGAGAGGGTTTGTAGGATGACGATAATTTTTTAAAACTGGTACGTGTTCTATCTTATAGGCCTTTGTCCTCTGAGTTTCACTCACCTCATTAATCATTTTTAAAACAAAAATTACATTTTATGTACTTCATCTATTGTTGGGCGCATAGCACTTAATGTATTTTTAGCATCAGAAACTAGAGGTTGCGCACTTTTTAGTACATCACGGAAATCATTAATGCCTGTTCTGATAACATCTAGAGTATCTCTATTCTCTAATCGTTTCGGGGTTGCTATCTTTAATACATTATTCAGATGATGATCGAAATAGAAATAAAATGTTTCAGGTATGATAGTTAGTGGCTCAAGTGATTCGTTTTCTGGAAAGATAGTTATTTCTTCTATGTTATGTGGTGATAAATTCTTAGCTCCTACATAAAGACTAATGTTAAAATCTGACGCATTGTTGTATAAGTCATGTTCTGTATCCAATAGCACATTTAGATCTTTATCATATACTTGCATTTGATTCAGAATGGTATCAACACGTATTATACCGTACTTTACGTGTGCATATTTTGCTAAAGGTAAAGTTAGTTTATAATTTTTCTTGATATCTTCAAAGAACGCAGTATTATTTTGTGTAGTTGTATGAAAGCTTTCTACATTTTCTCTAATCTTATTATCTACATCACAAGCTTTATGAGCTAACACTATGATTTGTATATTATGGTGTCGTCCTTTTGTAAATATTTCTGATATGTCTTTTTGTTTCACTAAACTAGCTACATCATCTAATACTAGTAAAGACTTTTGTGTATATGCTCCAGCAAAAGTTTCCATATCTTCTAACATACATAAATCATGTTCGTTATAAACATTAGAAAACTCTGGCCATTCATCTTCCTGTAGACAAAACACATGTACGTTAGTTTCATCAGGATAATGTTCATTGATATACTTTCTATGAAACGTGGTCTTTCCACTTGCAGTCTTGCCATAGACTATAAAATGTAAGTTTTCTTGTGTAGTACGTCCTTTCTGTTTATTCATTTGGCGCCCAGGTGATTTCCAACCTTTAAAAGTTTTAGTTTGGTCTTTATAGAACGCAACCTTCATTTGTTCTGGGGTTTGTAAGAAGCCTAACCAATTTACAAAACGATAAGCAAGATAAATTATGACACATATGATAATAATTTTAACACAATGAAATTTTAGAAACCCAAAGAATCTTCCAAGATCTGAATTCTCTGAAAATAAAGTTTTTCCATTAGATGGATGGTACTGATTAACTAAATGCAGTGGCTTGGGCAACACAATGTACACATTGTCTCGAAGGTTCATATAATTTACCGGTGGATTTTCCATTTTTTAAAGTGAGAAAAGTACTTCGGGCACCGTGCACCCCTCCACTCCTTTGGGCGATTAATCCCTCTCTAGGAGCTCTAGACCCGCACGGGCACCCGCGTCCGGGGCTCAAAACGAAGGCGTATCCACTCACCCGGGCGTATGGAGGGCTCTAAACTACTACAGACACAAAGTTACTTTCCCACACCCAAAGTTACTTTCCCGCACCCAAAGTTACTTTTCCCGCACCCAAAGTTACTTTTCCCGCACAAGTGACTGAATGTCGTTGGTAGCTTTTCTTCAATAAAACTGTGTTACAGTTGGCACATCTTACTTGTACCTTTAAACAATCTTTACATAGGTACTTCCTTTCATAAAATTCTGATTTCAGTTTGATCTCCCCACACTTATTAAAACACTTTCGTGTGTTAACAGAACATGCATTGTAATGATTTTTAAACCCCTGACTAGTGAAAAATTTATTACAACACGTACATTGTCTATCTTTTATTTTAGGGCGTGGCGGTAATTGACATGTTCTTAGGTGCCGAGCGAAATTCTTCGAGGTTATACTTTTTCCACAGTCATTACATGTCTCTTTCTTTTTGGCTTGTGCTACATTCTGTTGCACTGGCTGTCCATGTAGGGGGTGCACTGGCTGTCCATGTAGGGGTGCACTGGCTGTCCATGTAGGGGGTGTGCTTGCTGTTCATGTAGGGGGTGCACTGGCTCTCCATGTAGGGGGTGTGCTTGCTGTTCATGTAGGGGGTGCACTGACCGTCCATGTAGTGCGTGCACTGGCTGTTCATGTAGGGGGTGTACTTGCTGTTCATGAAGGGGGTGCACTGGGTGTTCATGTAGTGCGTGCACTGGCTGTCCATGTAGGGGGTGCACTGGCTGTTCATGTAGGGGGTGCACTGGCTGTTCATGTAGGGGGTGCACTGACTGCCCATGTGGTGGTGCACAGGCTGACCATGTAGGGGGTGCACTGGCTGTTCATGTAGGGGGTGCACTGGCTGTTCATGTAGGGGGTGCACTGACTGCCCATGTGGGGGTGCACTGACTGCCCATGTGCGGGTGCACTGGCTGTTCATGTAGGGGGTGCACTGGCTGCTCATGTAGGGGGTGCACAGGCTGACCATGTAGGGGGTGCACTGGCTGTTCATGTAGGGGGTGTACTTGCTGTTCATGTAGGGGGTGCACTGGCTGTTCATGTAGGGGGTGTACTTGCTGTTCATGAAGGGGGTGTACTGGGTGTCAGTAATGGACAAAAGACCGTTCCAGGACACCATAAAATCAAAAAATTAGTACTTTTAAAAACGACATAAATTCATGAATTTGAACCCTTTTTCAGGTTATGAAGACCTAAATTCATAAATCGGCTAAAGCCAGAGGAGCTTTGCTCCGATTTGGGTGTTTTTAAAAATACCCAGTTTTTCAAATTTTTCAAAATCTCAAATTTGTGATTATGACATTTTTCATTGCTTAAATCATGACCGTTCTAGAACACCGAAAATTATAAAAGTTAAGAATCTCAAATTTGTGATTATGTCATTTTTCACCCCCGCCAAAATCATGACCGTTCAAGGACAGCGAAAATCATAAAAGTTGAGAATTTCAAATTCATGAATTTTATCCATCTTTCAGGTTTTTAAAATATATCATGTGACTAATAATATTTCTTTAATAGGGGAAGAAACAAAAGTGGAAGAAACAGCAAGAATATATCCTTCAATATCATATGAACGTAGTTCTGCTACCCCCTCCCTTCTGTCTTCTAGGGGTCCCTTCAGAAATTTTTTTATTATAAAATGAGCAACATAAATAAGTTTTTAAAATTATATGGAACGCAAACTACGACAAATTTCGACCTAAAGAAAATCGCAAATGAATTAGGAATAAAGAATTTTCATGTTCTAATGAGAGACGAATTACAATTCCTAAAAAATAAGCCAACAGGAACCTTCAGTTCCCGGAACAAAGTTCCATCAATAACTGTAAATTTCGTAACCAATCTTCACACTTCAGACCAAAAAGGCGTACATTGGTCAGCAGGCGTTAAAAATCATCAGCAGAACTATTATTTTGATTCATACGGTTTGCCCCCTACAAATGAAGTAACAGAATTACTTGGAACGGGAACATACAATACGTTTCAAATTCAAACACCAGGCACTACCTATTGTGGACAATTATGTTTATACGTTTTGTACAAATTACAAAAAGGAGTGCCATTTCTAGATATAATGTTAGAATTGAACGAACCGTAGGTTCTATGGCTACGCCTAACAAGGGAATTTCATTCCCGAAACGTTAGTTCCAATAATAATAATAATGATAATTAAAAATCAGTTCGTTGTAATTCATTTTGATAAAAACGGCCTCTGATATCTTCATCATCTAAATCTTTGATTTCGTAAGTAATCGGATAACTTTGATTTATTTTAGAAATTTCAAATATTTCTTTAGTCCAATAACCAACAAAGCCTTTTTCAAATTTATTCTTATATTCAAATATTCTAACTCTATCTCCAATTTTAAATTTCGGCTTAAGTTTCTGCAAATTCGGATTACTCTCATTCAAATTATTATTCTCGAATATTTTCTTTCGTATCAAATCAGGGTCGTCAGAAGCATTCTTTGGGGTTTCTTTAATACCAGAATGAACTTTATTATTGTACTCTTCTACAACTCCTGGTAATATCTTCAACCATTTCTGATTTCCTTGCTGAGTAAATTTTTTGAAAATTATATTTTTCAACGTCCGATTGAATCTTTCTATCACTACGGCCTTCCCTGCATTTTCAGTTGAATAAACAGTTTCAAATAGTGGCTGAACGTTTCGGTTATAAAATTCCGATCCTTTATCAACAAACAATTTCCTTGGCTTTCTATTACTTTTTTAAAGATTTCTTCAAACGCATATTTAACTGATAGACCACTTTTATTTTTTAAAGGCTTTACCCAAGCATATCGTGTATATAAATCTATAACGGTCAATGCGTATTTGTAGTCCCTTTCATTCGGCATATGAATAAGATCAGCACTCCAAATATCATCTTTATTAAATACTTTTACTTTTAATAAATATTTAGGCTTTCTATATTCTTTATGAATTTCAGATGCATAAACGTCTGAATTATGATTTTCATTTAAACCCTGACCGAATAATATTTTAGCTTGTAAAGCTTTCTTAACAAACATTCTTTCAATTTTTTCTCTAAATGTAGGATTCTGAATACTATCTAATTCTTGAATCATCTTCTTATCAGCTGCATGACGAGAACTTAGATCATGATTTCGATAAGCTAAATCATGCCTGTAAGCGGCGGCATCTACTCTATTTATTGGTTCTTCACCTGGTTTCGGATTATTATTCTCATCTAGTCTTATATCTAATCGAGTTCCTGGACCAGTATATGAATGACCAGGAAGATGTTTTTCTTTCGAATATTTACTCCAAATAAATCCAGGAAAGTTTTCTAATGTTTTTTGTATGTCACCACCGTAGGTAGTAGCCAAACTTTGTTTGTCGTCGTTACCTTCATAAATTTTACAATTTGAGTTTTTATTTTTGTTTAATAGATAATTCAATAAATCTAAATTAGAAATTTTTAATTTAGTTAAATTTTCGGAATTTGTGGAATTTGCGGTATCCATTTTTAAAGATAAAAAACTTTTAAAAGATAAAATAAAAGTTTTACCGAATCGGAGCGAAGCTCCTCAGGTTATTACCTTATCATACTAGGACTTAGATATATTCCAGAACCATCTTTAGTTTCTTTAATTTCAATTAAATCATCAACATTGTGGAGAATATTTTTAAGAACTCGTTTTCCTTCATCAACTAATTTTAATTTACTAATAAAATTATCTACTACTCCTTTTCCTTCGGGCGAAGCCCTGGAAGACATCTCCGTTGACCCATGAACCGATGCCCCTTCTCCTCTAGCAACTTTCTCTAACTCTCTATTATGACGTTTTTGTTCTTCTAATGCTGCCTTCTCTGATTTATTTTTATTTACTGCTTGGACAATACCAGCTGTCCCTCCTGCAACACTTCCTGCTGCAGCTATGCCACCTATTATTAGTGGAATTAATGGGAGAATCCCGCCATTCTTTTCTTCTTGTAATTGAATATTCTCTATCATTGGTTTACTTATGTAATACTTTTTTTTGTTAATCGTAATAGTTTTAGGGGTATTTTTGTCAACAATATTACGTAATTTTAATTCAACAGTTTTATTATTAATATTACTTTTCGCTTGCGACATTTTTAATAAAAAATTTTAAGTTAAGAATTTAAAGTTATCAAAAAATTTAAATCTATTCTAGTTATGAAAAATTTTTAGTTAAGAATTTTTAAGTTAACAAAAATTTTAATCTATTCTAGTTATGAAAAAATTTTAATTAACCTATCGGAGCAAAGCTCCTCTGGCTTTAGCCGATCCTAACCATCTTTCCATTAAGAATTTCAATAGAATATTTTGCATCTTCTAGCAATAAACCATAAGCCATCAATGAAGTTGTGGAATCTTTATTTTCAATATTAATTGTTACATCACAACCATTTTTAATAATATCTTCAGATTGTGCACTTAAATCGAAGCAGAAAATTGGGTATAAATGTCTCCAATCTCCAGGAGTTAATTGTGGTTCAACTCCAAATTCTATACAAAGATTTCTATAAGAATCATATCCTTCCATAAATTGATTATTGGTATCATCGAATCTTAATGGATCAATTGGATATCGAGTTTGATTTAATGAAACTTGTAAACTTCGAATTGTATTAATATGGAAGATATTATTGTTCTTATCAAAACTTGGAGAATTATTTCTTTGAAATGTTAGTAATAAATATCTTGGAGTATTCGCAGTTCTAGTAAAATGCCAGTTAAATCTTTGTTCGGAAAAAGTTACTGAACTAGCAGTTCTCTTTAGAAAATTAACTGGAATTGGTTTGTTAGTATTTAATCTTTTTGCAATAGCTGTTTCAACCTCTAAACTAGGAGTAATATGCTTAATCCACCATTCAAGTCTATCAATTTTTAAATATGTTTTTTTCCCAGTCTTACCAAAAAAGATTAATTCATTATTTGCTGTACGATGAATTATTAATTTAAATTTTAATTGATATGATATTTTATCATAATCTAAATAACCGAATAATGGAGACAATGACCAATTTACTGTCTGTTTACTTTTTTTGTTAAATTCACGTCTTTCTTTATATGCTTCATTATTTGTTTTATTTAAATGTTTTGCAATATTTTCTACATCTTTCGCAATTCCTGCGGCATCTGTTCCAGCGTGAGTTAAATCATCAATAATTATACCATCATTAGTATCAGGAAACCAACCTTCGATTTCATGCTTTTTATTCTTTTCACCAATTGTTATAAATCTAAGCATTGTATCAATTACACCTGGAGAATCACTTATTGTTTCTATATTTTGAGTTGCAACATCTAAACGCATTTGTGTAAATAAACTTGGGAAAAAATTATTCTCTAGTGTAATATTATCGGTATCTGGTAATGGTGTTGTAAAATTAGCATCACTATATAAAGAATATTCGCAGTGTAAAAATGAATCAGGTAAATATAAATAACTCTGCTGATTATCAACTTCAAAGATTAAATCTCCTCCAGTGTTTACTCTACTGGAAGATCCGGGATTCATAGCAATTCTTATATAGTCATTCTTTTTTTGATTGTAACTGGTGAACGGGGGATCATCTAATCTAAATTTATTTTCGATAAGCGAAGACATTTTTATAAGAAATAATTTGACTTTTTGTTTTTCTCACAGATAGAAAAAAAATTTTTATTAAATATAATTTTAGAATTTTACTAAATATAATTTTAGAATTTTACTAAATATAATTTTAGAATTTTGCTAGACCAGCTCCGCTACAGCTTTGCTGGTTAGACAGAAGGTTGCTGCTCACGCCATTACCTCTTATTTCTTCAATTGTTTTTTCATTATGTTTACTATCAGACAGAGCTCCGCTCCTCAAGGTTTTCCCAACAGCTATGTTAGCAATTTTGTTTTTTGTTTCATCTGAAAGTTTTTTTAATTTTTTTAGTTCTTCAGAATCATTCTTGAGTTTACGAATAGCTTCTAGTTGTTTTAATTCGTTTTGTGATTTAACAGCATTTGATATTGCACTAGCTGTACTACCTATAGCAGCTGCTCCTTTTGCAGCAGATGTAATCAAATCTTTATTATTTTTAATTAAGTTAACGATACTACCAATACCAGAAAAGATGCCATCCCCTTCTTTTTGGACGGCACCTGCGGTGCCTAGGAACTTTTCTGTTCCGACTGTTTCTCTATTATCATAATGGTAAACCGGATTCATACGTGGTTCATGAGCAATTTTTTGATTTGAAGCAAATTGTTTAAGATTGTGTTTATAAATTATAGGCATTATTTAGTAATAAATTTGACTTTTGGGAAAAATATAAATACGGGCGAAGCGCGAAGCGCGAAGCCCTGGAAGACATCTCCGTTGACCCATGATGGGATGTCCATTATAAAAAAAAATGTTAATTTTTTGTTCTTAACTTTTGCAGATTGCGTTTTTGGTTTAACTTTATCAGGAACCAAACCTGCATCAATCATTCTTTTTATTCTATGATTTTCTTTCATAATATTTCTTTCTTTTATTAGCTCTTCTAATTGTTTAATTCTTTTAAAATTATTAGCTCTAATTTTATCCATTTTTAAAATTATATACTTTTATATACTTTCATATATTTATACTTTTTTATTTTTAAAATTATATTTATATTTTTGTATTTTTTAAATAATATTTATATTTTTTATGATTCTTATTTTTTATAGGTAAAAAATATTTAAATTAATATTTACAATACTCGTTTAAGATTTACGTTTGTGAATGGATAACAACTTCGAGATAACTTTATTAATTGCCTGTTGCACTTTATCTATTGCGTCAAGCAGCGTGTGATGTACTTTAATTTCTCTTCTATTAACTTGCATTTTCTGCTGATTAATCTTCAACGCCGTTTTAAGAGCATTTAACTTAATTTTAAGAACATCTAATTGTCTTTTAACAGCATCTAACTGTTCTTTATTTTCTTTAGAGTTTTCTTGTAAATTTTTCTTTAATTCATTTTCTAAATTGATTTTAAGAGTTTTCATTTTATCAACTTTTTCATTAAGTGAGTTTACTTCATTTATTATTCTATTCATCTTTTTCATTTGTTGAGTAATTTTAGAACTCAATTCATCAACACTTTTTTGGAATGTAGTTTGTAACTGTTTTAAATTTTTTTAAATTCTTTCAGGTAGTTTTTCTATTTCATCTTCTAATTGTTCTTTTAACATTTTTATCTGATGTTTATTTTTAATGACTGCAGATTTTAAATTTAAAGAAAGTAATATTAAAATTTTTGATTGTTCTAAAATCTTTTTAAAAAGTTTTGCTATATCTGCTTCTAGCTCTCTATCCTTTTTATCAAGTTTTAATAATTTTTCGTTTAATGATTTATCATTAAGTTTAAGCAACTTTAATTCATTCATCAGTGGAACCAAAACATCGTTTATATATTTTTCTTTTAATTCATTGATTTGCGTATCAACATATTGTTTATTTGTTAACTCTGTATTTTGTTGTGGAAGAATAGAAAGATGCAATGGACCAGATAAAACGTCTCCAGTTTTCATGATATAATTTTCTATCTCTATTTCTAATTCACGATTATTCGGGATATATGCACCTCCACCAACATTTGGTAACATCATTTTTAAACAATAAAAATAAAATTTTTTTTCTGATTATAAAAAATACATAAATTATAAAAAATAAAATTTTTCCTAATAAAAATAAAAAAAATGGAAATGACTCAAATTTGTCAAGTTTGCAATATGCGTTTTTTAAATCAAACACTATTATATTCTCATATGAAAAACACACCATGTGGTATGCATATGAATCAATTACAACCTAATAATATACAACCTAATAATATTCAACCTAATAATATTCAGAATAATATTCAACCTAATAATAGTATTCAGTATAATAATATTCAATCAGAGCAACCATTACAAAGATTAAAGCATTTATTTATTTCAGATAAAGAACAAAATCTTTATACTGCTAGAATAAATACACTTAGGCAAAATACTGCTAGAATAAATACACCTACTCAAAATACTGCTAGAATAAATACACCTAGGCAAAATAATAATAATTATTTAGCACAAAATAATAATGTAGCACAAAATAATCCTTTTGTTCAAAATAATAATGTAGCACAAAATAATTATATTGATAAAAATCAATTTGTTGAAAGTAATAACAAAAAAATATGTTCCGGATGTAATAAAAATATAACATCAAAAAATTTTGCACGTCATTTAAAATTATGCGAACAAACAGAAGAGGTTAAAAAAGAAAAAAAAGATAAATTAAAAGATCAGTTATGTCGTAATTGTAATAAATATTTTACAAATCAAGGAATTACTAATCATTATAATTCTTGTATAAGTTCTACAAGACAATGTACAAGTTGTCAAATTACTAAACCTAAGACAGAGTTTTATGATAGTAAATATCAGTGTAAGGATTGTTTAAAAGAAAAAGTTAAATGTAGAGGTTGTCAAAAAATTATATTAAAGAAAAATTTTCAGCGACATGTAACACTATGTCCAAAACTTAATCAACATAATAATCAACATAATAATCAACATAATAATAATTTATGTCAAAATAATAATTTATGTCAAAATAATAATTTATATTAGTATTTCAACTAAAATAGTTGTATTTCAACTAAAATAGTTGTATTTCAACTAAAATAGTTGTATTTCAACTAAAATAATCTTATATATATTAAAATATTATTTTTTATAAAGAATAAAATATTATTTTATTAAAATATTCTTAAGCATTCCGGAAGAGAGGAGAGGTTCGGAACATACTTCTTTTGAGTATAGGAACAAAAAGTCCGACACATTCCGGAGGTTCTACAGAGGTTAAAAACACTCATAAGAGTGTAAGAACGCGAGTCCGGAATTAAAAAAATAATAACTCCTAAATTTTTTATTTAAAAAATAATAAATGAATAAAAGCGAAAATTTGGAAGATTTATATTCACCGGTTATAATTAAAAGTAATAAAAGTAATAAAAGTAATCTAAGTCGTCATAAATCTCTTAATGCAATAAACGAAATAATAAATAATTATATGAATAACACTGACTTTCAAGATACACTAACCCCTCAAGATCCGAATCTCAAAGATATTAATAATATTGTAGAAAATCCTATATATAATACTAAATATAATAATAATATAGATAAAAATATATATAATAATATAGATAAAAATATATATAATAATATAGATAAAAAATATTTAGAGCCACTACCCCCTAATTCATCTCTTAATAAAAAAATACCACAATCAGATCTTACACGTCTTTGGAATTTTTTAAAATTTCATTGTATAAAAATATTGTTAGCATGTATTTTAATAATTTTTATTTATCATCTTGTTATATGTATTGGAAATCAATGGGGTTACTTTATAACAGAGGAACAAAAGAGAATAATTTTTTATAACCAAGAAAAAAAAACTTTTAAAGGATGGAAGACTGAGGAGGATAAGATTAAGGATAAAACTAATAATAAAAATATTAAACAAGGTAAAATGCATCAAGAAAATTTACATTTCATTGTTTACGGTAAAACTGGAAGTGGTAAGACTACGTTTATTAAAAAATATATAAACCAATATTATAAGGACGAAACAAAAGTACATATTTTTTGTATGCATACTTCTGAATGGCCAACTTTTACAAACGTCTATAATGATAAACAATTAGATGAGTTACAAGATATGGAAAGTTTTGCTGGTACACCTGAAAATAAATCTTTATTAATTTTAGATGATGTTGCAAGTTTATCAAAACAAAAAAATATGTCAGAAATATTTACAAAAGGAAGACATCAAAATATTCAAATAGTTGTATTAGCTCATAAAGCTTGTGATGTAGATAATAAGATTAGAGAAAACATTCAAACATTTTTTACAACTACACAAAATAATGCAGCATTCTTTAATGATATCAATAAAAATTATAAAATGAATATGCCTTTATTATATTATACACAACATAAATATGGAATAATACGTGTTGACACCATAAGTGAACATATGCAAGTATATGATAAAGACTTGAATATATTAGTAGATACCGAACATGAAATCTATAATAACTCTCAAGATTTTGATATTAGAATATATGCAAATACAAAACATTTATCAAATCAAGTTATAGAACAAATAATTATCTTTTTAGAGTCTGAAGCAAAAGTACCACTAAAAATTATTCCTGATACATTTTATTTTTATTTTGATCATTATTTAAATGCAAAATTTGGTATACCAATACCTAAGAGATTACAAGATAATGAAACATTAAACTATTTGAAAATTGCAATCAATGATGTTAGAAACGGATTAAGAAAAGCAACCCCAATAATATCTGATGTTAAATCTACATTTTCTGATGCCAAATCTACATTTGATGAAGCCAAAAAAACTTTTAATGATATAAAACCATTAATAAATGGTGTAAGTGAAATACTTAATAATCAAACAAATTTATCATAATCAAACCGAAGGTCCTAGGGCTTCGCACGATTTTGCAGATATATTAGTATTTTTTTCTCTAAAAATTAAAACAAAAATTTTTTTTTTAAAAAAAAAACTAAAACACAAATTTTTTCTTTAAAAAATAAAAAATGAAAACATTTTATTGTGTCTTATGTAAAAAAAAGTTACAAACAAAAAGAAGTTATCAATCTCATCTACAAAGTAAAATGCATTTACAAAATGTAGAACGAGTTGATGAAGGAAATATATTAAAATTAAATAGTTATAAAAACTATATAGAAACATTACCTACTGATATAAAAGTTAAAAAAATGTTTGATGATTATTCACATTCGGAATATAAAAAATTTTTTAATAGTGAAGATGAAGCCGTAACAGATATAAAATATTTATTTAGTGATACTGATGAATTTAACGAAATAGATGAATTTGATGAAGCCGTAACAGATATAAAATATTTATTTAATGAATCGGTTGAATCGGTTGAATATAATGAAACCGATAAAACTTTTTCTGATATTCTAACCAACTTTTATAATATATTTAAGAAATCTTTCAAATGTTATATGAATGTAGAAGTACTTTATACAAAAAATGGATCTGATGGAATTCCTGAAGAAGTAATACAAGGACATTTTACAAATTCACAAGAAATACATAATGATAAATGATTTACATTATTATTAATGATAAATGATAATGATTTACATTTTACATGTAAATGATATACAACCCATATTTGAATCGATGATACTTAAATTAGAAAATTGTATAATTGAAGCACAGTTACGTGAATCTGGTTGGAGATTTGTTAAAATAATATCTAAGAAAATAGTAATTGATAAATATAAAAGTAATACTGGTGGTAGTTATGTTCCTTTACCTTTCAGTTCACCTCAATTAATCAACATAAAAAATGAAGATGATTATTGTTTTCTGTGGAGTATTATAGCACATTTACATCCTGCAAAATATCATAAAGAAAGACTAAGTCATTACAATAAAGAAGAATACATAAGTGAATTTGATCTTTCTGATGGCTTAGATGAATTTCCATATGATTATAATAGGTTACTAAAGTTTCATAAAAAGAATAAAAATTTAATTGAAGTAAATGTTTTTGAATTAAATGTGAGTTATGTTTCTATCGGTAAAATTAATCCACTTTACTCAGATTCAAAAAAATTTTATTTGAATAATAAAAATTTTTGCCAATCAGAAATAGTATATAATGATAGAGGTAATTACATGCATCATAATATTTTTTACCAAGGAAATATAATATGTACTGAAAAATTTGAACTTGTTAAAACACTAACACCAATAATGATTAATCATAATAATTATAAAGGACGTGCTGATGATTATAATTACAAATATTCATCTTTATCTTCAGAATACCAACAAAAATTAGAAAATTTAAATAAAAGTTTACAAAAATGTAAAATAGATTATCAACAACAAACAAAAATGTTACTACAAGAATATCAACATAAATATCAAAATAAGACAGAAACAATTCAAAAATTAAATAATGAAGAATTAAATAATGAAGAATTAAATAATGAAGAATTAAATAATAAAGAATTAAATAATGAAGAATTAAATAATGAAGAAAATGAAACCAATCAAAAAATAAATGAATCTTTAAAAAAATGTCTACAACAATATAGAGAACAATATGATAAAGAATATAGTTATCAGTTACAAATATTAAATCAAAATTATTATCAAAATACATTTAATCTTACAAAAGAAATTAATGAAACACATGAAATATATAAAGATGAATTTGAAAAACTAGAACAGTCAAAACAACCAGCACAAGCGAATATATTATATTATCAGGGTCATTTTATATTGTGTAAAGATGTTTCTATATTTACAAAAACTTCAGATAATAAAAATTTTCCTTGTCTTCAATGTATGACAAGTTTTAGAACTTTAGAAGAAATGAATAGACATTTGGAAAATTGTCAACAAAACGAAGCAGTTCAAAATACTTTTCCTAAAGATGATTATTTAGAATATAATAAATGGTATTTTAAAAATAAAGTACCCTTTACTATTTATTGTGATTTTGAAGCATATAATGTTAATATGACACAAAATCGAACGGAAAGTTCCAGGGCTTCACCCGATTCTGAAAATTATAATTCTGAAAATTATAATTCTGAAAATTATAATTCTGAAAATTATAATTCTGAAAATTATAATTCTGAAAAAAGTACGCCTGAAAAAAGTGCGCCTGGAAAAAGTTCAACTGAACAAAGTAAAGAAAAATATTTATTTGAACAAAAACCATTATGTTGGGGAATGTACATTCATTCGAATTATCCTGAATTATTTAAATCAGAATATTTACAATACTATGGTGAAGACAGTTCAGAAATGTTTACAAAGAAAGTAGAAGAATTACAAGGACGTTTTTCACAATTGCTTGAAACAAATAAACCAATGATACCATTAACGGATGAAGAAAGAAAAGAATTTTATGATGAAATAAATTGTTATTACTGTGGAAAATGTTTTATAAATAAATATAAAACTGGCAGAGGTACGTGTAGATATATTGATAAAGTAAAAGATCATGATCATCTAAATGGATTATATAGAGGTGCAGCACATAATTTTTGTAATCTTAATGCTAACAAATTTAAATATAACTTTGTTCCTTTATATTTCTATAATGGTTCTAAATATGATTTCCATCTAGTAATGAAAGATTTATTTTCATCTGAAAAATTACAACAACAAAAAATAAATGTACTATGTAAACAAGAAGAAGAATATTTTTCAATGCAATTAGGTTGTATTAGAATTTTAGATGCATTTAGATTTTTTACTCCTTATTCATTAGATGTTATGGGAAAAACTTTGAAACCTGAACAATGTAAAATATTAAATAAATATAATTTAAAACCTTTAAAAGGAATATTTCCGTATGAGTACATAACTGGAAATTTTAATTCTGTGAATAAAATTATGGAAGAAGAACAACTTCCTCCAATAAATAAATTTAAATCAACATTAAAACAATCACAATTATCAGACGAAGACTATGCAGAAGCTGAAAAAAATTGGAGAGAGTTAAATTGTAAAACAATGTATGATTATACAATGAAATATCTACAGATAGATGTATTAATACTAGCTGATCTTTTTGAAAACTTTCGTGATATGTGTTTAGAATATTACGGAATAGATCCATGTTATTGTTATTCTACACCAGGTTTAACATGGCTAGCAGGATTAAAACATACAAATGTTAAACTTAAACATTATAAAGAAAATACATATGATAAATTATTATTTTTTGAATCTGGAATTAGAGGTGGTGTTTCATCAGTTTTAGGTAATAGATATGTTAAATGTTATAATAAGAAAGTAAATCCACAAGAATATGGAATAATGAAACCTTTATCTCCAGAAGAAAAAGAAAAAATATTAGAAATTTTTCGAACGAAACAAGAAGGAGTAGAACGTGAAAAAGCAATTGATGAATTCATGAGAGAAAACTATTTGTTATATTATGATTTTAATAGCTTATATTCTTCTTGCATGATACAAGAATTACCAACAGGTAAATGACATGGTGTAATAATCGTACGTCATCAGAGATGTCTACTAGGGCTTCACCCGATCTAGATTATCAAAGAACATATGATGGTGAAAATAATTTTGGTTATGTATATGAAGTTGATTTAGTATACCCTGATTATATAAAAGAAGCAACAAAATATTATCCTTTCTGTCCAGAAAACAAAATTCCCAATATAGAAGATTTTTCAGATTATCAAAAATCTATAATGCCGAAAAAATACAGACCAACAAAAAAAACTTATGTTAACACAAAGTAATAAAGGAAAGTATGTTGTTGAAGGAAGAATGCTAGATTGGTATTTAGATCATGGAATGATTCTCACAAAAATTCACCGGAAACTAGTGTATAAAAAATCTAAATGGTTAAAAGATTATATTGAGTTCAATATTGAAAAACGCAAAATATCTAAAAGAAATAAAGATGATTTTGGAAACGTGTTCTTCAAATTAATGAATAATGCATTTTATGGTAAGACTTTAGAAAATGTGCGTAATAGACAAAATATTGAAATAGTTTATGATAGAGATAGATTTCAAAATTTAACAAGGAAACCTACATATAAAAGAACTACTAGATTCAGTGATGAACTTTGTGCTGTTCATCTAAGAAGAAGCATTGTAAAACATGATAAGTTTAATTTCATTGGTTTCACTATATTAGAATTAGCTAAACTATTTATGTATAGTTTTATATATGATTATTTAGCACCTGCTTATGGCAAAAACTATAAATTACACTTTACAGATACCGATTCTATTTTCTTAGAATTAACAGTACCATATGGTTCTTCACTAGATAAAGAAATTAATAAAATAAAAGATATTATTCATCCTTCTGATTTATGTAAAGTAAAAGATGAATTAGAAGGAAATGAAGATTTCATAACAGAAGCTATATTTTTAAAATCTAAATGTTACTGTTATGATACAACTAAAAATATTAAAACACATAAAACATTAAAAGGAATTTCAAAGGCATCAGTGGCTAATCAAATAACATTTCAAGATTATAAAAATGCATTATTTAATAATGAAATAAAAACGGCATGTAATTATAGACTTAATTCAAAGAAACATAAAATGTATTTAAAAGAAGAACATAAATTAGCATTAGATCCATTTGATGATAAAAGAAAAATTTTACCTGATGGAATAACTACTGAACCTTTTTAATTTTCTAATTTCTAATTTCTAAATTTAACAATATAACAATATAACAATATAAAATATTATAAAAATAAAATATTATAAAAAAAATATTATAAAATAAAATAATAATAAAAAATTATCATATAAAAATGGATAAAGTTAGAGCTGATAATTTTAAAAGAATAAAACAATTAGACGAATTAATAAAACAAAGAAATATTATGAAAGAAAATCATCTTCAACATAGAATGACAAAAGCTGGTATTCAATCTGATATGTTTGATAAATTAAAAATAACTGAAGAAGTAAAAACTGATTATGAAAAAACTGTCGAACCATTTAAAACTCTTGAAAAGGAACTTAATGAAAAACGTGTTGATATAGCGGATCCTGTACTTAAAACACTATTAGATGACTATGGTTTATTAGAGGCAAACATAGATAAAAAATTACCAAAATCTATGTTATTCGAACATTCTACTTTCTTTTTAGATAAAAAATTATTTGCAAGATTTTATCTTGGTGGTAAAGAAATATTTCCACAACCTTTACGAGGATTAATTTTTACTCCAGATAAAGAACCTATTAGTTTAGATAGAAATTTTGTTGATCTTTTAAGAGGAGCAGATTTAAAAAATTATGCTGTAGAAGATCTAATAAAATATAAAACTATATTAGATAGAGTTGGCACAATAAAAACTCTTAGACGTTATAAACAATTAGAAAATTTATTATCAACGGGAGTTAAAGTAGGAAAAGGTTTATCTGAAAAACAGAAAACAAAAAAACAGAAAACAGAAACAACCATATTTTTACCAGATGATCCACAAGAATTACTAAATAGATTAAATATTTTAATATCTGCAATAAAAGAAGGACATAATCCTAGTTTCAATGAAATTCATGCTATATTGAAAAGACTGTTAGAAAAAAAGATTCTAAATGAAGAGGATTATAAAAGTGTAGCTGGACATCTCTGATGTCCTCCAGGGCTTCGCCCGTAGCTGAAATATGTTGTTTCTAATTTTTTATAAAAAATATTTATTTAATTTTTTAGTTTAAAAATGTGTTCAGCAGATTTAGACAAAATTAATAATCATTTACAAAATTTAACAGAGATTTTGGGTTCATCAAAATTTAGTACGACGTTAAAAATTATAACAACTACTTCATCACACACTTGTAATTTAGAACCCATTCTACATTTAGAACAAAATAAAAATTATCAAATTGCATTGACTAGTTTCTCCACATTTAACACTATTCAAAACGTTATCAAAGATGTGAATGATCAATTTAGATATTCTACTGATAAAGGCAAAACATGGAAAATATTAACTTTTCTTCCTGGTTCTTACGAAGTTGAAACAATATTAAATGAAATTAAGAGACATTTAGGTATACCATTTAAAGATAAGAAACAATTACATTTTGCAGTTGAACCGGCAGTTAATAAATTTTCTCTTACTTTAGACGAAAATCATCAAGTTGATTTTAATCATGATAGATCATTGTCAAAGCTATTAGGATTTAATAAACAAACCTATAGTCAAGGTTATCATTTAGGTGAGAAGATTCCAAAAATAACTGAAATAAATTCAATTGTTGTACATTGTGACATTATTGAAGGAGGATATATAAATGGTAAATTATCAAATTTAATATTCATTTTTCCAGCTTTTACTGTACCCATTGGTTATAGATTAAATGTATTTCCACAAACATTAATATATTTTCCTATTACAAGAAAAACTATTAACAACATTAACATTAAAATCACTGATGAAAAAGGACAAGAAATAAATTTTGGAGGTGAAGAGATTATGATAGATCTTTTGGTACGGGAGGTATAAACTCCCACGCGAAGCTAGAGAAGTTTAATTTTTTTATCATTTTTCATTATTAACCTTATTAATCTTATTATTAGAAACAAAAAAATAAACTTAAATTAAAATTTTTATTTTTTTGTTTTTAAAAACACTAATTCAATAATGGATGAATTTTTTACTTTAAAAATGAATGAAATGACTTTAAATAAAAAAAAACTTAAATTTAATCATCATCCAAATTTATCTAATAAAGTTTTGTCAGTTATTTGTGGAAGATCAGGATGTGGAAAAACATATCTATTATTTAAAATTTTAACGACTCCAAATTTTTTGGATTATAACAATCTTATAATTTATACAACAACGGCAGAACAACCCGTCTATCAATTTTTAAAATATGGATTTGAAAATAATCTTACAAAAACAGCAATTGCTTCTCTATTCGAAGAATATGAAAAATCTGAATATGAAGAAGAAATAAATTTGTGGTGTGAAGAAGCAGCAAAAAATAAACAATTAGATGAATCTAATAAAAATAAGTATATAAAAATACAATTAATAGATGATAGTGGTAATATGCAAGATCCTAGTAAACTAGATAAAACAATGAAACATTGTGTAATTTTTGATGATTGTGTTAATGACAGAAATCAGTCAGTTCAAAGAAATTATTTCACAAGAGGTAGACATAATAACTGTAGTGTATTTTATTTGACACAAAGTATGTATTCATTAGATGGAACTGTTATTAGAAAGAATGCAAATATATTTATACTATTTGAAATAAATGCAAGAAACTTAAGTGATTTGTTAAGAGATTTATGTATAAGAGATAAAGATGAATTTAAACAATCGTGTAATAATGCTTGGTCAAAAGATTATGGATTTATCACAATTAATATTGATAAAAAAATTCATGAAAGAGTTATCGAACAATTGTTTACCGAGTAATAAAAATATACAAATATAATGTTTTAATATTTTATTTTTTATTATCAGCTTTAATTTTGTCTATTTTTTTTAAAATATAATATTTGAATTTTGTGGTAACATTGGTATACAGCAAAAACATTTTACTGAACAAATTATTTTTTTATTGCTTTGTTGTTTGTAATCTTTTCGTTTAAAGTTTTCACGTTTAAAGTTTTCACGTTTAAAGTTTTCACGTTTAAAATTTTCCTGTTTTAAGTTTTGTTTAATAAAGTTTTGTTTAATAAAGTTTTGTCTAATAAAGTTTTGTCTAATAAAGTTTTTAGCTCTTCTAAAAAAATTTTCTCATTTTCTTCATTAAAAATTTTATCATCAATAAAAGTTTTACCATCACTAGAAATTTTACCATCCTTTTTATTTTTATCATTAACTTTTTCTGTCTGTGATTGAAATGATATTTGATTTACTTCATTAGCTATTTGATCAAATTTTTCAATCTCATCTAACGTAATAACATTATCATCACATACTCTTTGAAAGTAGTAGTGTAGTTTATCATAGACTTCTTTAATATATAAATGCTTAGTTTTTAATGATTTTCGTTTCTTTGATATTAAAGATTTATCTAACATTGTAACAAGTGAAGTTGTAAAAACGCCCGTACCTGTTAAAGCTGTAGCAACTACTGGAATTACTAAAACACCTGAAGATATAACAATTGTTAAGGCACCTAAACTTATTGTTAAGAATATGCCAATTCCTTGTGTTACATTCTTAACTTTAGACCATCTCTTTCTTAACTTTTTATAATGCTCTCATCTTAATAATAATTGAGATTCTTTATCTTTCATATACCTAACTCTATCTTTGTGTTTTTCTTTATTCATTTTTTCAATGTTAATCTTTTCAATGTCCATTAAAGTAGAACTACGTTCATATGATAACGAAGGATATATTCTTGAGGTTCCTTCCACTTTTGTTCCTTCCATTTCTGAAGCTCCTTCCACTTTTGTTTCATCCATTTTTAAAGAAATATTTTTAACGTCGAAGCCCTGAACCTTCGGTTCGCTAGTCACATGATATATTTTAAAAACCTGAAAGATGGATAAAATTCATGAATTTGAAATTCTCAACTTTTATGATTTTCGGTGTCCTAGAACGGTCATGATTTTGGCGGGGGTGAAAAATGACATAATCACAAATTTGAGATTCTTAACTTTTATAATTTTCGGTGTCCTAGAACGGTCATGATTTAAGCAATGAAAAATGTCATAATCACAAATTTGAGATTTTGAAAAATTTGAAAAACTGGGTATTTTCAAAAACACCCAAATCGGAGCAAAGCTCCTCTGGCTTTAGCCGATTTATGAATTTAGGTCTTCATAACCTGAAAAAGGGTTCAAATTCATGAATTTATGTCGTTTTTAAAAATGCCATTTTTTGAAAAAATGGTACTTTTTGAATGGACTAAATTCATGAATTTAGGTCTTAAAAACTTGAAAAAGGGACTAAATTCATAAATTTATGTCGTTTTTAAAAGTACTAATTTTTTGATTTTATGGTGTCCTGGAACGGTCTTTTGTCCATTACTGGTGTCCATGTAGGGGGTGCACAGGCTGACCATGTAGGGGGTGCACTGGCTGCCCATGTAGGGGGCGTACTGGGCGTACTTGCTGTACTGAGTGTACTGCCTCTTCATGTCCCAGCTGTTCATGGACTGGGTGTGCTTGCTGTACTGGCTGTCCATGTGGGGGGTGTACTGGGTGTTCATGAATGGGGTGTACTGGCTGTTCATGAAGGGGGTGTACTGGGTGTCCATGTAGGGGGTGTACTTGCTGTTCATGAAGGGGTGTACTGGGTGTCCATGTAGGGGGTGCACTGGCTGCCCATGTAGGGGGCGTACTGGGCGTACTTGCTGTACTGAGTGTACTGCCTCTTCATGTCCCAGCTGTTCATGGACTGGGTGTGCTTGCTGTACTGGCTGTCCATGTGGGGGGTGTACTGGGTGTTCATGAATGGGGTGTACTGGCTGTTCATGAAGGGGGTGTACTGGGTGTGCTTGCTGTACTGGCTGTCCATGTGGGGGTGCACTGTCGCATGAACTACATTCATATGTTCATTTAATAATGCTTTATTACGAAAAGATAAATTGCAGATTTCGCATAGAACCTTGGTTCCGCCAACTTTGTTGGTTAGCATATTTTTAGCAGAAAAAAATAATCTAGACAAAATGATGTTAACAAATGTTGGCGGGTGTGCTTACATTACGAATAAACAAGAATCAGAAATAGAACTAGACAACTATATCATGAAAACTGGAGACGTTTCAACAGGTCCGTTACATCTTTCTATTCTTCCACAACAAAATACTGAGTTAGCTAATAAAGAATATGTTGATAAACAGTTCGATAGAATTTGGCACTGCTGTCTCCACTAATGAAAGAAACCAAGCTTCTAAAGCAAAATGATGAAAGACTGCAAGAAAAGCTAACAGACCTAAGTAGCAAACATGGAAATATAGAAGCAGATATAACAAAACTTCATAAAAAAATAGCAGAACATTCAAAACTTGTAATCCTGTTATCACAAAATTTAAAGTCTGCCATTGCAAAGAATATAAATCAAAATAATCAACTGAAAGAAGAGTTAGAAAAAGTAAGCGAAAAGAATCGAAAATTATTACAACACTTTCAACAGCTGCAATCCACATTCCAAAACAGTGTTGATGAATTAAGTAACCGAATCACACAACAAGCAAAGCACATAAACAGAATGATAAATGAAGTTAAAGCACTTAAAAAAAAGGTTAGTGAATTGAAGACCCTTAAAACGAATTTAGAACATGAGGTAAAGAAAAATTCTAAAGGAAATATGGAACAGTTGAATGCTATTAAAGTTCAATTGACTGCTCTTAAAACAGAAGTAAAGAAAAGTGAGAAAAAATTAGAAGTAAATGAAAAAGAAATTAAAGTACATCACACACTGCTTGACGCAATAGATAAAGTGCAACAGAAAATTAATAAAGTTATCACGAAGCTGTTGTCCATTCACAAACGTAAATCTTAGTAGAATTTAGCCGATCGGCCCAAAGGTCCTCAGGTTACTAACCAATCACAAACGTAAATATTTTCCCCAAAAGTCAAATTTAAGCTTAAAATATGCCTATAATTTATAAACACAAACTTAAACATTTTGCTTCAAATAATAAAATTGCTCATGAACCATCTATGAAACCTGTGTACCATTATGATGGTGTAGACACTACTCAAACAGAAGGAGCTGTCATCTTTTCTGGTATCGGCAGTATCGTTAACTTGATTAAAAATAATAAAGATTTAATTTCATCTGCTGCTAAAGGAGCAACTGCTATAGGTAGTACAGCTACTGCAATATCAAATGCTGTTAAGTCACAAAACGAATTAAAGCAACTAGAAGCTATTCGTAAACTTAGGAATGATTCTAAAGAAATGCAAAAAGACAAAAAGCTTTCAGAGGAAACAAAAAACAAAATTGCACAGTTAGCGAAGATGGAAGGTAAACATGATGAAAAAACAATTGAAGAAATGAGAGGAAATGGTGTAGCAAAATTCTAGTACCAAACTGATTTTTTCTAATAAAAAATATAATGGCAACTCTGATTGAAAGCAAATTTAGATGAGACGATCCACCGTTCGTTAGTTACAATCAAAAAAAGAATGACTATATAAGAATTGCTATGAATCCCGGTTCTTCAGGTAGAGTGAATACTTGAGGTGATTTAATTTTTGAAGTTGACAATCAACAAAGTTATTTATATTTACCTGATTCATTTTTACACTGTGAATATTCTCTATATTCTGATGCTGATTTTACAACACCATTACCTGCTACGGATAATATTACATTAGAAAGCAATTTCTTTCCAAGACTATTTACACAAATGCGTTTAGATGTTGCAACACAAAATATAGAAACCATAAGTGATTCACCTGGTATTATTGATTCAATGCTTCCATTTGCTACAATAGGTGAAAATACTAAAATGCATGAAATCGAAGGATGGTTTCCTGGTAACCATACTGGCATACTTAAAGATGATTTAACTCACACTCGAACAGATGCAGCAGGAATTGTGAAAGATGTAGAAAACATAGTGAAACAGTTAAACAGTACACAAAAAAGCTCATATCAAAAAAGACGTAATTTTAATAATAGAAGTAAACAAACTGTTGATTGGTCATTGTCTCCATCATTCGGGTATTTAGATTACAATAAAATATCATATCAATTAAAGTTCAAATTAATAATTCATCGCACTGTAAATAATGAATCAATATTTTATGGAAAGGCTGGGAAGAAAGCATACCTAAAAATTGATAGACTTGAATGGTGGGTAAAACATATTACTCCTAGTTTAGAGGTTGAAGCAACTATTACGAAACGATTAAATACGAACAAACCAATTCCAGCAAGTTTTTTGAAGCGTACTGCTAGCTCTGTCACTTTTACTGAACAAAGATTTAACTTGCATTTCACAAGGACATCAAATACCCCAAAATATTTTTTACTCACTTTTCAAAAGAATGAAACACCTAGTTTTGATAAGAACAATAGTCTTTTCCATATTAATTCAATTGGAAGTTTACAAACTTCATTAAATCAAACACGTTATCCTATTGATCCAGTGATATCTGATAACACCAATAATCAGTTTATGGAAGGATATGATGCTTATAGTAATTTGTGCCGAGAATTTGCAGTAGAAGCACAATTAACTCCTGTAGATTGGAAGAATTTATATCCTGTCTTATGCTTTGATTTAAGCGCACAATCGGAAGATATTATTAAGAATGGCTGTGATGTGACAATTAATATTGAAAAGACAAATTCCACAACCTCATTGATGGCTTATGGTTTATTGCCAGAAGACACCGAATATTCTATTGAAATTCTTAATGGAAAAATGGCTAGGATCGGTTAGTAACATTAGGACCTTTGGTCCGATAGGCTAAAGCCAGAGGAGCTTCGCTCCGGTCGGTTAGTAACCTGAACAAAAAGTGATAGGCTAAAGCCTCTGAACAAAAGTGATCGGCTAAGCCCAAGACTATAAATTTTTTATTAAAAAATGGCGCAAGTGAATAATAAAACGGTTGAATTAAAACTACGTAACATTCTTGACAAAAATACACCTAAAACTATTACTATTGACAAAAGGAAGTATTACATAAGTAAACCAATGATAGGGAATATCAAATTACAAGAAGAAAAGAATGGAGGGATTCTCCCATTAATACCACTAATCATAGGTGGCATAGCAGCGGCAGGAAGTGTTGCAGGTGGGACAGCTGGTATTGTCCAGGCAGTAAATAAATCAGAGAAGGCAGCATTAGAAGAACAAAAACAACATAATAGGCAGTTAGAGAAAGCGGCTAGAGGTGAAGGAATAGTAGATAATTTTATTAGTAAATTAAATTTAGATGATGAAGGGAAACGAGTTCTTAAAAATGTACTAAATAATATTAATGATTTAATTGAAGTAAAAGAAACAAAAGATGGATCTGATATATATCTAAATCCTAGTATGGTGCGATAAGATTTTATCTTTAAAAATGAATTTGAATAACTTAAGAATTTCAAATCTAGATCTAATGGATTATCTCTTAAAAGTACATAGAGCCTCAAATTGTCACCACACCGGAGGTGACATACAAAAAGCATTAGAAAACTTTCCTGGGTTTATTTGGGCAAAGTATAAAGGTGAAAAACATATTCCAAATCATAATTTTACTGGCCCCGGCACAAGATTAGATTTAAGATTAAACGAGTATAATACACCTAGAGAAAATAGTAAACCAATAAATAGAGTAGATGCCGCAGCTTACAGACATGATTTAGCTTATCGAAACCATGACCTAAGTTCTCGGCATGAAGCAGATAAGAAAATGATACAAGAATTAGATAGTATTCAGAATCCTTCCTTTAGAGAAAGAATTGAAAGAATGTTTGTTAAGAAAGCTTTACAAGCAAAAATGCTTTTTGACCAGGGGATAGACGAAACCTACGTGTCCGAAATTCATAGGGAATACAGAAAGCCGAAATATCTATTGAAGGTAAAAGTATTTAATAAAGATGATATTTGGAGTGCAGATCTAATTAATATGCCTAATGAAAGAGGGTTTAAGTACGCATTGACCGTTATTGATTTTTATACACGATACGCTTGGGCAAAGCCTTTAAAAAACAAAAGAGGTCTGTCAGTTAAATATGCGTTTGAAGAAATCTTTAAAGAAAATAATAGAACGCCAAAGAAATTGTTTGTTGATAAAGGGACGGAGTTTTATAACCGAAATGTGAGGCCACTATTTGAAACTGTTTATTCCACAGAAAATGCAGGAAAGGCTGTAGTAATAGAGCGATTTAATAGAACGCTTAAAGGTAAGATCTTCAAGAAATTTACAGAACAAGGTAATCAGAAATGGTTGAAGATACTGCCAGGAATTGTAGAGCAGTACAATAATAAAGTTTATACAGGTATTGAAGAAACTCCAGAGAATGCTTCTAGCGACCCTGATTTAATACGAAAGAAAATATTCGAAAAAAATTATTCGAAGGAGAGTAATCCGAATTTACAGAAACGTAAGCAGAAATTTAAAATTGGAGATAGAGTGCGAATATTCAAGTATAAAAATAAATTCGAGAAATGTTTCGTAGGCTATTGGACTAAAGAGATATTTGAAGTTTGTAAAAAAACCAAACTTATCCGATTACTTATGAAATTCAAAGATTTAGATAATGAGAATATCAGAGGCCGATTTTATGAAAACGAATTACAATTAACCCAGCTTTAACCTTTAGGTGGCGCTTTAGCTAGCTTCGTTTGAACTTTAATTACAGTAATTGGTATCGGGAATTAAATTCCCTTATTCAACTCCCTTATTCAATTCTAACATAATATCAAGAAATGGTACTCCTTCCTGTAATTTCAATAAAAATAAGTACATAATTGGCCACAGCAAGTAGTTCCTGGTTTTTGAATTTGAAACGTATTATAAGTTCCATTTCCAAGTATTTCTCTTACTTCATTTGTAGTTGGAAGTCCATAAGAGTCGAAATAGAAATTAGAACTGTTTTTTTTCTTTGGCCCGCAGACCTTTTTGATCTGACGTGTGAAGATTTGTTACAAAATTTACAGTTGGCTTATTTTTGATCAATTGTAACTCGTCTCTCATTAGGACATGAAAAATCTTTATTCCTAATTGATTTGCAATTTTCTTTAGATCAAAATTCGTAGTTGTTTGTTAGAAACTATTTTATGTTTTTCATTTTTAATAAAAAAATTTCTTATAAAAGCTCCTAGGTTGAAAAACTGCCTCATAATGATGGCTTTCCTCACTACTTATTCGATTTTGAAATGATTTAATTGAATCAAAATTAAAAAGTTACATTGCTTAACAGATTTCCCTTTTCATGAACTTCTCAAAATGAATTAGAAAAAAACTAAGTTTTAGATAGTTCTTGAATCACTGCTTGCTTGCTTGCTCTTCAGATGTAGTTGTCAACAATAGTCTACTAACTATAATATTGCAAATTTCTGTCCACGCGTGGACGAGGTTTCATTGGATGAGAGCAAAATGACGTCATATAACAGCATATTGAAAATGATTGATAACAAAAGCTTTCATATTTCCGAAGACAATCTTCTAACAATGAGTCTTTTAAGGAATCCACAAATTCATTTCGGGTTGATAAACACGTCGGTAATTGATGATGAAGGTTGTCAGTAGTGTCATTTTGGACGGACCAGGACAAGTAGAAAAAAAAAAAAAAAATAGGGACCCCCCGAAATTTATAAAAAAACAGCTAAAATAGATACAAAAATAAAAAAAAATACAAAATAGGAAACTACCTCTAAAATCACTAATTTACGGACTAAATAGATACAAAATAGGAAAGTACCTCTAAAATCACCAATCCACGGGCTAAAATAGATGCGAAAATAGGAAAGTACCTTAAAGTATGACCCATGAACAAAAATATTCATTTAAAAATGGAAGATGAAAAAACAAAAGAACCATCAGCCCCCTTATATCCTTCATTATCATATGACATAGATATAGCAAAACACAAAGATAGAGTCAGGTACATGAAAGATAAGGAAGCCCAATTATTACTTAAACTAGAACATTATAATAAATTAAGAAAAAGATGGACGATAGCTAAGAATGTGACACAAGGCGTTGGTGTATGTTTAACAATTTCTTTAGGCGCTCTCACTATTGTCATTTCGTCTGGCGTTCTTACAATTCCTGTTGTCGCTACTGCTTTAACAGGCACAGGTGTCTTCACAACGTCACTTGCAACAGTGATAGATAAATCTGTAATGTCTAAGAAACGAAAATCCTTAACTAAGAAACATACACATGTCAAAGAAGTATATGATAAACTACATTACTACTTCCAGAGAGTGTGTGATGACAATGTTATTACGTTAGATGAGATTGAAAAATTTGATCAAATAGCTAGAGAAGCAACTAAAATTCCTGTTAAACCTCAAGACAAAGTAAACAATGAAGCTTTTTTAGAAGAAATAAGAACTTTATTAAAAACGTTAGAACAAAGTTCAATAGAACAAAAATAAGTTGTTCAGTAAAATGTTTATGCTGTGTACCAATGCTACCACAAAATTCAAATATTATCTTATAAAATAATGAACACAAATGAGACAAAAATAAAACAACTAGAAGAATTAATAAAACAGAAAAATATTATGAAGAAAAAACATAGACAATATCGAATGCTACAAGCTGGTGTTCAATCTGAGATGAAAGACAAAATCCAATTAGTTGACCAAATTAAATCTGATATTAAGAAAGAACTTGTAGTTCATGATAAACAAATTGATATAGCGGATTCAGTGCCGAAAACCATCATAGATGATTATGGTTTGTTAGAAGCAAACATAGACAAGAAATTACCCAAATCTATGCTCTTTGAACATTCTACTTCATTTATAGATGGAAAGCCATCTCTTAGATTTTCCTTAGGTGGAAAAGACTTATCTATAAATCCTAAAGAAAGTTTAATTTTTGCACCAGACAAAACAGCTTTCAGTTTAGACAGAAATTTCGTGGATTTATTAAGAGGAGCGAAGTTAGATACCTATCACCCTGATGATCTACTGAAATACAAAACTATGTTAGATAAGGTTGGAACTGTAAAAACTCTTAAGCGTTATACAACTTTGAATGACTTATTATCCAAACCGTCTAGTACCAGTAAAACAGGAACAAAGATACCAATATTAACAGCTGCTTCGCCAGCAAGTACTGGTTATTCAACACCGACTGGTTATTCAACACCAATGGCTGCTTCTCCAACATCAACCAGTGTTCCAACACCGCCTAGTTACCCAAAAACAGGAACAGGTCTAAAAGAGACAACGGTTTTCCTGTCCGATGATCCACAAGAATTAATAAACAGATTAGAGATTTTATTAGCTGCAACAAAAGAAGGGCATAACTCTAGTTTTAACGAAATACATGCAATCTTAAAAAGACTAACGGAAAAGAAAATTATTAGTGAAAAAGACTACAAAAGCTTATCTAAATTATTTAGTTAAAAAATGTCTTCGGCAGAACTAGAAAAAATTAATAAGCATTTAGAAAATTTAACTGAGATTTTAACCTCATCAAAATTTAGTACGACATTAAAATTTATAACAACTATTTCATCCCATACCTGTCATTTAGATCCTATTATTCACTTAGAACAAGACAAACACTATGAAGTAGCACTAACTAGTTTTTCAACATTTAACACTATACAAAATATTATCAAAGATGTAAATGACCGATTTAAATATTCTAATGATCAAGGTAAAACTTGGAAAGAATTAACTTTTCTTCCTGGATCTTATGAAGTTGAATCGATTTCCAATGAAATAAAAAGACATTTAGGCATTCAATTTAAAGACAAGAAACAATTACATTTCGCAGTTGAACCAGCAGTAAATAAATTTTCTCTTACTTTAGATGAAGATCATCAAGTAGATTTTAATATTGACAAATCTTTATCAAGACTATTAGGATTTAAAAAGAAACTCTATACACAAGGTTTTCATATAAGTGAAAATATACCTAAAGTAACTGAAATAAATTCAATTAACGTTCAATGTGATATTATAGAAGGTGGTTATGTTAATGGAAAGCTGTCAAATAATATCTTCAGTTATCCAGCATTTACAGTTCCGATTGGTTACAGTTTGAATGTAATCCCAAAATCATTAATATATTTCCCTGTTACAAGAAAAACAATTAATTCAATTACAATTAGAATAACAGATGAGAAAGGAAAGGAAATAAATTTTGGAGGCGAAGAAATTATGATAGATCTTTTGGTTCGGGAGGTATAATTAAAAAAAATATTGACTTAAAAAATGAGTGAAAGCAGTTGTGAAAAATATCCCCTAAACAAGAAAGTGAAATTCAATCATCATCATAACTTGTCAAATAAAGTTTTATCAGTTATTTGTGGAAGATCAGGTTGTGGAAAAACATATCTATTATTTAAAATTCTCACGACACCCAAATTTTTGGATTATAACAATCTTATCATTTATACAACAACAGCAGAACAACCTATTTATCAATTTTTGAAACATGGTTTTGAAAATAATCTTACAAAATCAACTATAGCTTCACTGTTTGAAGAATATGAAAAATCGGAGTATGAAGAAGAAATAAGTTCCTGGTGTGAAGAAGCAGCGAAAAATAAACAACTAGTAGAACCCAATAGAAATAAACACATAACGATACAATTAATAGATGATAGTGGCAATATGCAAGATCCTAGTAAACTAAATAAAACGAAAAAACATTGTGTGGTGTTTGATGATTGTGTTAATGACAGAAATCAGGCAGTCCAGAGAAATTATTTTACAAGAGGTAGACACAATAACTGTAGTGTCTTTTATTTGACACAAAGTATGTATTCATTAGATGGAAGTGTTATTAGAAAGAATGCTAATATTTTTATGCTTTTCGAAATCAACCAAAGAAACCTAAGTGATTTGTTAAGAGACTTATGTATAAGAGATAAAGATGAATTTAAACAATCGTGTAACAATGCTTGGGCAAACGACTATGGTTTTATCACAGTCAATATTGATAAAAAAGTACATGATAGAGTTATCGAACAATTGTTCGCTGACTAGGCTTCGCCTCGAAGGGCTTTGCCCCGACTAGATGTTAAAGAAATTAAAAAGGTAAAGTAGTTATTCCATCAGGCAAAATCTTTCTTTTATCATCAAATGGATCTAATGCCAATTTATGTTCCTCTTTTAAATACATTTTATGTTTCCTTGAATTAAGTCTATAATTACATGCTGTTTTTATTTCATTATTAAATAATGCATTCTTATAATCTTGAAATGTTATTTGGTTAGCTACTGATGCCTTTGAAATTCCTTTTAATGTTTTATGTGTTTTAACAGGCAAAGCCCTGGAAGACATCTCCGATGACCTAATATTACTAGTTGTATAACAATAACATTTAGATTTAAGAAATACAGCTTCTGTTATGTACTCCTCATTTCCTTCTAGTTCATCTTTCACTTTACATAAATCAGAAGGATGAATGATATCTTTTATTTTATCTATTTCTTTATCAAGTGAAGAATTAAATGGTATTGTTAATTCTAAGAAAACAGAATCCGTATCGCTGAAGTGAAGTTTATAGTTTTCACCATAAGCAGGTGCTAAATGATCATATATAAATGTATACATAAATAGTTTGGCTAGTTCTAATATAGTGAATCCTATAAAATTAAACTTATCATGTTTCACAATGCTTCTTCTTAGATGAACAGCACAAAGTTCATCACTGAATCTAGTAGTTCTTTTATATGTTGGTTTCCTAGTTAAATTTTGGAAACGATCTTTATTATAAACTATTTCTATGTTTTGTCTGTTACGTACATTCTCTAAAGTCTTTCCATAAAATGCGTTATTCATTAATTTAAAAAATACGTTACCAAAGTCATCTTTATTTCTCTTAGCTATTTTACGTTTCTCTATATTAAATTCTATATAATTTTTTAACCACTTAGATTTCTTATATACTAATTTTCGGTGAATTTTAGTGAGAATCATTCCATGATCTAAATACCAATCTAACATCCTTCCTTCAATAACATATTTTTCTTTATCACTTTGAGTTAACATGAGTTTCTTGGTTGGTCTGTACTTTGGGGGGATTATGGTCTTTTGATAATCTGTAAAGTCGCCCATATTAGGTATTTTATTTTCAGGACAGAACGGGAAATACTTTGTCGTATCTTTTAGTTCATCAGGGTACTTTAAGTCAACTTCATACACATATCCATATCCATCTTCAACAGTACGTTCATAAACTAATTTGTCACACCACTCCATCTCACCCGTAGGCAATTCTTGTATCATACAAGAAGAATATAAACTATTAAAATCATAATACAACAAATAGTTCTCTCTCATGATTTCATCAACTGCTGCTTGACTATCTTCATTTGATATAAGTCCTTCTATATTTTGATTAAACAATTTTATAAACTGATCACTTTCTTCTGGAGATAAAGGTTTCATTATTCCATAATCATCAGGATTTACTTTTTTATTGTAACACTGTACATAACGATTACCTAAAACTGATGAAACCCCGCCTCTAATTCCAGATTCAAAAAATAGCAATTTATCATATGTATTTTCTTTATAATGTTTAAGTTTAACGGACTTTGTCCTAGAGCCATCGGCTTGAACACCAGTATGTTTAAGTCCTGCTAACCATGTTAAACCTGGTGTCGAATAACAATAACATGGATCTATTCCATAATATTCGATACACATATCACGAAAGTTTTCAAATAGATCAGCTAGTATTAACACATCTATCTGAAGATACTTCATTGTGTAATCGTACATGGTTCTACAATTTAACTCTTTCCAATTCTTCTGTGCTTCTGCATAATCTTCTTCTGATAGTTCAGATTGTTTCAATGTTGTTTTAAATTTGTCACGTGAAGGAAGTTGTTGTTCTTCCATTATTTCATTTATCCTGTTTATGTCTCCAGTTAAGTACTCATATGGAAATATGCCTTTAAGAGGACTCAAGTTATACTTATTTAATACTTTACATTGTTCAGGTTTTAATGTTTTACCCATGGCTTCCAATGAATAAGGAGTAAAAAATCTAAATGCATCTAATATTCTAAAACAACCAAAATGCATTGAGAAGTATTCTTCTTCTGTTTTACACAGTATGTTTGTTCTTAATTGCTGTAATATTTTCGAAGAGAATAACTCTTTTATTATTAGATGGAAATCATACTTAGAACCATTATAGAAATATAAAGGAACAAAGTTATATCTAAATTTATTTGCATTAAGATTACAAGAATTATGTGCTGCACCTCTATATAAACCATTTAGATGATCATGATCTTTTACTTTGTCGGCAGAGCCGTCGCTTCGCTTATCAGTGACTAATTCTTTACCACAGTAATAACAATTCTTTTCATTATTAAATTGTACTAATTGTTCAGACGTTAATGGAAGCATTGGTTTATTTGTTTTAAGCAATTGTGAAAAACGCTCCTGCAATTCTTCTATTGTGTTAACAAACTTTATAGCACTATCCTCGCCATAGTACTGGTAATATTCTGATTGAAACAAATTGGGATAATTTGAATGAATGTACATTCCCCAACATAATGGTTTTTGTTCAAATAAATTATTGTTACATTTGTCTGTAATTTTAACATTATATGCTTCAAAATCACAATATATTACAAATGGTACTTTGTTCTTATAGTGCCATTTGTTGTATTCTAAATAATCTTCTTTTGGAAACGTATTTCTGACTGCTTCATTTTGTTGACAATTTACCAAGTGATTATTTAATGCTTGCTTGGTTCTAAAGCTCGTCATACATTGGAGACAAGGGAAATTAGTATGATCGGAAGTTTTTGTAAAAATAGAAACATCTTTACATAATATGTAATGACCTTGATAATATAGTATATTTGCTTGTGCTGGTTGTATTAAATGTTGTAACTGCTGTTGATATTGTTGCTGTAACTGCTGTTGATACTGTTGTTGTAACATCTGTGACTGTTGTTGTAACATCTGTGACTGTTGTTGATATTGCTGCTGTAACATCTGTAGCTGCTGTTGGTCTCCAAAAGTAACAGGACGTCCTTTATAATTATTATGATTAATCATTATGGGCGTTAATGTCTTTTTAATTTCATATTTTTCAGTACATATTACAACGTCTTGATAAATAATATCATGGTGTATATAATTATCGCGTTCATTATATTGTATTTCTGTTTGACATAATCTTTTGTTACTTAAGTAAAATTCTTTTACGTTTGCATAGACAGTGCCATTAATTGTAACATTACCATTATATAAGGGAGTAATATTCCCAACAGAAATGTATTTTATATTAAGTTCGAACACATTTACTTCTATTAAATCTTTGTTCTTTTTATGAAACTTTGTTAGCTTATTATAATCATATGGAAATTCGTCTAATCCATCAGACAGATCAAATTCATATAAGTATTCTTCTTTATTATAATGACTTATTCTTTCTTTGTGATATTGTGCAGGATGTAAATGTGCTATAACACTCCACAGAAAACAATACTGATCATCATTTTGAATGTTAATTATTTGTGGTGAACTGAAAGGTAGGGGTATGTAACTACCTCCAGTATTATTTTTATATTTATTAATTACTAATTTCTTAGATATTACTTTAACAAGCTTCCAACCAGATTCACGCAATTGAGCTTCAAGTATAGCATCTTTTAATTTAATAATCATTATTTCAAATATAGGTTCTATATCCTCTACGTTATGAATTTCTTGTGTTTTACTGAAATGACCTTGTATTATTTCTTCAATATTTCCATCAGGCCCAGTCTTTGTGTAACGTACTTCTACATTCATATAACATTTGAAAGATTTTCTAAATATGTTATAAAAGTTATATAGAATATCATAAAAGGTTTCATCGGTTTCTGCAGTTTCATCATACACATCATGTTCATCATTAAATAAAAACCTTACATCTACTTCAGGTTCATCTATTACACTAAAAACTTTTTTATATTCTGAATACGAATAATCATCAAATACTCTTTTAACTTCTATATCAGTAGGTAATGTTTTTAGATAGTTTATATATTCATTCATTCTCGTTATATTACTTGTATCATGTCGTTCTACATTCTGTAAATGCATACGACTATTTAAATGAGATTTATAACCTCTAGGCGTCTGTAACTGTTTGTTGCACAGGGTACAATATAGGTTACCTTCTTCCATTTTACCTTTTTTTAAATAAAAATTTATGTTTTACTTTTTTATAAAAAAATTTATGTTTTACACATAGAACCTCGGTTCCGTTTTACATATACACAGGAATATTTAATTCATTTAATGACTCTAGATCGTAAGCTGTTAAATGTTCTTTCTTAACCAACCACCATAAATTATTATACGCTAAGAATACTCTGAAACTTCGTAGACACGGTGGTAAGTATCCATTTTTCATATGAGGTTTTAAACCGTGTTTTATTTTATAGTCCTTAACGAACTCTATGTATTTATGATGGTAATGAAATTTAACTTCTTTCTTGGAATTTATAGGATTTATAGGATGATGATAATCTGTTAACACTGGTATGTGTTTGATGATATACTGACTATAGTCATTACGTTTAGGCATATTTTTTTTAAAAAAAAAATTACATATTATTATTATTAAACTCATTTAATATTGGTTTTATGTCACTCAATGTACTTTTGGCATCACTGACTAGAGGTTGTACATTTTTTAGTACATCACGAAAATCATTAATGCCTGTTCTAATAACATCTAGTGCATCTCTATTCTCTAATCGTTCAGGGGTTTTAATTTTTAACACATTATTCAGATAATGATCGAAATAGAAATAAAATGTTTCGGGTATGATTGTTAGTGGTTCAAGTGATTCGTTTTCTAGAAAAATTGTTATTTCTTCTATATTATGCGGCGACAAGTTCTTAGCAGTTGCGTAGAGACTAATGTCAAAATCTGTTGCATTACTATAAAAATCATGCTCAGTATCCAATAGTATATTTAGATCGCTATCATACACTTGCATTTGATTCATAATAGTATCAACGCGTATTAAACCGTACTTTACGTGTGCATATTTAGCTAAGGGTAAAGTTAGTTTATAATTTTTCTTGATATCTTCAAAGAACACTGCATTATTTTGCGTAGTTGCATAAAAGACTTCTATGTTTTCTCGAATCTTGTTATCTACGTCGCAAGCTTTATGTGCTAATACGACGATTTGGATATGATGGTGTCGACCTTTTGTGAATATTTCTGATATGTTTTTCTGTTTAACTAAACTAGCCACATCGTCCAATACTAGTAAAGACTTTTGTGTGCATGTTCCAGCAAAAGTACTCATATCTTCTAACATATCTAAATCTTTTTCATCGTGAACATTTGAATATCCTTGCCATTCATCTCTCTGCAGACAAAACACATGTACATTTGTTTCTTGAGGATAATGTTGTTTTATATATCTTCTAAGAAACGTAGTCTTTCCACTTGCTGTTTTACCATATATTATAAAATGTAAGTTCTCTTGTGCGGCACGTCCTTTAGGTTTCACGTCGTTATGCCTAACTTCTTTCCAACCTTTAAAGTTTTTGGTTTGATTTTTATAAAATGCAACCTTCGTTTGTTCTGCTGTTTGTAAGAACCCTAACCAGTTTATGAAACAATAAATAAGATAGATAAGAATACATATAAGAATAATTTTCAAACAATGAAATTTCAGAAACCCAAAGAGTCTTCCTAGATCTGAATTTTCTGAAAATAAAGATTGCGAATCATTATTTTGTTCACGTTGTTTGATGATCGTGGGAGCTCGATTGGGAATTTCGGTATACAATTTTTCATAATTCATTTTTAATTTTTTATATGAAAAAATTTGTCTAAAACTCTCTCAGCTAGTCCGACACTCAGTTGAGCACCTGAAATAGTCCGGTGCTCACTTGAGTGTTTAACCTCTCTAGGACTTCCGGACTAGTACGGACTATTGAGTCCGGGACTCAAATGAAGGTAAAACACTCAAGTGAGCACCGGACTATTACGGAGGCTCAAGTGAGCATCGGACTATTATTCACACAAATTGCTGCATGACGTGAGAAGTTTCTCTCCAACAGAACTTTATTACACTTGTTACATCTCACTTGTGTTTTTAAACATTCTTTACACCGGTATTTACTATCATAAAATTCTGTTTTGGGCTTAACTATTTGACAATTAGTGCATTTTCGTGTATTAATAGCACATGAATGAGAATGATTCAAGAAACCTTGACTCGTAAAAAACTTATTACAATTCGAACATTGTCTATCTTTTACTTTTGGTTGTGATGGTGATTGACATGTTTTTTGGTGTCGCATAAAGTTCTTAGATGTTACACTTTTTCCACAATCACTACATGTTCTCATATGTCTATTTAATGATGAATTGTTGGTTAACATATTTTTAAATAAAAAAATGATGTTAACAAATGTTGGCGGGTGTGCTTACACACCGAATAATCAAGAATCAGAAATAGAACTAGACAACTATATCATGAAAACTGGAGACATTTTAACAGGTCCGTTACATCTTTCTATTCTTCCACAACAAAGTACTGAGTTAGCAAATAAAGAATATGTTGATAAACAGTTCGATAGAATTGTGTCACTGGTAAAGCAGAATGATGAAAGACTGCAAGAAAAGCTAACAAAGCTAAGTAGCAAACATGGAAATCTAGAAGCAGATATAACAAAACTTCATAAAAAAATAACAGAACATTCAAAACTTGTGATCCTGTTATCACTAAATTTAAAGTCTGCCATTGCAAAGAATACAAATCAAAATAAACAACTGAAAGAAGAGTTAGAAAAAGTAAGCGAAAAGAATCGAAAATTATTACAACACTTACAACAGCTGCAATCCACATTCCAAAAAAGTGTTGATGAATTAAGTAGCCGCATCACACAACAAGTAAAGCAAATGAACAGAATGATAAATGAAGTTAAAGGACTTAAACAAAAGATTAGTGACTTGAAGACCCTTAAAACGAATTTCGATAATATTAAAGTTCAATTGGCCGCTCTTAAAACAGAAGTAAAGAAAAGTGAGAAAAAAATAGAAGTAAATGAAAAAGAAATTAAAGTACATCACACGCTGCTTGACGCAATAGATAAAGTGCAACAGGCAATTAATAAAGTTACCGCGAAGTTGTTGTCCATTCACAAACGTAAATCTTAATCGAACCGTGTTCAGAGGCTTTAGCCGATCAGACCAAAGGTCCTCAGGTTACTAACCTATAGAACCGTGTTCAGAGGCTTTAGCCGATCGGCCCAAAAGTCAAATTTAAGCTTAAAAAAAATGCCTATAATTTATAAACACAATCTTAAGCATTTTGCTTCAAATAATAAAATTGCTCATGAACCACGTATGAATCCTGTGTACCATTATGATAGTGTAGAAACTGTTGGTACACAAAACTTCCTAGGCACTGCAGGTGCCGTCCAAACAGAAGGAGCTGGCATCTTTTCTGGTATCGGAAGTATCGTTAACTTGATTAAAAATAATAAAGATTTGATTTCATCTGCTGCTAAAGGAGCAGCTGCTATAGGTAGTACAGCTAGTGCAATATCGAATGCTGTTAAGTCACAAAACGAATTAAAGCAACTAGAAGCTATTCGCAAACTTAGAAATGACGCAAAAGAAATGCAAAAAGACAAAAAGCTCTCAGAGGAAACAAAAAACAAAATTGCTAAATTAGCGAAGATGGAAAGTAAACATGATGAAAAAACAATTGAAGAAATAAGAGGAAATGGATTAGCAAAATTCTAGTAGTAACTGATTTTTTCTAATAAAAAAAAATATAATGGCAACTCTGATTGAAAGCAAATTTAGATTAGACGATCCCCCGTTCGTTAATTACAATCAAAAAAAGAATGACTATATAAGAATTGCTATGAACCCCGGTTCTTCCAGTAGAGTGAATACAGGAGGCGATTTAATTTTTGAAGTTGACAATCAACAAAGTTATTTATATTTACCCGATTCTTTTTTACACTGCGAATATTCTCTATATTCTGATGCTGATTTTACAACACCATTACCTGCCACGGATAATATTACATTAGAAAACAATTTCTTCCCAAGATTATTCACACAAATGCGTTTAGATGTTGCAACACAAAATATAGAAACCATAAGTGATTCACCTGGCATTATTGATTCAATGCTTCGATTTGTAACAATAGGTGAAAATACTAAAATGCATGAAATCGAAGGATGGTTTCCTGATCACCATACCAGCACACTTAAAGATGATTTAACTCACACTGGAACAGATGCAGCAGGAATTGCGAAAGATGTAGAAAACATAGTGAAACAGTTAAACAGTGCACAAAATAGCTCATACCAGAAAAGACGCAATTTTAATAATAAAAGTAAACAAACTGTTAATTGGTCATTGTCTCCATTATTCGGGTATTTAGATTACGCTAAAATATCATATCACTTAAAATTCAAACTCATAGTTCATCGCACTGTAAATAATGAATCAATATTTTATGGAAAGGCTGGGAAGAAAGCATACCTAAAAATTGATAGACTTGAATGGTGGATTAAGCACATTACTCCTAGTTTAGAGGTTGAATTAACTATTACGAAACGATTAGATACTAATAAACCAATTCCAGTAAGTTTTATGAAGCGTACCGCGAGCTCTGTCACTTTTACTGAACAAAGATTTAACTGGCATTTCACAAGGACATCAAATACTCCAAGATATTTTTTGCTCACTTTTCAAAAGAATGAAACGCCTAGTTTCGATAAGAACAATAATATTTTTCATATTAATTCAATTCGAAGTTTACAAATTTCATTAAATCAAACACGTTATCCTATTGATCCATTGAGATTTGATAACGCAAATAATCAATTCATGGAAGGATATGATGCTTATAGAAATTTGTGCCGAGAATTTGGAGTTGAAGCACAATTAAATCCTGTAGATTGGAAGAATATATATCCTGTTTTCTGTTTTGATTTAAGTGCACAATCTGAAGATATTATCAAGACCGGTTGTGATGTGACAATTAATATTGAAAAGGCAAATTCCACAACATCATTGATGGCTTATGGTTTATTGCTAGAAGACACCGAATATTCTATTGAAATTATTAATGGAAAGATGGTTAGGATCGGCTAAAGCCAGAGGAGCTTCGCTCCGATTGGTTAGTAACCTTAGGACCTTTAGTCCGATAGGCTAAAGCCAGAGGAGCTTCGCTCCGGTCGGTTAGTAAAACCTAAGACTATAAATTTTTTATTAAAAAATGGCGCAAGTGAATAATAAAACGGTTGAATTAAAACTACGTAACATCATTGACAAAAATACTCCTAAAACTATTACAATTAACAAAAGGAAGTATTACATAAGTAAACCAATGATAGAGAATATCAAATTACAAGAAGAAAAGAATGGCGGAATTCTCCCATTAATTCCGCTAATCATAGGTGGTATAGCAGCAGCAGGAAGTGTTGCAGGTGGGACAGCTGGTATTGTCCAGGCAGTAAATAAAAATAAAGCAGAGAAGGCAGCATTAGAAGAGCAAAAACGTCATAATAGGGAGTTAGAGAAAGCTGCTAGAGGTGACGGAATAGTAGATAATTTCATTAGCAAATTAAATTTAGTTGATGAAGGGAAACGAGTTCTTAAAAATGTCTTACACAATATTGATGATTTGATTCAAATAAAAGAAACAAAAGACGGATCTGGCATATATCTAAATCCTAGTATGGTGCGTTAAGATTTAATCTTTAAAAATGAATTTGAATAATTTAAGGATTTCAAATCTAGATCTAATGGATTATCTCTTAAAAGGTGACAAGAACAAAGTTCCACACCACTTCGGTGGTGATATACAAAAAGCATTAGAAAACTTTCCTGGCTTTATTTGGAGTAAATATTCGAAAGAGAAACATCTACCTGGGCATAATTTTACTGGCCCCGGCACAAGATTAGATTTAAGATTAAACGATGATGACACGCCTAGAGAAAATAGTAAACCAATAAATAGAGTAGACGCCGCCGCTTATAAACATGATTTAGCTTATCGAAATCATGACCTAAGTTCTCGACATGAAGCAGATAAGAAAATGATACAAGAATTAGATAGTATTCAGAATCCTTCCTTTAGAGAAAAAATTGAAAGAATGTTTGTTAAGAAAGCTTTACAAGCAAAAATGCTTTTTGGGCAGGGGGTAGATGAAACGACAGCAAAGCTGTCTGAGAGCAACGCTCGAACCTACGCGTCCGAAATTCACAAGGAATACAGAAAGCCGAAATATCTATTGAAGGTAAAAGTATTTAATAAAGATGATATTTGGAGTGCAGATCTAATTAATATGCCTAATGAAAGAGGGTTTAAGTACGCATTGACCGTTATAGATTTATATACACGATATGCTTGGGTAAAGCCTTTAAAAAACAAAAGTGGTCTGTCAGTTAAATATGCGTTTGAAGAAATCTTTAAAGAAAGTTTTAGAAAGCCAAGGAAATTGTTTGTTGATAAAGGGTCGGAATTTTATAACCGAAACGTAAAGCCACTATTTGAAACTGTTTATTCAACTGAAAATGCAGGAAAGGCTGTAGTAATAGAGCGCTTTAATAGAACGCTAAAAGGTAAGATCTTTAAGAAATTTACTGAGCAAGGAAATCAGAAATGGTTGAAGATATTACCAGGAGTTGTAGAAGAGTATAACAATAAGATTCATTCAGGTATTGAAGAAACTCCAAAGAATGCTTCTGATGACCCTGATTTAATACGAAAGAAAATATTCGAAAATAATTATTCGAATGAGAGTAATCCGAATTTACAGAAACGTAAGCCGAAATTTAAAATTGGGGATAGGGTACGAATATTTAAATATAAGAACAAATTTGAAAAGGGCTTCGTCGGATACTGGACTAAAGAGATATTTGAAGTTTCTAAAATAAATCAAAGTTATCCGATTACTTACGAAATCAAAGATTTAGATGATGAAGATATCAAAGGTAGATTCTATGAAAACGAATTACAGAAAACCGAGCTTTAATTATTATCGTTTAACTCTAACATTATATCTAGAAAAGGTACTCCTTTTTGTAATTTGTACAAAACGTATAAACATAATTGACCACAATAAGTTGTTCCCGGTTTTTGAATTTGAAATGTATTATAAATACCATTGCCAAGTATTGCTCTTACTTCATTCGTAGGTGGAAGCCCGTATGAGTCAAAATAATAGTTCTGCTGATGATTTTTAACGCCTGCTGACCAATGTACGCCGTTTTGGTCTGAAGTGTGAAGATTCGTTATGAAATTTACAGTTGGCTTATTTTTGATCAATTGTAATTCGTCTCTCATTAAAACATGAAAGTTCTTTATTCCTAATTGATTAGCAATTTTCTCTAGATGAAAGTTTGTAGTTGTCTGTGTTCCATAATGCTTTAAGAAGTCATTTATGTTATTCATTTTATAATAAAAAAAAATTCTTATAGGGGCCCCCTCCAGGAGAAGAAATGTGAGAAGACTTACCTTACTACTTATTCGTTTTTGTAATGATTATATTATAATTTTTCACAAATTCTAATCTACATTGTTTGACAGACGTCCATTATCTTCATGAACTTCTCAAAGTGAATTAGAAAAAAACTGAGTTTAGATAGTTTTTGAATCACTGCTTGCTTGCTTTTCAGATGTAATCGTCCACAAAATCATTTGTCTTGAATGGCTTGCAATTGTGATGTCTCTTCATCTTGAGTTGATGATGTTCCCGGTTGTAGATTTAGAACTATTTGACTTGTTTTAATTGTCTTATTATAATAATCCGTCTCAAGTTGTTCATCAAGAGAACGCTTCATTCTCGCCGTTTCACGTTTCACAATATATTGATTTTGTAAAGTTCTTCGCTTACGTTCTAATGCAGCAGCGCCTTTAACTTCGTTTAAAATTCGCTGTGATATTTCACACGACGTCAAGAAATCATCAAAATCAATATCACTAAAGTTTTCCAAACTTTTTTGTAGATCCACAGTATTTATGAAATGATTCTTCTTTACAAATTCGTTGATGAGGCACACTTTTTTTGCGATTTGTCCTTTTGTCGTTTCAATACGATCGCCCAAATTTTTGCTCATCATGAAGGTATGAGATGAATTAAAATAACAACTGTCTCGTATATCGTCGTTTTCCTTATGTCTTCTGAGTTCACAATAGCAACTGCTTTTCTATCGTTACCCTTATGTGTATTGAATTCCCAATAGCAACTGCTTTACTATCAATTGTCTTATGTGTTCTGAATTCACAATAGCAACTACTTTTAATCAATTCATGCGGAGAGAGGAAACGCTAAATGGATTTTGTGAACGCATTTGCAATTGCAAAACTCACTTTAAAACCTGATTCTGAAAATAATTTACGTAGGCGTAAATTGAACTGTCAAAATTTTACCGACGCGTAAATTGAACTGTCAAAATTTTACCGACGCGTAAATTGAACTGTCAAAATTTTACCGATGCGTAAATTGAAATGACAAGATTGCGCTATTCACAATAATTTTAGGGAAAAAGCTGTTCTTTGTTTTCCTTTGCGAGAACAATAAATCTCTCTCTCTTCAATCATCACTCCTTATCTTTTGATTAAGTGCGGATAGCAACCGTTTTGTTTCATGAATTCATTGTTTCACTGTTGCAAGTGACGTTGTGAAGACACCTGTGCCTGTTAAAGCAGTAGCGACAACAGGAATTGTAAGAACGCCAGACGAAATGACAATAGTGAGAGCGCCTAAAGAAATTGTTAAACATACACCAACGCCTTGTGTCACATTCTTAGCTATCGTCCATCTTTTTCTTAATTTATTATAATGTTCTAGTTTAAGTAATAATTGGGCTTCCTTATCTTTCATGTACCTGACTCTATCTTTGTGTTTTGCTATATCTATGTCATATGATAATGAAGGATATAAGGGGGCTGATGGTTCTTTTGTTTTTTCATCTTCCATTTTTAAATGAATATTTTTGTTCATGGGTCATACTTTAAGGTACTTTCCTATTTTCGCATCTATTTTAGCCCGTGGATTGGTGATTTTAGAGGTACTTTCCTATTTTGTATCTATTTAGTCCGTAAATTAGTGATTTTAGAGGTAGTTTCCTATTTTGTATTTTTTTTTATTTTTGTATCTATTTTAGCTGTTTTTTTATAAATTTCGGGGGGTCCCTATTTTTTTTTTTTTTTTTTCTACTTGTCCTGGTCCGTCCAAAATGACACTACTGTTGTCAATCTTTTCGCCCCTTGCTCTTTCTTTCGTTTCTTTCACGAGTAAGCGTTTTGCCTTTCTAATCCGTTTTCTCTCCTTATCAGAAAATGCAGGGTCAAAAATAGTAGGAAATTTACCCATTTGTTCAATGATAAAAGTGTTATATTCTGCCTTCTTGTCATTGGAAATATATCGTTTTGAAATTTCTGCAAATAACTCCGGAAACACAGCCATAATGTTTGACTGCTCTTCAATAACTTCTTGTGTCATGATTGAACACAGCGGCGCGAACGATAAAATGACAGAAGAGAGAGAGAAATGTAATAATACAGCTGACAGATGCTTTGACGTCATGCGGATGTGATGACCCGCTGGTCAGAATTAAAACAACTTGCCTAACGTACAACTAAAATCTAATTGTATCACAAAGCCGTAGCAACAACAGGAATTGCAAAAACGCCAGATGAAATGACAACAGTGAGAGCGCCTAAAGAAATTGTTAAACATGCACCAACGCCTTGTGTCACATTCTTAGCTATCGTCCATCTCTTTCTTAATTTCTTTTAATGTTCTAGTTTAAGTAATAATTGCGCTTCCTTATCTTTCATGTACCTGACTCTATTTTTGTGTTTTGCTATATCCATTTCATATGATAATGAAGGATATAAAGGGGCTGATGGTTCTTTTGTTTTTACATATTCCATTTTTAAATGAATATTTTTATTCATATTCATTTTGTTTTTTGCTAATTTCAAGAGGACCTTATTTTGCATTTTGTTTTGCTAAATTTCTAGAGGACCCTAATTTTGCATTTGGATTTGTTAAATTTCAAGGGGGTCTAATTTACCTGTTTTTTTTTATAAATTTCAAGAGGACCCTAATTTGCATTTGGATTTGCTAAATTTCAAGAGGACCCTATCTTTGCATTTTGGGGCTGATTTTGCAGCTATGGTGGTTAATTTTGGCATTTTGGGGCTGATTTTGCAGGTATGTTAATTTTGGATTCTTTCAAATTATTAGGTGTTTTGGGACGGTCTTTATATCATTACTAGTGTGCATTACACCGAGGACAGCGGAAATCTGAGGGGAGTTATAGAAGAAGTTATTCAAGGCTATAAGGAGGAACAGCAGAAAGAAGGACTTGAAGGAGAAATTGAAGAAGACGGCGAAGAAGAAGGTGGAGATGGCGAAGAAGTTGAAGGAAAAGACTCTGACAATGCGATGCAAGACGATGTGACAGAGGATAAGTTACAGCAGTATATACACCTTCATTTAGACAGCAGTCCAATTTACTTCATCGGAATGTTGATGGATATTCTGTTGCGTTTCGGAGCTCCTTGGAGGAGAGTATATGATTTGCTTATCAGCATCACCAGGAACATTTACATAATGAGCAACCATGCACTCCAACGACGACTGGTGCGTGTCGGACAGAGAATTGCAGACATTTCCAAGTCATCAGCTCTTCAAGGAGATGGCATCGTTCCTGCCGATATTCTCTTACCTAATTTGAACATTGAAGAAGACGGAATCATAGTTGTAGATCCAATAATAATCCCGGTGGAGCTATCTGATGGGTTTTGTGTGTCCACAAGGTTATCAAAGTCTGCAACAGTCACAGATCTGAAGCGACTTGTTTCTAATCTTGAGAATGACTTGGAAATTGATCTCATAGCTGGACAGAGAAAGCTGGACAATGACGATGAAATGATTGGTACAATAGCAAATATCTCCAACAGCATTGTCCGAGTAGAGAAAAGACAGGAATTGACTCTAAGTGTTCTGGTGAACAGGAAGACGTTCTCTTGGGAGACACGACAGCAACCGATTTCCTACACCAATATCTTAGCGAGGTTTCATGCAGATGTAAACGAGGAAATGGAGAGAGATTTCTCTGAGCTCTGATTTCTTTGCATATTTCGAATTATATCAATGAACATAGCTTGAAACATTACGAATCATGAATAAATTCACATATAGAATGGATACGAGCCATTTCGGATCGAATTCGAAAATCGCATATACAGTATATATGCCATCGCGTCCTTCCACTCCTAAAAAGTAGTAAAATTTGGTTTTGACAATAAAAGACAAAATTGAAGCACTAAACTTTACAAAATTGCAATACCAACAATTTGTCTGATGCGAACATCTTGCCTGTGCATTTCAAATTTCCTTTTTCACGTCCATTATTCATGGCAACTGCCTTGATGTATTATTCAGCTACATGTAGGCTACGTGTTCATGAATCGAATTCAGAAAAGAACAATGTACAATTTACAATTTTATTTGTAGTTTTACTCAAAAATAATTTGTGCTATTGTTGCATGATATGCAGCAGATCTCACAGCAGTGCACAAAAATCTTTGCATGCTTCCAAAACTCTCATGCAAGTACACATGCACCTATATCAGCAATTTTCTCTTTAGTAGGCCTATTTTCCTCTGTAAAACGACTATCTCGCTTATGTGTGTATGCTTAACAGTTCATGTCGTCATGAAATAAGACACCAAATGTCGCATGCTTTGAAACACTTGTCGCACAATGGAACACCGCATTTGTAGCATTTCGTTCGTGAAAGATCTTGACCCAAAGCGTAGCAGCTGCTCAGGTGTGACTATCCAATGGTTTATAGGCCTACCATCGTTGCGCATTGCCACCGACAAATTCTGACATTCGGCTTCTCCAATGCAACTATCTTTTATCATTTTTAGAGTTTATAATTGTCTTCCTCATCCAGACTGTGATCATTAACTTCAGTGGGCGTCATGTGTTGCTATTCTGAAATAGAAGAGAATTATTGAAAACAGCTTCCGCATGCTGCACCGTGCAAGCTTGAAAATCGGGCTTATCTTGCATCACAAGAGACGAAAATAATCAACTGTTGTGTCTTCAAAAACTTAACATGCCGGTTTACACTAGGAGTAGAAAGCTCTAGTAATAGCAACTACGAACCTTCTCAAGCAAATACCCAGTAGTGGTGCAAGTGTGGTCAAAGGTGTCCATCGTTTTCAAGCCATGGGTAGGCCTACTGATGTCAATCCTGATCTCACATGTCGTTAACTACCTAAAATACTTTGTACAAGATTTCCATAATGCAAGGTAATAGAAGAGCCAAACAAACTGATAGCTCACGATTTTGCTGTTAGACAAGTGTCACTAGAGAGAGGGCATTCGATAGATATGTTCATTGTTGTGTCCTGCGTTCGACCATTAAGAACGACCAAGTTGCTAGTTGTGATCATGATTATTTGGTATCAGGGAAGTCATTCAAGTCACAACAGAATAAGGACTATTCACATAAGAGCCAATGAGATGACAAACATGACTAGACATGCATGACGCAAATGAATGTATCACATCCCCTTCACAAATCATATAATATAATCATACCTTATAAATCATCAAAAACATGTACAAACTGTAAACATGAGTATCATTTATAAGTCCAATATTCAGCTGGATCAACGTCAGGAAATCTTCTCACAGGGCGGCGATTCCTTGTTGGCCTTTGAGTAGACACGGGTGAATCCTCGCTACTCGGAGATTCGGGAGAAGATTCGGAACTGCGTTGAGCTTGAGAAGGAGTCAACTGAGAATCATGTGCCACGACAGTTCGACCACCGGGATGCGCAACCATTGAAGTGTTCGCGCCTTGCCTAAACAAGAACTTGACTGGCTCAGCTTCGGAGGTTGAGTGTTTCTTGTACCACAGGTCTTGATTTGGCAGGTATTGGGAGATGATGGGACAACGTACTTCATAATTCATCAGGATTTGAGCTGGAGTTCTTCCGTTTCTCATGGCAGTGTTTCGATGAACGAACAGTATTCTGTGGATGTAAGCCAATATGGAACATTTTGAAGGGTTGTAACATCGCAAGCCATCTTTCAGGACTTTGACCATACGTTCAGCTTGACCATTGGACCTGGGGTTGTATTCTGGAGTATGTAGAAGACGACATCCAATGTTCGTTAACCACGACCGCAATTCTCCAGTCACGAATTCTGGTGCGTTGTCTGATACCACGGTCAATGGAACACCAAACCTTGCGAAAACGGCCCGGAGATGATCAATGACAGTTTCAGCATTTCGCTTACGACAGACCTCAGCTTCTATCCATCCGGAGAACGTATCCACCATGATCAGCACGTTGCCTACTCGACGATCATAGGCGAAGTCGATATGGATTCGATTCCATGGTGATTCCTCCTTCCTCCATGTGTGAGTCGTATCGGGGCCTTGCAATCTGGAACGTTGGCATTCGTTGCAGGACTTGACAAAGTTCTCAACGATGAACTTCATATTCGGCCAAAAGAATTCATTTTGTATCAGCTTCAAGGTTCCTTGTATCCCTTGGTGCGATTGATGAGCAACTTCGAAGATACGGCGATACATTGCTCGAGGCGGCACGATCTTCGATCCCAATCGAACCAATCCATTGGCGTCTATTGACAACTGCCATGCCATGCGTCTGAAACATCTTTCCAACTTAGTAGGATTACCCCATTTGCCAGTGACGATACGCTGTTTCAAATTTTGTATGAAGCTATCTCTTTCAGATTCAGCACTCAACAACGCTACATCGACACAAGGCTCACTAAAGTGGAAATCGAAGAAATTCATTTCAGTCTCATTATTTTCAGCACGCGAAAGGCAGTCAGCAACAACGTTCTTCGATCCTGGGATGTGTTTTATATCATAGTCAAATCGCATCATACTAATCGAAAATTTCATCAAACGAGGAGAAATGTCACTTTTCAATTCAGAATTAGGACTAAGAATGTAAACAAGAGGACGATGGTCAGTCTCTATGACAAACTTTTTCCCAAGAAGAAAATTCTGTAACCGTTGCGCAGCCCATACAACAGACAAACATTCTCGTTCTATGTTACTGTATCTGGTTTCAGTGTCACTCAATTTGCGTGAGATGTACATCACCGGATGTCCATCCTGCGTAAGCACAGCACCTAATGAGTGTTGGGACGCATCAGTGGTTAAAACAGTATCCTTGTACAAAGAAAATGGTTGAAGAACTGGAAAAGATGTCAAGCTTTCCTTCAACTTCTCGAAACTATTTCGACAATCATCATTCCATACAAAATTCTGACCTTTCAATTTGGCAAGTTCGTACAATGGGTAACAAATCTCAGCAAATGATGATATGAATTTTGAATAGTATTGTGCCATTCCTAAGAATCGACTCAACTCTTTGCTATCCTCTGGAATTGCTGTGCTGTTAATCTTTTCAACAAGCGAAATATCTGGTTTAATGCCTTCAGTAGAAAAGATATGACCAAGAAATTTCAAAGCGTCAGTACATTCAACACACTTTTCAGCATTCAAAGTAACATCATTTTCACGCAATCTTTTCTTGACCTGATCTAGCGTTTTCTTCAACTGGGAAGCACTAGTGGCAAAAATCATTACATCATCTTGATAAACAATCACATTTTTTATTCCTTTCAGTATCTGTTCAATACATTTTTGAAAAATTGCACTTGCATTCTTCATTCCATCTGCAGACGATTTAGAACATACAAGCCTCGGTGTGTATTGATCACGGAATACTCCTTAGCCTGATCATCGAGCGCTATTTGCCAATATGCAAATTTCAAATCAATCTTTGCAAACTTGGAAGAGCCTTCAATTTTGCTAATGATCTCTTCAAACGAGGGTAATGGAAATGCATCTGACTGAATGTTATCGTTCAACGTAGCTTTGAAATCTACACAAAGACGATATCTACCATTTGGCTTTTTGATCCAAACGACAGGACTAGCAGACTTTGCAAACTGCACTGGGGTTATGATTCCCTGATCCTGAAGAACCTGTAACTCATGATCTAACTTATCTTTTACGTGCACAGGTACTTGTCTGGCACGACAAAATTTCATGGGTTTGTGTTCATCTTTCAACGCTATGTTGGCTGAAAATCCTTTGATGGTAGGAAGAATTTTGTTTTCAACTTCAACAGAATGAGTAAATACTTTTGTCTTTTTACTGTTGATTATATCGCGTCCGATCAATCCAAACTTTTTCTCACAATTTACAACAACAAATCGAATATCAACAAATTTGTCTGTGAACACTTGTGTGTGAAGCTCTCCTAGAGTTTCCATAGTCGAATCGTCATAATTTGTTGGAATAAAATTTGTAGGCTTCAATTCTGGAAATCCTAACTTTTCCCACTGGAATCTGGATATCGCAGAAACGCATGCACCAGTATCTAACTGAAAATCCAGCTCGACATCAAGTACTTTGAACTTTTCAAATTTGCCATCATTTTGTTCTGCATCAATCGAAAAGACATCGATACTGTGCATAGATTTTTTTGGAGTTTCGTTAGATTTTGTCTGCTTTTTAGACAAACTAATCTGTTTCTTGCAACATCTTGCAAAATGGTTAAGACCACCACATTTCAGACAAGTCTTACGAAATGCTGGACACGATTTTGGAGCATGACTCGATCCACATCTACCACAATTCATGTGCTTTTTGGAAACATGAAACGTTGGCTTCTCATCATTCTGTGTAACAACAGGACTACACGCAAATTTAGATAACTGCGTATTCATCTGACAAAAGTCAATTATCTCTGTCATCGTCATAGTTGATTTCGATTGCAACTGCTCTAAAATCTTTAGCTTCAGATTTTCATTACGTAAACCAGCTATGAATCTCAACTTAATCAGTTCATCACACGGATCACACGACTTTAACTCGTCCCATTTACAAAGAACAGAAGTTTCATTCAACCTGGACAAATAATCAACTTCACTCTCATTTTCATCCTGAGAAATCGACATGAAATTTGTTCTGTCAGCAATAACCAATCTCTGTTTTGGTTCAATGTAAGAAATGATCTCGCTTTTTATATCACGAAAGGATATTTCATCAATCTGCCTGCCTGGCAACAAGCTCACAATCTTCAACAACTGTTTGTGACCACAAAGCTCAAGAAATTTATCAGTCTGAGGGTAGTTCCCCGACTTAGTAGCAACATCATCAATTGATTTACCACGGCAAAGAGCTTCAAAACTAACTAACCAAGCTTTGCAATTTTCAGCATTTTCTAAAGGTAGATTTCCTAAATTCGACATTGTAGTTTTTAAAACGTACGTATCGCCACATGGAAAACAGAGCACTCCCTTAGCAAGTCGGAAAGCTTACCATACATGTGCGCCACGCCACTTCTTCAGCTGCTGTTGAACACGCGAGTTTCGTTCACGCACTCTGACACCAGTGTTGTGTCCTGCGTTCGACCATTAAGAACTACCAAGTTGCTAGTTGTGATCATGATTATTTGGTATCAGGGAAGTCATTCAAGTCACAACAGAATAAGGACTATTCACATAAGAGCCAATGAGATGACAAACATGACTAGACATGCATGACGCAAATGAATGTATCACAGTTTTTATGTCAATCCTGATCTCACATGTCGTTAACTACCTAAAATACTTTGTACAAGATTTCCATAATGCAAGGTAATAGAAGAGCCAAACAAACTGATAGCTCACGATTTTGCTGTTAGACAAGTGTCACTAGAGAGAGGGCATTCGATAGATATGTTCATATCAGTAGGTACATGTACAAATCAGACCTACTTGATATATATAATCGTCACGACCACTTTACCACTGTCTCTGCGCTGTCTTCACATTCTCATAACCGGGGCATATCAAATTATCAGCCTCTGCATCGTTAATTATATCATGCAGCGCACGAATCGTTGAGGTTTTTTTATCTGAAAGAGATACTTATTCTGACATTCACAGTAGCGGATTACGCGATGGCATGCATATGTATATATCGATAATTTTTGAATTGTCTGACAGAAATTGTACTTCTGCATTTTAACATCGGACTCTTATAAGAGACAATCGAATATATAGTCCAGAAATAAAACCTTCTTTACTGACCGTGTCATTATTTTTTAAAACCTATTCATTTGGTCAATGGCGAAAATTATTATTAACAATATATAAATATATATATATATATACATATATATATTGACGCATAGTGAACCCAGTGTTGATTTCATGATAAAGAAAAATTGTCTTTTCTCAACCGGACATGTTTCAGTGTTCATTACACCATCATCAGCGGACAAATCGTTAAAGTAAAGTAAAATTCGCCTTATATATGAAATCACTAAAGCATGGAAATTGAATAAAATTAACAATTGCTAGTCAGACAATCCGAGGTAGAGAGGGTGAGATCCGTTCCGTTCGTTGGACAGGCATTTCACATCTTGCTTGATTAAAATAGATTCCAGAATAAAGGGCAACTTGTACCGACCTATGACTTTAAAGTTCGTTTTCTCAGGACTGTGTTCATGCATAGAAATTTCTGTCAAGACAGGGTAACCTTTAAGATGCACAGCGATGCGAGTATCAAGATGGCGTTTTGTAGCGCCGATGTACCGCATATTGCAACGGTCACAAAAGTATTTGTAAACAACATTCGATTTCAGACCGCTGGCAATCTTATCTTTGTTAGGAAAATAATCACTCATTTTGGAGGTTTTGAAAACCGGTTTGATGGTAGTGTTCGATAAATAGTGATTCAAGTCTTTGATTCTGTTTTTAAACTCTTTACTGCCTTCAGCAATGAACGGAACGGACCAATATAAAATGGCTTTCTTATCATCATTTTTCACAATCGATTGCTGGCTTTGAAAAATCTTCTGTTCTACTTTTGATTTTGTTTCATTTATAAGAGGATCTGGGAAGCCGTTTTGTTTAAATATTTCAGTTATCTTTTTTACAGCATTATCGTACAAAGAACGATCAGAGCAAATACGATGAGCCCTGTAACAGAGGGATCTCATAGCAGCTAATTTATACTGCTTGGGGCATATGCGTGGAAATGTATATAAACTCCTGTATTGGTAGTTTTCAAATGAAAGTCAATTTTGAATTGCTCTGATTTCAACGTTATATTAGTGTCAAGAAAAACCAAAGAATCGTTGACACTTTTTTCCATCGTAAATTTCAAATCATCATCTAGGGAATTCAGAAAATTCAAAAAATTTCTGCTTCATTATCGTTACGAAAAAGAGAAAAACAATCGTCTACATAGCGACGATAGAAAAATGGCTGATTGCCGTCGTACTTAGGAAATTGGCTTTCAAGAAGATCCATAGCGAAGGCTGCCATGGTAGGTCCTAAACTGGACCCCATGGACATGCCGTTGATTTGGTAATACAAATTATCATTAAATGAGAACAAAATATTTTCGCAAGCCAGTTCTAATAAACTCGATAATGCAGTCGAGTTTATAGGTAATTTGCTGAAATCAATCATTGAGACAATGTGTCTGATGGTCCTCTTCAAAGGAATACTGGTGAAGAGATTGACAACATCGAAACTATACATTTTATACGACTGATCAGAAACATCAAGATTTTTCAGCTGGTCAACAAATTGAAAAGTGTCTTTCAAAGAAAAGGTTTTTGGGATTTGAGGTTTCAGTAATTGATCAAGCCACTTTGCAAGGTTGGTAGAATAGGAATTTTTCATGTTCAGAATGGGTCGGTATGGAGGATCAGAGTTACTCTTATGAACCTTGGGCAGGCCATAAAGACGAGCTGGCTGTGATCCAACAGACCTAACCACCTGGAAAATGTCATCGTTTATCAAACCCTTAGATTTCAATTGCTGCAGTTTACGGTTGAAGCGATCTTCCTCAAGGATGAATGGATTCTTTTTAGAGCGTTTATCAATTGTATGAGGTTTGAACTTATCCTTGTTATCAAGGATACTTCGCATTTTCTGAATGTAGGACTCTTTATCCTCGATCAGGATACCGTTTCCTTTATCAAATCTTGAAATCATCAGCTTTTTTCTCTTTGACAAATTTCGTAAAGATTTTATTTTGCTTGACCACTCTTTGGAAACTTTATGCTTACTGAAATAACTTTTAAAAGCGTTCCTCATTTTACCAATGAAATCGTTATTGACATTAGCCTCATTCTCAACAGATTTCAGACGTGAAATCAGAAATTCAGCCTCTGCCTTTTCTTCATTTAATCTAATCTTATTATGAGGGAAACACATAGAAAAGCCTAGAGAAAGCAAATCCATTTCTTCTCTTGACAAAGGAACTGAAGAGATATTGATGACACAAGGGTCATTATCTTGCTTACCGGTATATCGAGGACTGATCACGGGTTTCTGTTTGACCCGGAGGGAAGACAACTTCTTAGCATGAACATTTTGAATGGTTTTGACCGTTTTGCTAGACTTTTGCTCAATGATTGATTTCAAAATTGGTTTGAGATTAGAATCAAAAGAATTAGTAAAATCAGCTAAATGAGAAGCTTTAAGTTTCAGGTCACGTGTAGCCTCACCAATCTGTTGCTTCAAAGCAGATCTCTGAGCCTTCCGAATTCCTTGTTTTGAATTCTGCAGTGTCTTTGGAACTTTCAACTGAAGGAATCTGGGGATGAGATGGTCACTGTAGCAATCTCGAAGAAATTTAAGTCGAAGCTCTGCTCGAATCTTTTTGTCGGCTAATTTCACTCCATCTTTAACGAGTGGATCCTTTCCTGGGCCTAAGGTTGACCGTAATACGTTGACGCATAGTGAACCCAGTGTTGATTTCATGATAAAGAAAAATTGTCTTTTCTCAACCGGACATGTTTCAGTGTTCATTACACCATCATCAGCGGACAAATCGTTAAAGTAAAGTAAAATTCGCCTTATATATGAAATCACTAAAGCATGGAAATTGAATAAAATTAACAATTGCTAGTCAGACAATCCGAGGTAGAGAGGGTGAGATCCGTTCCGTTCGTTGGACAGGCATTTCACATCTTGCTTGATTAAAATAGATTCCAGAATAAAGGGCAACTTGTACCGACCTATGACTTTAAAGTTCGTTTTCTCAGGACTGTGTTCATGCATAGAAATTTCTGTCAAGACAGGGTAACCTTTAAGATGCTCAGCGATGCGAGTATCAAGATGGCGTTTTGTAGCGCCGATGTACCGCATATTGCAACGGTCACAAAAGTATTTGTAAACAACATTCGATTTCAGACCGCTGGCAATCTTATCTTTGTTAGGAAAATAATCACTCATTTTGGAGGTTTTGAAAACCGGTTTGATGGTAGTGTTCGATAAATAGTGATTCAAGTCTTTGATTCTGTTTTTAAACTCTTTACTGCCTTCAGCAATGAACGGAACGGACCAATATAAAATGGCTTTCTTATCATCATTTTTCACAATCGATTGCTGGCTTTGAAAAATCTTCTGTTCTACTTTTGATTTTGTTTCATTTATAAGAGGATCTGGGAAGCCGTTTTGTTTAAATATTTCAGTTATCTTTTTTACAGCATTATCGTACAAAGAACGATCAGAGCAAATACGATGAGCCCTGTAACAGAGGGATCTCATAGCAGCTAATTTATACTGCTTGGGGGCATATGCGTGGAAATGTATATAAACTCCTGTATTGGTAGTTTTCAAATGAAAGTCAATTTTGAATTGCTCTGATTTCAACGTTATATTAGTGTCAAGAAAAACCAAAGAATCGTTGACACTTTTTTCCATCGTAAATTTCAAATCATCATCTAGGGAATTCAGAAAATTCAAAAAATTTCTGCTTCATTATCGTTACGAAAAAGAGAAAAACAATCGTCTACATAGCGACGATAGAAAAATGGCTGATTGCCGTCGTACTTAGGAAATTGGCTTTCAAGAAGATCCATAGCGAAGGCTGCCATGGTAGGTCCTAAACTGGACCCCATGGACATGCCGTTGATTTGGTAATACAAATTATCATTAAATGAGAACAAAATATTTTCGCAAGCCAGTTCTAATAAACTCGATAATGCAGTCGAGTTTATAGGTAATTTGCTGAAATCAATCATTGAGACAATGTGTCTGATGGTCCTCTTCAAAGGAATACTGGTGAATTTTATTCAATTTCCATGCTTTAGTGATTTCATATATAAGGCGAATTTTACTTTACTTTAACGATTTGTCCGCTGATGATGGTGTAATGAACACTGAAACATGTCCGGTTGAGAAAAGACAATTTTTCTTTAACATATATATATATATATACATATATATATATATATATATATATATATATATATATATATTGAAGATATATATATATATATAGAAGTTATGTTCATTAATTTATTTCATCCTTGCCTCAACGCTGCTTGATTTCTTTGATTTAGATAGGATATATGTACAATTTCGTTGAATAAATAAATCAGTTGATTGCCTTGACAAGCCAGAAACGGCTGAAATCGATCGGCAGCTGATGAAAGTTGTTTATTCTTTTGTAGTATTATTGTAGTAATAATGTAGTAATAATTTGTAGTAGTAAGTAATATATGTTTATTATGTATAATGTGTTTAATTATATATATATATATATATATATATATATATATACATGTATATGGAGGGAGATCCAAGAGCAGACGTGGACTGTCTCTACTTGCCGCGGGATTGGGCAGGAAGAGGACTGAAAAACCTGGTCGAAGTCATAGAACAAGAGAACCGAGGCCTTTCAGAGCACATACATGGCAACGACCCACTGCTGGCGGTGACACGAGCTAGTGACTTGTATAGGCAACGGCAGAAGAAGACTGGAAGAAGACAGTAGAAGATCAATATCAAAGTTGGAAAAACAAAGCACTACATGGGCAATATACGAGACAGATGGAAGAAATTGCATCAAAGAAGGTATGCTACAGCTGGCTAAGAGCGATTGACCTCAAGATTGAAACAGAAGCGTTACTCACTGTTGCTCAAGATCAGGCACTGAGCACCAAAGCCCACGCAGCATATATCCTGAAAACAAGCGCAGATGCAAAGTGCAGAATTAGCAGGGAGTGAATTAGCAACAATCATTCACAGAGACATCAGCATGTGCTATGACCTCAACGTACCACGTGAACCATGGCAGCATATTCCCGTACCTGTGGTTGAAAATAATCTGGTGAAGATCTTGTGGGACTTTGAAATCCGCACGGACAGGAAAATCACAGCGAGAAGACCTGATATCGTGATAGTGGACAAGGAGAAAAAGAGTGGATGCATCATTGACATATCGGTACCAGAAGACAGAAATACAATTAACAAAGAAAGAAGAGAAGATCGTAAAGCAGCAAGACCTGAAGATGGAAATGCAAAAATTGTGGAAGATCAAGGTGAAAATCATTCCTGTAGTCATTGGGGCACTGCCTGTAGTCCTTGCCCAAACCAAGAATCTCGAAAACTAATTAACCATAGGTTCATTTCCGCACCAAATAAACTATGCTGCGACTTGACTCAATGTCAAGGTCTCCCGCGAACGAATGCTAGAAATACGGTGTGGCATTGTGCTCCAAGAGTTTCGGAGCGTGCGACATCTGATGACTTAATTCATGGTGACCTGAACTGCTGTACACACACTCAAACAAGATAGTCGCTTTACAGAGCAAAATATTCCTACTGAAGAGATAATTCCTGATAAAAATGCATGCATGTAGCGCTTGTGTATTGACATGAGGGTTTTAGGAACTGTCAAACAATGCCATCAGACCTGCTTTTATGCCATGTAACAATAGCACAAGCTATTTTTTTAATAAAACTACATGTCAAAATCAAATATTTTAATTTTTATTATTTGATTTTGATTTACATCTAGCCTACACGCAACTGAATAATCCGTCACAGCAGCTGATGTGGATATGAATAATTTACATGTAAAGTCAATGTGCTTCTCATTGTCCAAAAATTATTATCTGTCGGAACATGCATCCATGATGTACATAATTAAGTACAGTCACATGGATGGATTCGCCTGTCGCGGTTACTCCTGAGGTGACACGATTCTGTCCCTGCCATTGTGTGCGATGTGGAGAGATTTGTCTCCCTTTGGCCTCCGTGATTGGCCAAGCACGCACTGCGTGAGGAAAGTTGCATTAGGTGACACACGAGCTACCATTGTCACATTGAAGGCTGAACATCTAGCAAGTGATCAGTACTGGTCTTTGACTCAATGTTTCCCCGTAACAAATTCAACAAATGGAAACATTATTTATACCGTTCGATTCCTCACTGTCTAAATTTACTGACTGTGTACGTTGAACGCGGTGTTATAGCTTTAATTCGTCAGAATCTAGAGATGAAATTTTATTACGTTCAATGGAAAATTGATTTTCTTGTCCCTCGAGACTCGTTCAGGTCGTGATCATCATTATTAAAAATCTCTTCTCGAGACCCAAACACGCATACGGGGCAATTTATCTCTTTCAGCACAGCATAGAAGTTCATTATGACTAGATATTGTAAATGCTGAGAACTTTCATTTTTCTTTATAGTTCTGATATTTGATATTATGTTTTTTATCTTTCAATATTGAATCATTCTTACTTAGTTAACATGATAGTTATGTGGGAATATCAATTTGTTTTCTCTGTCCTATTGCAGAAGACTTAAATGAACTGCTGACAAAAATGGACAGTATGTGCGAAGAAGAGACATTGGACAGTTGCAAGTTGATGGAAGCAGTGACGAAATTAAATTCCTCTATGGTCTCGATGTGTGAAAGAGTTACAGATATTGAAAATCATATGAAGGAATTGGAGCAGAAAAGCACTGATGTCATAAATGAACAGAAATCCTTGCATGAAATCATTTGTTGCCTTCAGGAAACTGTACATGATCAAAGCGAGAGCTTCAAAGAATTGCATAATAAGGAGCAGACTTTGGAGGCATCGATTCAGACGGAGAAACAGTCGGTGGAGGCATCCCTTCGTCAACAGCAGCAGAGATTCGACGAGAAGCTTCAGACGGAGAAGGAATCGTTGCAAGTATCTCTTCGTCAACATAGCAATAGTTTAGCGATGGTAAGATATCTGAAAACACCATGTTTATTCGCTATTCCGCATATTGTTCGGAACACGAAAGTTCATAAAGATGTTTATTGCCCTGATATCACGCTGCTTCTTCAAAGGTTGACGGCGGAAAAGACAGTGAAGTGCCATCTCCAGCAAAGAAGATCACGGACACGAATACAACTCAGTGACTAAGACATCAGAGTCTACGCTACGTAAGATAATGCATATAAAAATGCTGATAAAAATTGTGATACGAGTATGTCACTAACAAAAAATGTTAGTGAAGTGAAGCAGTTACAAAATAAGTTAGAGAGGAAAAATCAAAGAATCAAAGCACAAATATAAGTCAACTGTTTCTGTCTACACAGCGGTGGTTTGGAGAATAGTGAGTACCGGCTCACTGATGTGGAGCTCCAATACAGTTCTATAGAACTTTACAGCTCTGAGTCAGGATGAGGGCACTCCAAGTGATGCTGTGTAATAGACGAGGATGGAGATTAGTGAGATTTTGGTCGAGGCATGTTGTTCTCACACCACCTTGATGTATGCTCGGCCTTACTCCTGTAAAGAGTCAGTTTAGCTTTGCCCAAGCAGCTTGCTCCGTAGCTTGCCCACATAGATTTGACCATCTGGGGTCTTTAAGCTGGCGGATAGAATCCCTAGGAGGGTTGGCTGCGATTCTCCTTGTGCGATACCGCGACACCGCGTTGAGATGAGGGTAGGCTCGCTCAATTGTATTCTTGATGTGACTCATTTCTCGGGTAGATGCTTCTCCAATGTACTGAATACCTAATAAGATATTCTTCTTTGCCGCTGATGCAACTTCCTGTCTGATGATGGACTGCTTGTACTTATCGATGAACAAGGAAGGGCAGTCATTTCTGCTTAGAACAACTCGTCCGCTTTTGATAGACTTTAAAAACTAAAAAGACTAAGCAGAACAAGGCTTTCTTCCTCGGTTATACAGGCTTCTTGCCACATTGATCTAATATCGTTTGGGGCAGAAGGCAAACTGATGTAAATACCAGTGAAAGAAGGCTTGCGATGAACCGAAATTTTGATCTCCGAGCCATCTCGGTGCAGATCGACTTCGAGGAAGTTAGTCAAAGTCAAACTGCAGGAAAGAATGCAAGCTGGCTGGGTCGTTCGTATCTTAAACTCGTTCAACCGATGCCGGTCAATGACCACATGGATTTCATCGACGTATCGACTATGCGAGAGAAGGCGGTGCTTGGTCGTTCTTGAGCCAAGATGACGTCTATAATATCCAACAAACACGTCCTCTAACGAACCACTGAGCGGACTTCCCATTACAAAGCCATCGACTTACTGGTGCAAACTATTGTTGAACACGAACTGCGTATATTATGCTTGTGTCCGAAGCATCTTCGAATATGGTGCTCCAGTGTGGTACTTCGGAATCACCAAAGCTCAATCAATTGCTATTGAATCTGTTCAAAGACAACTGATAAGAATGATGGAACATATCCCATATGATTATCATGATTATGATCATGACCGTCTTCTGCAAAAATATTCACTGGAAACACTTAGCTCACGACGTATGAACATCTGTCGGAGTTATTCTAACAATTTGCCAAAGGCTTTGAGTGAAAGAATTTCACATTGTCCACAAAAAACAGAGATATTGAGACGTAAAACAAATATCATCTTTTGTAACACCAACAGGTATTAAAACTCCTTCTTGCCATCTGCAGTACAGAACTTCTCGTAATTGATTTTTAGTGTGTGTGTGAGAGAGAGAGAAATGTATATATTTAGTAATGATAATCGAAATATAGTACATCAAAATGATACAGAAATGACAAAAAATACAGCAAATCATATACTTTTACAATAAGCCACTTTCATTTAGGCGTATGCAAGCCATTCAGGTAGATAGACAGAAATGTGTGTATTAAACGTGATGTATTAATTTCCCTAGTCTTGACCTTGACCTTTTGTTGTAAACATACCTCATTGCTATAACTTTGCGAATCTCTGTGTCCAATATTCACACGTGAACAAGCTTGCCTAAGCGAAACGTTGTGTGAAACCAATACAATTTGTATCCGAAGACGTTATTCTCGCTCTTGATGGAATAGACAGAAATATTTGGAATTTTCTTTGTCTACGTGAAGTTTTGGTAAACTCAATCATAAATTGGTTTGTTCTTTGAAAACGACGAGGGATACGTTCATGGAGTGGATGAAGGAGATTACATTCAGCTGATGAGAAAAGTCTTACGGCGAGTTTGATCCGTCTATCGTTGACGTTCTCGAAGTTTCCACACTTACAGTGAAATTCATGCACGATACGATGACATCTGTTTTGTAAATGTATTAGTTTAACCTGCAGGTGAGATGGTAATACCACAAAAACCGATGAGCAATAGTCCAATAAAGACAAAATTATCCCATTATATGTTTGTAGAAGGACATTTCTATGTACAACATTTCTCAGGACGTGAAGAGCATAGAGCCGACTCGTGCACCTTCGTAAAACAGTATTGATGTGCTCATCCCATTTCAAATCATATGAAAACGTTACACCCAGTAATTTCACAGTTGACACACGAGTGACATGAAGAATAGAAATTGCATCGAAGACCAGCGGATTTTGCTTAAATTTCGGGAATATCATCAATTTATATTTGCTTCGATTTAGTGACGTCGATGACAAAAATAAGACATAGTCCATTCAACAAATCCTCTGGGAAACTTACATAATTGTAATTTGTTGATCAGCTTCTGGTGGGAAATTGTATCAAAAGCCTTAGAGAAGTCCAAGGAAAGCAGAGATACTGCTATGGTATCGTCCATATCTAAAAATCGTGTAATGCAATCATGTACATGTATCAAAACCGATGTCGTTGAGGAATGTGGGACATAAGCAAATTGCCTTCTGTCAACATGGGTAAGTAACTTGTCCTTGACATTTGATAATACTATCCTCTCAAGCATTTTCCCAATTTCTGGCAACAAAGTAATATGTCGTAATTGATCAATTTTAGGCGGGTTTGTTTTGGGAATGGGAGTCACAATGCCAAATTTCCATAGTGTTGGCATATATCTATCTATTATGCAGGAATTGAAAATATGACACAATGGTTCAGCTAAGACAATTGCACCGTCTCTCAATAATCTTGTTGGCAACGAGTCACTTCCAGTCGCTTTAGAAGTCTCTAACGATAAGATAGAGGATAGATAGCATGCGGTTCAGTAAGAGGACACCAACTTAAGTCTTCCAAGGCTTCCGATGTCATTGCATCTGAATCGATAATATATTTACCAAAAACAGATTCAAACTGTCCGTTGATGAAATTGACGCAATCATGGCCATCTTGAAATTGTGATACGATATTCAGTAGGTTTGATTTAGAATTTGTTCCTCTCAATTCATTGACAACTTTCCATGCATTTCTGGAGGATTGAATGCACTTTGATGCCCAATTACATTTTGCCCTAGCAATTTCGATTTCAATTTCTCTTTGTAATAGTTGTATAAAGCCATGTTCTTGATGCGAAAAGCGAGCCAACGGTCGTTAATTAGGCATTTAAGATGAGGTGTCATCCATGGCTTGTCCGTTGAGCACATTATCACTGTTCTGGTAGGAATGAAGCCACGGCAGTGGTTAAACTTTTCGTAAAACAACTCAAGTTTGTCGTCTACAGTCTTTGCATGATAGATATCAGAGAAACCAATGTCGGCTAATGCATTCACAAAACGATCGATGTTTGATTTTCGGTAGTCACTTACAATATGAGTAGAAGTAATTTTTCCACAATTACCGTATCTAAACAGTATACAATTGTGATCGGAGGTAGACAGAGGTGGAAGGAGTTCACAAACACGAAAAAGTGATGAATTATTTGATTGAACAAATACTTTATCAATAATATTACTCCCACGTGTAGGTACATCTACAACATTCACCAGATCAAAAGTAACCTCTAAAAATGAGCAAACAAAATTATTAAAGTCTCCGCATAACATAACTTTAGAATCAGGATGAGTTGTGAGATGAAGATCAATTTGATCACAAATGACATTATTAATGACTGAACGTTCAGCTGCCGAAATACTAGGAGGCAAGTACAACGAAACCAAGAGGATTTTGTTATGCATAAGATATAAAAAAAGATAATCAAAAAATGAATACTTTGCCGTTGGTAATAACTGTGGAATGAGAGATTCATGACACCAAACACAAACACCTCCACCAATTCGATTCTGGCGATCGTCACGAAACAGCGAATATGAATTTAAGTGCAACAAATTAGAGTCAATTTCAGGCTTCAACCAAGACTCTGTTACAATGATAATCAGAGGATGATAAATGGATTGTAATGTACAAAGCTCGTCAAATTTACGAAAAACAGATCGGGCATTTGTTAGAAGAAGCGAAAAAGAATTATTTTGTTTATTTGGACTACTGTCACATAGAATTCCAGCATTTATCGTTGGATGAGAGGAAAATGAGTTCAAGTGATTAAAATCCCCTATCGAAAATTTCCCACCTTTATGTGATCAATATATACAGCATCTTTCCAAATATAAACTTTTTTCCCTTTGTTCTCAGGTTTCAAACGTAATTTGTTTCGAAATACATGTATGTGTGCATACATGTATATCTTCTCCTTTTCACTTTTTTGTAAAATGATCAGCTTCTGCTGTCTAGTATTGAATAAACATATTATTATTAATATATTTCGTTACTGATTGAAGGAGTGATTGAAGATTGTCTTCAGGGTTGGAATTTCTCCCAGCCTTCGGAGATATTCTTTGTTGGAGATCCTTTTCTCAGATTTCTATGTTCGCAATATTCCTTCCTGGATTTGTCATCTCTCTGTCGTTTCTGCAGATATCAGAGCAATAATCTATATATGAACATCTTTATGAACTTCCGAATTTTGAATCTACATGGTAAGATATAGCAAGAACTGAACATTTCGAACAGGAAATTTTCATCTTTCATAGGAAATATAGTTCTTCCATACTTAAAGAATTTGCAGATCATAGAAATTGATGCCCTTCCACCATAGAATTTAATAAATTATCATCATGGATTGGTCTGATTATTATCAGAGCATTCATAATAAAGTGACTAAAATGTGACAAATAATTCAAGTTATACAGGAGTTGACGGTGCGAATGTGTTGTCAACATGGCGTATGATGCGTGTTGATATGAATGACATAAAACTATGTAAAACATTGAAAGACTGTCGGTTAAGTATTCCTATTCAGTGCCTTTTTAAAGGAACATCCATTGGGGAGGGGGGGAGTACCCGAAATATCGAGAGTCAATGCGGCAGTACCCTGCCATGCCAAGTCACATAAATGGTGGTCACTCCTCAAGCGAACGTTGATGAGACTTTATCTGAATGTCAGCATTGTAGTTCCATTTTACAATGGTAATGCATCTTGTATTTGTAGCGCTATTGAATATGAAACTTTGAACGTAGCACGATAGTTGAATACCAGTAAGTCTAATGTCATGCTTGTTCCCAACATCCCATTTTATTTGATGAGCCACTTTCTGTAAATCGAGTTTCCATGGCAAAATGTCTAGGTGCTGTTTTGAATGACACATTTACATGGGACAATCATGTGAATTACTTGCATGTAAAGGCCAGTCGCCGCTTACCTTTTCTTCGCCGACTAAAGCCCCTTGTTTCCACTATAAAGTTACATGACATATATTTGGCAATCATTCGATGGTTTTTGACTATGCTTCCCCAGTCTTCATCGGACTCAATAAAAAAGATAACAATGTGCTTGTAAAAGTTGAAAAGAGAGCCCACCGCATTATGTACAATGGTCTATCAAAATGTGACAAATGTGATGCTGTTTTAGAACGTAGACGACTTAAATTGTTACAATATTTGTTCAGTGTAATTGAAAGTGACTCAGAGCATTTGTTGAGCGATCTTTTGCCGTGTAAATTAGCTCTTTCAATTAACTATTCCCATCCTATTGTTCGAACTGAAAAATTCGCACGTTCCTTTTTCACTTTGATGATTCAGCATATTATAAAGTGCTCTTCTAAACATAGTTAGGATATCTTTCAATGTACATGTACGCATACTGTGTGATTTTGCAGAAATTTTGTTTTATGTTTACCGTTTCATATTACTTGAAGTTTACTTGAATGTAGTTGTTCATACACTCTGTATAGATTTGCATTTACGAGAAATAAACGCTTACTTACATACTTACTTAACACCTTCAATCATAGTTGTAGTATTCCTTCATTAAAGGAACGAATGTAATGCGCTACTTGGAAGGGAAATTAGAGACGGGAAGGATTGGCAATGGAGTATGAATCGCACCATATTTTCGGGCTGCGCCCATGGATGGCATCGTGAGGACATACTGACTCAGGCCTAGAAGTGAGATCCAGATAGTTCAAATCCACCAAGAAGCGCAGTTACGTACACTGCTGATCAAAAGTCATGACCCACCTTATTTTTTTTTCGCTTTTCTAATTTAATCGCATATTATATATACAAAGTCATTAAATTTTAGTTAGTACAGTATTTGGCTTTCATGACCCTATCACTAATGATGCATTAGTAAGTTATAGGAGTAATATGAACGGTTATAGTGGCTCACTCACTACTTTGAATATGAGTGTAGGTAATCTAGTAGTGGACAAAAGTCTTGGCCCACCTTCATAAAATGAGATCAAGCTGCATTTCTGTGTCAATCTACACCTACATAATCAGACTACTTGCCGATCAACGTCTTCGAGAAAGCACATTGACGGATTCCTCCCTCAATAATAGCGCTAGCCTCTTGAGAATAGACGACGGGGCTCCACTGAATTGCAAGCACTGATGCAAGAAGCTGGTGTCAAAGTCAGTAAGCCGACTATCCGCCGCAAACTTGTTCAACTGGGTTATCGGGCATATGTCCCGAAGAAGAAACCCTTTCTCACCAAGCGAATGAAATCTGCACGTCTTGACTGGGCAAAGAAACATGAGCATTGGACCGTCGATGAGTGGAAGAACGTTGTCTGGTCGGATGAATCAAAATTCAACCTGTTCGCCTCTAACGGTAAGCGCCTAGTTCGTAGACAGTCTCATGAAGCCTATCATCTTGACTGCTTAAACCGAACCGTCAAGCATGCACCCAGTGTCATGATGTGGGGTTCCTTCTCTTGATACGGCGCTGGGCGCTTGCATATCTGTGACGGCATTGTGAATAGTGCTCAGTATCTTCACATCCTCGAGACCCGACTTCTGCCAACCATGAAAGAAATTCAAGACAACCATGGAGTTCAAGACAACCCAGAAGCATTGATCTTTCAAGACGACTCAGCTCCATGTCATCGAGCAAAAGTTGTGAAGAACTACATTGCGAGCCAGCGGATTGATGCTTTGGATTGGCCAGGAAGTTCCCCTGATCGAGGAACTATGGAAAATTCTCGGTGACAAGGCGATGGCTACCGATCCCAGAACCATGCAGGAGCTGATTGCAAGCCTTGTAAAGGTTTGGCACCACGATCTCAATCCGGCACGCATGAAAAGTCTGGTGGAATCGATGCCGCGTCGCTGTGCTGCAGTGATAAAAGCAAAAGGCGAGTGTACCAAGTACTGAGTTTGAAAACGATTTATGATAGTTTTTTTGTATTTTTTCGTACTGTTTGTTTAATGGGACTAAAAGTCCGGATTTTTATAGGCCTATTTGAGTACAAGTTTATTAAGCAACTAATGTTCATTTTTGCCTTTTTCTGTAATTTACTGCTGCAAGATATCTCTTGGAAATTAGGGCAGTCCATCAATTGGTTGACATTCATTTGGATAACAGATTTTTGACATGAAAAGTGATGATGAAATGACTGGTGAGGCATTGTCTGTCTAGGCCTATTGAAGTCAACGCTGAAATATTGGTCAACTCATGAAAAGTGATAGCTATTGGTATTACAAGGTGCCATCATCCTCTTTATGAATTATATTCCGTCTGTTGAATTACACGGTGTCCCCAAAACAAGGTTGAACCCTCAAAAAATTGTACACAACTTTTTCAACGGTTTTAGTGACGACATTTTTGCATCCTGTTTAAAGTTATGTAATTTTAAAATATTATTCTATTCAGGGCTTTTCCAGAAAAATCGATTTTTCGAAATTCAACTTCCATATATGGAAGGTAGAGGTGAAATAAACGTTAATTTACACATCTGTCATTGTATAAATCAAATTCCATCTTTTCTAAGGTTATTGGAACCATTTTATATAAATTTTGCAAAAAAGTAAGCTATCACTGAGGTTTCTAGTTTCAAATTCAAATTCAACTTCCATATATGGAAAGTAAATATGAAATAAACATTATTTCGTGTACCTGACATTGTATCAGCATATTTTCATACTTTGTAAGTTAAATGAAACCGGTTGTTCTTAACCATGCATGAAAAATAAAATCAATCACGGAGGCATAAAATTTGAAACTTATATCCAACTTCCATATACGGAAAGTACAATTATCAATTGATTGTCAGTTGTCATTTCTCAAATCTTCACCGTGGTTAATGAATCAAATTTTCACCGCAGATATAATTGCATATAGGCTCAATGAGTAACGATCTAAAAAGACTAATTTTTTTGGAAAACATGAACAAGTTGTATTGATAGGCATTTTTAAAAAGAAAGATACGGTTTACTTTGTTGAATGTTATTACAGATTCTGACTATTGTATGCCACAATTGCTTTTAAAAGATTGTCCCCGAAATTTGGATGAGATTTTTCTACCTTGTATTTTGCCATTTTTCAGAAAAGTCATGGTGCACGCTTTCAGATGCTTGTTCGATGACTGGACCCAAAGAGCAATTCATTTGAAGGCAATACTCCTTCACATGTTACATGACTGCATGTATTTTTGGGGTAATGGTGACATCCGACGACAGAATATTTCTCTTGAAAACATCAATCTTAGTCTCAAAAGTTTGATCTAGCTTTTCACCGAAGCATGATTGGACGACTGTTCGGAATGATTCAAAACATTCACAAATTGGCAAACAATTCAACGGGCAAATCGATCGTAATATGTCGATATTTCGAAGAAGTTGTCTACATGAGTTCCCATGGAACGTACTCCCATGCATAGCAAGACGTTGAACATTACATCGTTTGAGCCAGAAGTCAGCATCAGGCCATCGACGTTGGAGTTCATTGAAGAGAGTGTTGGTGATACCGATGAAGAGATGCAATTCGGGAGGAGGGATCACTTTCAAAATCGGCACTGTGTCTGGAACATTTGAGAAAACAGGCAGATGTACGACATTCCCAAAACCCTTTGCTTTCAAATGCCGCTCAAGAGTTTCTGAATAGTGATCATACAGATCCCAAAATTGCTTTTTCAAAGAGCCGGCTGTTCGCAATTCAGATTAATTTTTCAAATCATTCTTATGAATGTCACACCACGGACAAGGATGAAGACATGCGTGTGTCATTAATCCCAACAGAATGTTGCTCATTTTCAAATCACATGCGACAGTGAAATTCCTCAAAGGATTCAATTTCAAGATATACCAAAGCTTCTTTAAATTTACATAATTTTCGAGCAAGTTGGGTGCAATAGCCAAAATCAATATCTTCCTAACACCTCGGTCATTGAACTTCTTCCCAAGTTTGTTTGAGATACTTCGCTCGTATGGATCACAACCAAATATATTTACGCATACTTCAAGGAATTCTCCTCCCGCATCTATTCCAAGTTTGATGTTTATTTCATCTTCTGGAAGTCCTCTTACATTACAAATTGTCTTAATCAAATTTTGGACATCAGTACAGAAAACAACCGGGATTTCATTATCTCTACCATTTTCCTTCTTTGAAAAATCAATATATTCCATGGTGAAATAATTCCTCAAACGATGATTGTTCGCGGAAAGTTCATCCCTTAGACCACTCTCGATAATCAATCGATTTCCAGATGAAAAACGAATATGCTTTGTAAAAATGTTAGTTTTTCTGTCACTGAGAGACAGATCCTTTTGTATATCAATCATATTTGCCTTGCTGATGCACTCATTTTCTTCAGTAAATTTGATGGGATTCAATGACACTTGTCATGGGTTTCCCACCCCTGTGCAACGTCAAAAGAAATTCAGTCCCGGATGTTTGCTTTTTCACATGTAAAAGGTTCTATGCTTGTTTACCAAGAACATTGTCACATCCAGTGTTTTCTGTCAAATGTAGCGCATTGTCACAAATGTTGGCATATGAGCAACTGTGAGACTTTCCTTTAGAAATTCCTGACAAGCACCTAGAGCATATTTTGATAACTGCAGGTTTTTTGCACTATTAGAATCCCCAGAAGCCGGTCTACCTGCACGTTTCGCTGTTAATCGTGATTTTAGTCCATTTGTTCTAGCTGTCTCACATACATAGCAGTCACAGATTCCACCTTGGGATCGCGTTTGTGTACGCAGAGATTTCAAAGTAGAATGGTCGAATAGTTCAATCTTTCTTACAAAAATTCCTCTTTTGCATTCGTTAAGCGTCAACAAACATGTACCACAAATAACTCGAGGTAAACGATGGTCAGAATAAAAATCAAGTCCATCTATGAAATGCTCCTGAATAGCTTGATGGTGTTCCTCCGTAAGTTTCCTAACAGTCGATGACTTTTTGAAGCACAAAATACAGACAACGTCTCGAGCTTCATCATGCGGCATTGCAACAAAATGAATACGCAACAAAATGAGTCGCACATACAATGGTCATATTTTCAAATCACGCATACGTCACAAAAGAGAGCGAGTATTCAAAAATTCCATAGATATTGAGAGAGTGTTAACAGGATGCAGACGAGAAGCCGTTGAAAGAAAATGCTGAATCGAACACAATTTGTTTGAGAAAATCTTTTACGCATACTATTCATTAACCACGAAGATTTGAGAAAGGACATTTGACAACTACTAATAATGGTGCGATGCTGACTGAATGACAGCTGACAATCAATTGATAATTGTACTTTCCGTATATGAAAGTTGGATACAAGTTTCAAATTTTATGCCTCCGTGATTGATTTTATTTTTCATGCATGGTTAAGAACAACCGATTTCATTTAACTTACAAAGTATGAAAATATGCTGATACAAAGTCAGGTACACGAAATAATGTTTATTTCATATTTACTTTCCATATATGGAAGTTGAATTTGAATTTGAAACTAGAAACCTCAGTGATAGCTTACTTTTTTGCAAAATTTATATAAAATGGTTCCAATAACCTTAGAAAAGATGGAATTTGATTTATACAATGACAGATGTGTAAATTAACGTTTATTTCACCTCTACCTTCCATATATGGAAGTTGAATTTCGAAAAATCGACTTTTCTGGAAAAGCCCTGAATAGAATATTTTAAAAATTACATAACTTTAAACAGGATGCAAAAATGTCGTCACTAAAACCGTTGAAAAAGTTGTGTACAATTTTTTGAGGGTTCAACCTTGTTTAGGGACACCGTGATTAGTAACCTTCATGCAAAATGAATGCAATTGAAAGTATATGTCAACCAGAGGAGATGTTGGCCGCGCGCATGAGACAAGAGTAAGTCTCAAGGAATTTTACAGATATCGGCAAAAAAGGAAGTTATCCATCATGTACTGTACAGCATCTATGTGAAAAGTGTTTTCGCGTCAATTGTGAGCTCCATCTACAGTTCTCTACATTCCATTGGTTGACAACCATGCTGAATTGTAGCCGACTTGTCGACTGCCTGAAGCCTGGACTTTTAAAGTGAACCACTTCCTTGCTGGTGAAGTGAAATATTTAAATACGAGTGGAGGCTGAGATCGTTTAGTGGTTGGGCGGAAGGCATGAGTTTGGGGAGAGGTCCGCAACCTCCCTCGCCATCTTGTTAAAAAGACACTGATTCAATGATATTGCAATCCTAATATTATATCCTTCCGAGAAATACTTGACGAAGCAAATACTCAAAACAGTACCTAGTACGAATCGAGTTGATATTCTTGTTTCATTTATATGAATTTTTAAAATATCTGATAGTCTTTTTCATTGTTGACATCAACGGTCTGTCGCAGTTCATTGTATTTCTAACAATGTCAACTATAAAGTCAATGAAATACAGCAGCACACTCGCCGGAACCAGGAATTGAACCGAAGTCAGCGGTGGAGACAAACTTGCACCTTCTTCACCAGACCACGCTGACGATGCAAAAGGAATGCAAGTGAGTGCAGCAGTCATCTCCGAGTGATATCGACAGCATTGTCCTATTATTATAGGTAGCACTCTGTGAATAGCAACAGGACAATAATCTCGCTGATCACAGTATCACTCGGAGATGACTACCTTCACCGGCATTCCGTTTGTACCGTCAGCGTGGCATGTGAAGAAGGCGTGACCTCGTCTAGACCGCGGACTTTGGTTCTATTCTTCAAGTGCGGTAGTTTAGCCAAAGATGTTGATGTCTTTTATTGACTTGATAGTCGCCATTCTATTTCATTCATTGTCTTCATTATTGCAATTTCATGTTGTAGGCAAGAAAGAATTCTACACAAGTCATGAAAATTCAAGCAGCAATCGCCGTAGTTATCGTTGGAATTCTGGCTTACCTCCTGCTTCACACGTGGTCTCTCCACTCCCTCTTGAATAACACAATGAATGACACCATGAGCAACATCGAAAGATTGGACATGGATTTCGAAAACATGAAAAAGAAATCTGAAGCCTTGGGTAAGCAGCATCGCGTGTTGATTCAGTCATGTTTTGAAGATTTCCAAGCATAGCGCTTAGGGTCTGAAATAAAGATGAGCGTCAGGTCGGATTTCATTAATTTTGAAACCTGACTCCCACTAAAAGCCTATCCAAACCCGAGATTGCGTTGGGTCCAGAAATGTTATCAAAACCCGATAAGAAGATACCAGAACTCAACCCAACCTGACCAGACAGGATACAGAAACCATTTATAATGCTATGTTAATACTCGTGCGACTTGAAAGTTAGTGTATTACAGGAACTTTTCGGGTGATTTAAAAACTGTTTAGAAGCTTTAAACCAAGTTCTATATGTGTTCTATATTATAGTGTTCAGGATGGGCCATCACCCAGATTTAACCCTTTCAGGACGATAAGAAAACTAAAGTTAGAAAATAATTTTCTTTATGTTTATTTTATTTTTCAGAATATTAGCGACATATAACAATATTTAGATTTTTGTTTTTACTCATTACGTCATAGATATCGGTCGGGACACTGGTGTCCCTCTCGTCCTTAATGGTGATTTATCTCAGAAATTTGATCCTCCTGGTTTTTCGTTTATATCACACATTTTGTTTATATCTTTCAATGAAAAGCAGTTTCAAGTTTTAACTTTATAATTTCAACTGTAACTACGAGAAAATCACAGAGCTTCAGGTCAATCATCTCAGTCACAGAGGATAGGCACATTTACAAGCAAAGCTCACTATTGATGATATTTTGAAAAACAGCTACGTTCCTTAAGAAGACACAGTGCAACATCACAAGTGAGACATCGCACGAAAGTTCTTTGTTCTTGCTTCTTCTATGCACACTAGGGTGGTCCAAAATACAAAATTTCCGAAATCGCTTTCACTCCCATAACGCCCCTTGTTCCAAATGCTAAATAGAGTCTGTGATTGAATTTTGAGGACTATTGCATCAAATTAAGAGGTCGCGCTCAAGTAATATATATGATTACTATAATAGTTTACACAGTGATTTTTTTCTGATTTTCTAATTCACACTTCTAAAATTGAACATCATACTAATAGCCTATAAGCTAACAAATATGATATGTATTTATTTAGCTTTTGCTTGATTATGTAAAAGACAGAAAACAAATTTATTTGAATTACGAAAAATGAGTATATTTCAGAAATATTCAAACTATGCTGTCGATACTACTTTAATATCTAAGAGCATAGTACACACATAACTGTAATTCTTACCAAGTAGGCTACATAAACAAGTTAACTTACTAAACGTCCCATCACTTCTTCATAAAAGCAGATTTTTTGAATTCAGAAAACTGCTTTCGATGATGTTCAACCGATTGCAGAAGACTTTGCCGCATCTCAGGATCTTTCGTCACCTTGTCACAGTAATCCTCGACAAGTTTCACGGCACGCTCCGCGCCATTGTTAACAACTTTCAGGTGCATAACAACATTTCTCGCGAACGAAAAGTCTGCATTCTCGTTTCATGTGTCCACTGATTCATAAAGCCAGTTTGTGTCAATATTGAGAGCTTGAAATATGAACCATGATTTCTGTTCTATGAGGTTGACCAGGCTGACAGTCTCAATAATGAGTTCTGGAAATTTTGGTTTACCTTTCTTCATCACAGATTACTTTTGACATGATAGAGGTTTCACTTCAAGTAACCTATTTGCCATTTCGGATTTTGTAGCAGCAGGAACATTAGTTCCAAATAAACTCAGCGTCAACATTTCTGGAGTTAGATACCATAGATGATTCTCTAATTTGTCAAGAGCTGCAGTGGCAATCTGAGAATCAATCAGCTTGAATCGATGAAGATCTATATAAAGTCGAATATCATTCGCTGGAGCATGAGCAGCACACTCAGAGGAATCGAACCATGAAGCTGTATATAACTTCTATAAGACACAGCTTCTATTCAGCTTTTAAATGAAATCCTCCGAGTAATCAAGTTGACAGGAAAATATCAGCATTTTCCCAAAGTACAGTATTCTTGACATCCACCTTGCGTGATGAATGGGACCAGGTTTGCTCAACACATCAGGGTTTGGCTCTCCCAGAAGTACCAACGCTACATTGATCATCTCCCTATAATCATCACGACAGAAGCGACCAGGAATATTTTGAAGACGCTCAATAATTAGATTCTTTCTGATGTTAAGCCATGTTGATTCTGGAAGCCTGACAAGTCTTCCCATCGACTTGTCTAATGAGTTCCACTTGTTTTTGAACGTTTTGAACAATGGATTGTCTGGGGCAGTGGATTTTCCAAAAATAGAAGAGCAGACTCCGGCTTCCATAACCTCCATAGTATGATGACGACATGCCAACCACAGACATTTCCTATTCAAAAGTCGTTCTAATATAACAGCAGCACCGTTGAAAACGCCAGTATTAGAAGAAGTCGTGTCAAAACAAAGTGCAAAGACCTTCCGCTGTAAGTTCCAATCACGTAGAATCCCCAGTATGCCATTCGCCTGATTCATTCCAGACGATGAGTCTATATCAGGAAGACCAAGTAATTTTTCGGATATCTTAATTGGAAAGTCTCCGCTAACGACTACCGCAAAATGTTCTCCAAGTTCTCCCAACAACTTAGTATCCCAGTGAACAGTACAGCAGTTTGGGAATGTGGTACTAATCTTCACTTCTTCGGAGACTTTTCGTAGATTAAATGTTCGTGAACGTAGTGCTGAGGTAGGCGAAAGCACAAAATCTTGAACTGACGAAGATGCCGATTCATTCAATACTGTAGCCACAGTAGCGAATAATTGTCTTTTGGATAGACCAAACCGATCAGCAACACCTGAAGATAAATGTACATAATTTTATATGATTTATCTAATTTCATAAAATCGTATACGCACCTGTCACAGACTTAGTGAGAATTTTTTTTGGAAGCGTGACGGATACATATTCTGTATCAGTTTCCTTGGACGAAGAACTTTTACGCGAATGTTTCATGAATGGTTTGTACAACGTGGTAGGCTCATTACCGGCAATATCTTCCTTTTCGCTATTACTAGCGCTACTGTTTTCCATGGTTGTTTCGAGTAGTCTCTTTTTTTCCTCTTCTTTTTCTCTGCGAATCTCACATTTTTCGTTTCTTTCCTTTTTGCGTTTCTCTTTGAGGGCAAGTTCCACATCTATACCAGCCATACGCTGCTCTCGAACATCTTCACGCTGGCTTATCAAGAAGTTGATGTCCTCTTGAATTGTCATTATCTCCAAAGCATTCTGATGTGCTACGTCAAATAACTCCGGAAGATCTGCTGTGAACATAGACTCATGCATACGAGCAGAATCACTTTTTTTCTATTTATTCTTTTTCAAATCATTGTACTTCGTTACCAATCTCGTTAGCTTTGAAATTGCTTTTTCTGTCATCATTGTTGGTATTCGCGCTCTGTTCCAGAAACCCAAGACCTCTTCTAATGTTGCTTTGCAACTCTCGCGAGCAGTTTGATTCAACTCTACATGATGATGCATGTATTTTAGCAGCACGTCATGTTTAGATGGCAAACCTTGAGTTTTGATGGTTCTGGTAAATATTCCGATCAGCCAGCAATCGGACCCTGATCGTAGCTTTCGAGCCATATCTACAAGGAAAATATCAATATTGAATATAGGTACATGTACTGCGACAGGATATGCATGTGTCCAGCAAGTGTTTCATTATACATTATCAATTCATGAAAACTTCTATTTTAACCACTAAAATACATGAAAATATTTTTCTGGTAAACAGACATGCAGGGTAATACGAATAAAATCCCCAACAATAAGTACATGTAATTTTTTATCATTATTTATTTTGTAACGGAATTATTAATTGAACCAACCATCAATATTATATTGCCTAAGATCCCCGAATTTATTAATTATTTATTCTGTAACGAATCGCTTAAGAAACATTCGTTTGCCGGCAGGTGTGATATGTTGATGGCTGAGATCCATTATTTGTTAGTCTATACATATGGATGAATAATATGTGGTTTAACAAATGCGTTATTTCATTATATCTTTGCTGAGAAAATATAGTTAGCTTATCATTAGGTAGATGTCATCTCTTATTGTTGGATAAGAATTTTTCTATCACTATCGGCTCGAGTTTATACATGTACAATTAGATGATCTCAAATAAACTCACCTTGATTGCACGGATTGATAAACAGTTGATACGAGTGTGTACGAAACAGGGTGTAGATAGCAGTCGGAGGAAAACACAAGACGAGTTCAATGTACGGTATAAGCTTATTCAGGCCGACACCTCAGGGAACGAATGGCATTGAACGCGCAAGATAACTGAACTCTATTATGTGAAAGGTGTATTTGACCGCTCGGTGGCAAGTTCTTTAATCAATAAATCATTTCCTTCCTTTCTGTTCACTCATAGGCGTGCGCTTCATACAGAAGTGACTCATAACACGCAAGAAGTTGTATTACGATTCATAAAATGACGCTCGAAGAAACGCGAAGTCTGACTACTCCTGAATTCGATACTTGGGCGCGACCGCTAAATACTCTCCGATTGAGCTGAAATTTGAACTGGAATTCCAAAACATGTATTGGAACAAGAAAATAAAGGGAGCGAGGCGAATTTTGAATGTTTTATTTTTCCCATATATTTGTGGACCACCCTATTGTACACAATGTACATCTGATCCTCTTTTCTTCGAATATTGGAAGATGTCCAACAGCGGAATTAGGCGCTGACACACGTGATCTCTTGCTTGGGCGACAGGATGATGGAGCTCGTTGTCTATTGGCAAAGGTTTGGATCAGAAATCTGGCAACCGAATATTTGAAGTCAATAAGCAACATTTTTTCTGGCGATAATTTGTTGTATAAGATATTTGAGTTGACAACCCCAATGTCCCCAATCTCCTGAAGTCGAATTCCGATTGAGCAATTTTTCTGTCGAGACTTGCAGAACTATTCAAGATTTGAGATTCAAAAGAAAATTGAAACGACTGTAGAAGTCGTTTGGAGGAGTACGGCCTATACCCATTAGGGCATCGAGACTGCGCCCGGACTGGCTGGGGTTATAGGATTGGCAGGTAACTTTGTGGCACCAAAAGGATTCACGCTTTTGTCCTGAAATTCTGTAAGTATGGAGCCATCTTCCGATCAAATATATCTCCATTCATCGGTCCACAAGACTTTCTGCCAATGATGGTCATTCCATGAGCGATGGGCATCACACCAGGCAACTCGTCTTCTGCGGTGCTCAAAACTCAATGGAATTAGGACAGCTGGTCGTCGCGATTGAATTCCAGCTTCTTGCAATCTTCCGTAAGCCGTTCGAACGCTACAGTCTATATTTGAGGCACTCTTCTAGTGTACGACTAGCTTTGGGACTGACACAAATCTATTCCTCTTTGCAGCTAAAACTAGACGTGCGTCTGTCCTTCCTGCAGACTTTCATGGTCGATCAGATCCCTTCTGCTTTTTAGAATCTCCTTCTGCTTTCCATCGACACCACCACCTCCAAACAACGACTCTCGATAGTTGCAGCTCTTCGATAACACTCGCACAATTTCTACCACAACGAATCGTTCCAATAGCCATACCTCTGTTAAACTGATCGTGTGCCATTTTATTTTACAAAAGCTGGATTTCAGTTCACGTTTATGTTCAATTTGTAAAAGCAATTGTGACGGTTTTATCGATATCAAAATTTAGAAGTTGACCACCATAGATCTTTCTCCATTCTCTAATGTGTTGAATGGTAACACATAGAAAGCGAGATATTGCATCATACCTGAGAAAAAAATGAAACAAACTTCAATTCAAACCAATGAGAGTTTGTTTCATTAATTTTGTCAATGAGTATATTTCCGTCTGCTCTTCTTGATCTCTGTCTTTCACCAGTCTTCGCTCTTGCATCAACCTCAGAATCTCTTTAGTCATCCAGCTTCTTCTTGATCTTGTTGGTTCTTTCATAGGTATGTCGTTTGCTGCGGATTTTCGCAGGGCTTGTATTATCTTATATATCATCTTCAATAAATGCACTCGTTCTGAGGGAGACTAGTTGCTAGGGATGCATCTGAAAGCCGTCTCGTTTCCTATCATAGCGACTCCTTTCTCATGTTCGTCCCCACCTGAATAGATATTGTACAACCGCTTCTTTTCACTATTCCGGAGCCAGTCCATCTCATCTCACTGATATCAATGATGTGTTAACTTTAATCTTTACATTTATTTCATCTCGTTATCCAATCTTCCTGTTTGAAATGAAGTTCTGACGCTCCATGTTGCAATGCGAAGGAGTTTTTGGTTGCTCCTAGTAGCTTGGTGACGGTCGGCCGTGACCTGAAGCACGTCACGAGTCCTACCGGACGAGGAGCTAATTCTATTTGAAGCACTTCCCTTAACGCCGGTTCGCTCGCAATAATACTTTGTCTTTCATTTATGAGTGGCTGGGAAAGGGAGTTCCCTATTTATCAATGTACTAGATAGTTTAAACCTTTAATTTGCAGGTTGAGATGCATTATTTACATGTAGTTCGTGAAACATATTTTCATTCATTATAATTCATAACGTTGTCATTAAATTATTCAAAAGCATGTACTTTGTATCCTGTGTGGCTTGGGGAACTTAAATGTTATTACTAATTTCTTGCAGTACATCTGTCACTTATACTTATTGCTTGGTGATAATGTTTACATGCATATGTACGTCTAAATGATTTGTCCTATACTGCAGAAGTGGAGAATTTCAATTTGAAAGAAGCAGTGCAAAAGCAGATGCAGCTACAGATCGACGGCCTTCAAGTAAAGTTTAACGAACAAGAAGATAAGTTTCAGCAGCATAAGGAGTCCTTGAATTCACGCATCGCAGTCATAGAGCGCTTAAGTAAGTCATCAGATATTCGTCCAATTGAATATTGAACTCTTTATTTGTTTAAAAGAAAGTCGTTTCCACAAGCTTTTGAAATGCTAAACCAGTCAATTTTTCGAATGACACTTAGTGACCATAACTGCCATTCAAAAAGTAGACTGGTTTAAAGTCAGTTGATGCATCAGTTGGTCATTGAAAGGCATTCAGTGAACTCAACCTAGTCATTAGCTTTCTGACGTTTTATCTCAAGTAGGCAAGCTTAAAGGACTCGTTTGTTGCAAGATGTAGTTGTAGGCCACCTCATCAATGGCTTATTGCAGCTTCAGTTTTTGCTGAATGTTGGTGTTCAGCGTCACCAGGGAGCACTGACAACTGCTTGCCGCTCCGTGTTGGTCTTCTGGCCGCTGATTGCCACTGAATTCGTGGTCTTGTTGGTGCTGGTGGTCTTTGCTCTGGTGGTGAATATTGATCTCATCGACTTAGTTTCTCACTTATTGTCTGTTTCAGACCATCCACCATATTTATTTATTTATATATTCAACTTACAATTTTTGTGTGGCGTTGTATCAGTGATGACTTCTATACCACTGAACAAAAATATGCGCGAGAAGATAAAAGCAATTACAGAAGGAAAGAACGACTGAAACGAAACGGTTTTCAAAGTCCGTTTGAAGGAGAGGTGAAAATAGTCGCATGTTACAGAAGTCGGTAGCGAGCTCCACGACGTTCGTGCTGCTGCAGATGGGAAGAGTTTGCGAGAAGCAGCCTCTGATGCACAATGGACTCGGCGAGATAGGAAGGAGCAAAATCACTTTGTAGGGAGCGATTGGGTTGGAGTCGACAGTGATTGCAATTGAAGGAAGCTTGCTTTTCCTTCTGTTTGAAGAGCACTACAGAGCTTCAGACTTGGCAGCGATGAGTAGTCTCACACTTTGTTTGAGCTCAACCAATGCTAGATGTTTTGAAGACAGACCTCCATCCTCCGCGAAAGCTTGGATGTGATTGTAGGCGTAATCATATAGCAATCAATTATTCGAAAAAGGTAGGCGGTGTAGAGGATGAAAAATAGTGGAACTAACAGTGATCCTTGACGGACGTCATGAGCATTGGGAGATGCAACAGACCATAAGTTGTTGTAACGAACAACGCTTGATCGGAAAGCTAGACAAGAACGGGTTACACTATTGCAGGACATGACCAGAGATACTTAACTTTGAGCATCTCCGTCTCAGTGGAGTGATTAGCTCGATGCGCTGATTGGAACTTCGAGAGAGGTTGAACTTTTACAGTTGAGAGAGAAGCTGCTGAGCAACGGACCGTTTAAGCAATTTTGAGAGGACATGGAGGTTGGCGATAGGGCGTTACGATTCCACACTTGAGGGATTGCGAACACTTTTCTTTTTGAGTAGTTCTTTAGTCCCACTAAGTGGGAAAGTGAGCGATTGAAAAGAAAGGAAAGATAGGAGGAGATGATGTCGATGTTCTCCTTCTATGACTTCGTAGACAGAGGATTGCAAGACTCTGCTTGTTCGGGAGACGATTCAGCATGACACCGTGACATCGGCGTTCGATAAGAAAGGGAAAAGTGGGAGGGAGCAGTCCACGGATGAAGCTGTGAAGCTGTACATGGGCGTGTGATAGGCGGGGACGAATGTCAGAGACTTTCTGTTCGAACGAACTGTGAAGATCACGAGCAACTTCATGGTCTTCAGGAACAACTTTTTGGCACCAGAAGGATTCACACTTTTGGCGAAGGAAGGGTCTATAGGATCTGTAATGTTCCCGCTAAGCAGCTGCGATGTCGACACCTGGCTTGCCGATAGAGACGTATTGGCGTTACCGGCACTCAAGTTTCGAACATCACGTTTTGCGGCACGACACTCTTCGTCGAACGCATGATCAGATGGTCGGCGGAGGCAGTGATGGTACGAACAGGAATCACTTGGTCAAGAATGTTTGTGATTTCTGAGTCGTAAAGAGATGTGAGCTGGTGAGCGTCAAAGTCCTCTCAACAGTCAGGCTGGCAAAGCTGGGAAGAAGAAAGCGGTCACGAAGCACATATGATCGAGATGGCTCCAGGGGTGAACATAAGTACTTCTGTAGGCAGGAGTGGGAGAGCGAAGTGACGAGACCCAACGGAGGAAAATGTGATCGGATAGTCCAGCATCAACAATGTCGACTGACAGTTTGTGGAGATCGCAGCGGATCACAACTAAGTGAAGTGTGGCAACACAGTTGTGTGTTGGGCTATTTACAGCGCAGCTAGAACCGTAGCTGTCACATCTGTGCAGCAGCTTTCGGGCTTGGGCATCATCAGCTCGCTCGACGTGGATGTTGAAGTCACCCGCAATGATGATAGGATCGGTGAAAGTCAGGAGTTCGTCGAACACATCAGAGTGTTCTGAGAAGAAGCTGGACGGCTCGGGACCGGTTCGGATGACGCCAGACGATGAGTGATAAATTACACGGACACCAAGAGATTTAAATGATGTCGGTGCACAACTGATGGATAGCTGTGAAATAAGCATTTCAGGGGCGCATGCGAAGGCAGCTTCACCATAGTTGGTGGTCAGACTGTCATGTCGAGATCTCAAGCGGGGACAATCCGGAACGTTGAAGCCATCTGAGCAAAGACGAGACAGACAGACTTACTCTGGGGTATGTTAGGTTTTCACCAACAGCATAACATCAATGGCAAGGTTAATGTGCAGATCAAGCCTTCAAGCAGATCAGCAGCTTTCGGGCTTGGGCATCATCAGCTCGCTCGACGTGGATGTTGAAGTCACCCGCAATGATGATAGGATCGGTGAAAGTCAGGAGTTCGTCGAACACATCAGAGTGCTCTGAGAAGAAGCTGGACGGGTCGGGACCGGTTCGGTAAATGACGAGGATGACGCAAGACGATGAGTGAGAAATTACACAGACACCAAGAGATTTAAATGATGTCGGTGCACAACTGATGGATAGCTGTGAAATAAGCATTTCAGGGGCGCATGCGAAGGCAGCTCCACCATAGTTGGTGGTCAGACTGTCATGTCGAGATCCCAATTTACAACTTCATATTGAATTAAAATGCAACTTTGAACCCCGACGTTTCGTCGTCCTGCCGACTTATTCACGGGAAATAGCCGTCTGTGCACTAAAATCAGCTTTATATAGATCATTTGTAGACCATTTAACAGCGCTCATGTTGCCTGTTTAGTTGAGGTTGGTATTGATTGATAAATTTACTTTTTTGACAATCTCGTGGATATCGGATCAGAGCAACGGTGAAGTGTGTCAAGGCTAAAATCATCAATAGATAGAGAAAATTATAATTTTTGGAATGTTCTGATAGAGCACTTTTATTGCCTTGCTTCTGAATACTGGATTTGTGTTCTATGAATCTTAAATGGAAGGGACAGTTAGTTTAACCTATATTTCAGGTTACAAATACGGAAGGTGAAGCAATGTACTAAGAAGTGATTTTTGCAATGGAAAATGTGAGGAAATTTATCACAAATATCACAATTGTTCTGTTTCCTGATCGGCTTTTGTTTCTCTAGACACTGTGATAAAGGTCTACCTAGGCTACAGGAACTTCATATTTCTTGATTAGCTTTTCGGCTTTTCTTGTGAAGCTGTCACTGACAAAATCTATATTCAGCATAGCAGTATTACTCATGGGTCATTCCACACAAAAACGTCAAATGGTCCGTCGCGAAGGTTCTCTGATTTTCTTGAAATTCACTTATTTTCATCATTTGGGTTTATCTAGATGAAATGCAAAATATTTCGGAAAAATTGTATCGGCAAAGTCACTTGCGTGGCATTGACTTATTCGAATTTTTCTGTTTTTTGAGAATTTATGAAAAATCATATACATCTTTGACAGCCTACATCACTGACCTCGCAGCGAAGTTGAGAAGTTGACGATGCGCTTCGTCCAAAAAAGGACTCAACAGTTCGGCTCGAAAGGGCGAAAAATAACTTATAACTACATGTATTGGAACCTTAGGCCTATTGGAGATATACGTGTTGAGATCAGAAATCAAATCGGCTGAACTGCTCAAGACATTGAACTCCCACTTCTAGGAAACAACCACAAGGAAAGTTTTCCTCGCAAGTGTCTATAATTCACTTTGTCCTCCCCTAACAGTATTACACCTGTCCATCATGAATGCAAGAAAAATTCGTTGACGGCAGATTGTGCCGGATTAAGCCATAACATATTGAATTTGGAAGTAGATAATTCTCATCTCGACCTTTCTAAGATAAAAGAATAGTAATGTTATTGTAAACCAAATTAGTCATAAGACCGATCTTTATTTACTTACTTCTCATTTGACTAAAGAAGAAAATTGCTCGACAAATGATTGAGTCTCTTTCGATTACTTAAGCAATCAATATCCTGGACAAAGAATTTCGATTGGTGAAAATTGGGCGTAAGTCGGTACACTAGCCAGAGGAGGACAATATTTCAGGTACTCAAAGTCTCCCCATATTCACAGATATCCAGGGGAGGACAGCGTGAAGAGAATTAAAGAACCAACACTAGTTAATTATTGCAGAGGAGTTTTCAGGCCATGCTAATTCTGAAAAAGATTTTCCTAGATTTGAAAAAGGTACTAGAGTTAACTAAGTTGAAATGTTTTGCTTTGAAAATATGAGTCATAATAATAAATAAATTAATTTCCTTCAGTCATCGAGTATATCCTTTCATTCAGGTTGCCAATCTGCTAATTGCAAAGCACATACTACTTATAAATTTGATAGTAGCAGCACAAAAAATGATCTAATTTTACCACATTTTCAAATTCAAAAAAATCATACTTCTGGGTAAACAGCTACTTCTGATCACAGTTTCAGATAGATCATGTGAAGCGTAAAACACTCGACCTATCAGAATTGGCGTAGCTGCTGCGAGAAATTGTCAGGACTGAGTCAAAAATGTCAAAAATTGAATATTGTTCATATAATTTGAGATTCAAAACCATTTTCCCGATCCCTGGTGATTTTCTAAATATTTTTTGCAATCATTTGGATGCATTTGTAGTCGCCTGTGGGAGAAGTGACCGCAAAAGTATATTTGCGTTTTTTTAAGAAATGTTTGAAAATTCGATTTTTTCAAAAATGTTCTGAAAATTTTACCTTTTTTAAGGGCTCACGGAAATTTTCTCACAGCGAAAAAGTGATGAATTCCGCTTGGAACATCTATGGTTGGGTGTCAAGTAAGCAGTCCAAGAAGAATTTTTTCAACTTCGCTGCGAGATCGGTGATGTCAAAGATGTACATGATTTTTCATAAATTCTCTAAAAACAGAAAAATTCGAATAAGTCAAGGCCTTTTTTCAATCTGCTGATAAGTATTTCTTCATTTCGATTTATGTCAGTCATATCAGTACATCTATCAGTAACACAGTTAAAGCTGTTAGTAAGAAAATCATTTTGCTTTCCAATGAAAGTTTGATGTCTCGGTCTTCGTTAGTATTCCTGCATAGTTTTGATTTCATCTTTGGCTTCATTCTGATGGTTCGGTTCTGGCGTGATGTTCCAGTTTTAGTTTCCTGCTTCAGCTTCAGCTTTCTGCTTCGGTTTCAATTTATTTTTTTGGATTCTGTTTCTTGTTTCTGATTCAGTAGAATGTGACTGTAGCGTGAAATGCTTAAATAGGGCTTGGCCTCATGAACTCCATCAGATGAACTTCAAAAATAGCAAATTATGTTCGAAAAAGACAAAAAAGTTCAGAATTAATTCCTCTTCTGTAGATCCTCAGCAGCAAACTATGACGAATGATGTTAATAAAATTTAATCAACTAATTTAGACTCTTTACCGATGCATAAAAGAGCTCATCAGTGTTGCTCTCAGAAAGTTCTAGAAATAATGAATTACAAGTCTGCAAAGCAAAGTCGGCAAAATGACAATTTTGATTCCTTCTATTGTGAGTGAAATGTGATTTACTTGAAAGTATCAAAGGATTTCACATACGAATAATGTAAACAAAATGATTCATCATTCTAATCGACAATATCGTTCACTGAATAGACAAAGAAGAACACTGTTTATCATTTCATTCTTTCAGATGGAGAGAAGTTGACCATATTCTATTCGACCTCCGATTTCACTGCGGACACCTCCCATCCTGCGGTGGAAGTCAACGGGAGGTATGAGTGGATGTCGAAGGAGTATAACTTCATCAAGTGTCGATTGCCGTCTTCCCGAGCCGGCTGGATGGACTTCAATGACGTCTCCGCCACTCTGGAGAAGGTCTTCGGCGTTGCAAAGATCGGAAGGATCCAGCAGAACCGAGGGCTGTGCAGAGGGAAGGACGTGGCGGAGGTCTGCTCCCGAGATGATGAGGCGAGGGCGTATTTGAATGACAGTGAGTTTTCGGACAGAGATGGGAATATCTTCAGCTATGAAGAAGCAGGGAAACCTGCCCACACAGACATCACAGCAGGTGGAAGACTGCTCATCTGCGGAGGACGCAGGACGATTCTTGACATCTTCAAGTCTTGATGTCTTCCTAACTCATAAACTTCAGAACACAAATTCCTCCTCCAACCGTCACACGTTTCCCTTCCACCCTGCAAGACTTCGATGCAAAGAGAAATGTGTGAGACCTCTCCTCCGACATGTTTTCATTCTTCTGTGAATGTCATTGAAACAACGAACTTCTTCCGCTGTTCCGTCAAATTGGAACGATTCTTAGAATGAAGTGGAAAGTCTCAATAGTTGAAACGTGAACAGTCTGCGTACAACTGAATTTCTAATACGAACAAGTGATAAAATCCAGAGAATGAGTATTCACCAATTTTGAAGAAGTTTGACAATGCTACTTCACATCTGCTGCATCGCTAATGATTGATTTGTTTTATGCTTTGCTCTACACCATCTCCATATTTCACTTTTAATCTGCATTGTTTGCATACAGGACGATCTCAATTCCATACTACTTGTATTATATTTTATAAAATGTATTTTTTACATTTTATTGCTCATGAATATCCGCTAACGGCGTCATCAAAGTATCCAGATGATTTGTTTATTGAATTGCCTGCGTTTCAGATGTGCGAATCCCAGCCATGTGCGGTATGTCAGATCAACACCGCAGTAGAAAAGGCGGAGAAGCTTGTAAATTTCAAATACTTGTCACAGTTTGAAATAATTGTTGTTGATGAATTAAGACTAAATTCAACTTTGACTAAGATGGACTTCTCCAATAATGAAGTGCATAATTTGCGTTATTCATCAACGGATGAGTAGGAGATGGTATCCTGACTGGGTTTGACTCTATTTGCCTCAGTTGGGGCATCATGGCTCTCCCCTCGGTTTTTTATCTCACGCCGGAACGAATAATTGTTTGAAGGTCTCCTTCAGTGACTTTTCCTAACTTTGTGTTGACTTTCTCTGAGTGACAGCTGTTTTTTGTAGACCCAATATTTTAGCCACAGGAGCCACATGAAAAACATTTACGACCACATTTTGGATTTTCACCTCAATTGAGAAGAATTTTGAATTTTAAGTTGATTTGCAACTTCTGTAGTTTGCCCATTCAGGCAATATGGTCGAGCAATTATGTCAATTGTTACTCAGATATTCTTTGCCTCGTTATAATGACTAATATGACGTCCATACATGCTACTTATAAATACGAAGTTTAGAAAAATGATTGTTTGACTTTTAAAATGCTATTTATGGTGAGAGGATGTATTTGGAACGAAAAAGCGATGCCACCATCGGATAGAACATGCGCAAAATAGGTGTACTTCAAGTCATGCCACACAAGTTGATGGTTTTGAAGAACTGAAGGGGCGGCCATAATGATCCTCCCCCCGAACACGACAAGATGAAGCCTGAGGCAAATTGGGTTCAATGCACAACGTCTATTCAGTGCATTTGCTCTTTATTTCAGGTATGTGAACATGACTTCAGCTTTGATCTTTTAAAAGAACATTTCCTGCGTGTGACTATTGAGCTCAGTTGTATAATTGTGCAGAAATTTAGTTCGGGAATTATCTACATGTGCAGTTTGTACATCCTTGTGGCATTTCCTTTGCACTTGAACAATCATTGATCAATTAGCTTTTAGTTTTTCTGATATTTAGACCTAATGCAGCCGACAGGATAACGGACATCTGCAAAATGGTCAAAAACACAGCGATGTTGATATTTCGGACTAAATTACTCGTATCAACGGATTCAGCATTTCAATAAAGTGTTTTAAGCGCTGAGACATCAGGTCATACTGAGAACACAGTCAGCAGAAGCTAACAAATGATTTTAACAAATTATTGCTGCATTTCTATAGAATATTTCTGAATTTGCAGTAAATTGAATATCCAAACTTCACTTCCGATTATTGAAATGAAGTGGACGGTCTAATAAGCAAAGAAATTGACTTCTTAAAATGTCAGAAATCATTAAATAATACAGGAAAAATCATTGCATGTACTCCTCGAAAATTATGCCGCTTGGACATGAGAATAAGAAAAGTGCTGGTCAGAAAGGGTCACAGAAATTGATTTCAAGCAATGAAATCCTGACATTGGATTGAAAAGGAAAGGTTTGAAGGAAACTGTATCCTTTGAAATGCAACTTCAGCGCGCTTCTATTTCTACTGTTGATGTTGAACTGACCCCTAAATATCAATCAAAGCATGTTGATATGCTGACCACTTATCTCTACTTGTCATTGTATTTTAGGGTGGTCCAAGCTCCCATAGGAAAAATGAAGTATCTCCAATCTTTCTTCCCTCCCCGGGAAATGTTCTTTTTTAGGAGAAAATCAAAAGTCTTCATTAATACTCTTCATTCCGAGGTCATTTATGGGTGCCTCAGGGTCATCAAAAGGTCAAATATCAAAGTATTCGATTTTTCTCATTTTTACTCCTTTTCTCGAACTTTGAGTGGAATCCAAAGCAAGATTAGTCCGCTCATGACTTAAAATGTGTCGCGGAAGAATAGAAGAGGAATATTTCCTTGGATAAAAGTAATTCAAATAAGCTTACATGCACTTTTTGTAAGTATTTAAAGGTTAACCCTCGCCAAGAGCATTTTTCATGACTCCAACGGTCAGGGGGTTGCATCCAACTCGGGAATCCAATTGTAGGTGGTGGCTCGTGAGGAGCACTTCGATACTCTAGGGCTACATCAATTTCAAGTTTCAGTTTTCTGTTCGTTATTTTGACCTTCAAAGCTTCAGAAGACGCAGTTGGCTTTTGTGTCATCAATCTCAATATCCAGCTGCAGTTTTTATTTATTAAAAAAGGAATTAAGAGGTTTAAAGAAGTTTTTTATTAATGAAAATTGTTGCTAGCTGTTACATGTTCTTGTAGAATTGTGGAGTTGGACTTGATCTTGAGGCATGTTGCACAAAGATACAGAAAGTATTTCATATTGTCTTATCTTTGTTAACTTTTCTTTTCACCATGCTGCATCTGACTTTGTTTGACTGTCAGTCAAGTCTATCTTATGAAACAGATGATTTGAACATGGAGTTCACTTGTCAGCATTCATCATCATTTGATTGATTGTGTCAGACTGACCATGTGCATGACGTAGGCGGTCGATGAACTTCTAAAACTTGTGTTTTTAATCATCTCATTTAAAGTGATTGGGAAGAGAATATCCACGAAACGACATCTTTGAATTCTCATCCTTTACTGACAGTTGTACAACGTTAGGCAATGATCCGCATCATCCCGCGGTTTCATTCTACTTGTACAGATATTTCTGATCGTCCTTTTTCTCATGAGATTATTGAGATCTTCTCCTGCAGCTTACTTTGAGGAATGATCAATGAGAGAAGAGGCATCGCAGTAAAAAGAGTCGTATAGAGACGTGTTGAATTTCGTCTCAATTTTGATCCAACTTTTAATGGAAGTCTTTGACATATTCGTATTTGTAGGTTTTGTTGCTCAATCTAACTTTTCTGAAAGTCTCTAAAATGTCAGGCTTTTAGAATGAATAAGAATTATGAAGCAATGACCGTTTCCAGGAAATCAATAAATGATGCATCAATCTTGTGTGACGTTTTCCAGCAGCATTTTGTACATTGCTCTCTTACTTCTATTCCGAGCTTTCTGTTTTGAATTCGTAAATAAAACATCCTTTGTCAGCAATTGGTATTTTGGTAATTTGTCCTGTTCATGAATTTTTTGACTTTGTAATAAATTGTAAATTCATTGAAGTTTGAATGTATAATAATCATCATTTATTTATATCTTTATTGGTTGACATATCAGGACTATTCGCATTGTTCAACGTATTTCATACAGTAAAAATAAATATATTATACTATTTATTGCCAACTACATCACTTTCTATCACTTCTATCAGTTACGACTTCTGTTTCTTTTGATGAATATTTCAAGTAATGCAAACTTACAATATGTTGAATCAATCCCTTCTGAGAACACATGACAGATCTAGAAATGAGGATTGCTGCAGTATTTGTGTTCTAATTAATTTCCGGGAATCAAAAGTAGACAGATCTAGATATTAGAATATCATACTGACAATCTTTAAAACAAGAGCATTACATTTTAGTGTCAGCCTTATTAAACCGGACTGTGAAGGTCACTGAGATGTCGGGGAGACCAATTCGCCATCCCTCCTTAGTTTACACGTAAAGTCTTGCTCAGAACTCTATCTTATGAAACATGTGAGTTGAACATGGAGTTAAGTTGACAGCATTCATCATCAGTCTATTGATTGTGCCGGATTGATCACGTTCATGACTTTGACGCGTTGATGAACTTCTAAAAGTTGTGTTTTAATCATCTCATTTGAAGTTAGGGAAGAAAACATCTAAGAATCTTAGAATTCCCATCATTTGCATGGAGTTTGCACAATGTTAGGCAAAATGGTCCGTGTGTTCGGAGACTGATCTTAAAATGAGTCCATCCAGAACCGGAGATTGGAGGAGAATCTAACATATTTCTAACTATGGACGGTCTGTGCATCGGACTGAATGTCAGCGCATTCTCAGATGTCATCGTCCCATAGACAGGACAATCTATGATGAAATGTGGCTCAATCGAAAGCAAATTTGCACTGCACAAGCGAAACAAACATTTTCACATATTTCTAGCACATTCACATGAACGGTGAGCCAGTTAATCTCCTTTCAGTTATACGGTTAATATCGAACTGCGCTTCACTCCCTAATTGAAGGCAATTGCGTCACTGATAACATAGAACAAATTCCCTACATGATCATGGATTAGGGACCGCTGTTTTCGGAAATTTCTGAATTTGGGAGAAGTTCCCGAAGTTGAATAAAATGTTCGATGACATGTTAGTTTCCAAAGATTTGCCTTTAAACCTAATAGTCCCTAATAGTTACAGAGAAAAGCTAATGAGTTTTAAGGGAACTGCATTTTGGATTGACTGCAGAGCTCTGATGTAGAATCACACTCAGACATTCATCAATGGCTGCAATGAATTCCAATATGAAAGGAAATAAATATAAAACTATCCCTTACATTCTTATCTCAGCGGTTTATATTGTACAACCTTATGGATAGTGGAAAATCCTTAATATTTGTACAAATTATATGAATATCAGTTTAGTAATTATGATCCACACTAATTAAAGGCATTTAAGAAATAGACAGCAAATTAGTTATTTTTTGATCTAAAATAATTGAAATGAAATTGCACATCATAATCATTGTGATATAATTGGACATGTGTCTAAAAGAGATATATGATGCAGTTATTTCTTATCTGCTGTTTAGTATCTAAGCTCTTATTCTTGTCTGATAGGAATAGGAACCGGGTAGAACTCGGCAGACACGGAGATTCGTAGCAGACATGGATAGGTTGTACTGCATTCTCTGAAAGTCCAATTTTCAGCCTCGTTCCCTACAGAAAATGAGCAACCATGCATTTTTTATAAGGGAGGAATAATTAAGAACAAATATATAATGTGGTTTAAAACCGGAAAGCCCAATGGGTCACTGGTGACATGAAAATGATGATGTTCAAGGGCAGAAATCTCCACCAAAGACGATGAATATTTGGACTTTTTTTGCGCCCTTCCTAGCGATCTGGTAGTCAATGTTATTTCAGAAAATAATGAATGAGCTTTTGATTCATTTCATTTAAATCACTAAGAACAACTTGTGCTTCAAACTTTGGTTCTCTTTACAATGTGCTTTTTAAGAACAAATATAATGTGCTTTGATAATGTGTACCAGGATTGGAACCGGCGAGTATTTGGTTGCCCGGCCGGTCGGTGGCTGGTTTATAAAAAGCCGCCGGTCGGGATGGGACGATGCCTGGCGTCTATGTGCCGGTTGGTTAAGGCTTTGTTCGTCAGACATTGTTTGGTCAACGTATGCTACTAGCCATTTATTCAGATTACATCAGCAAAACGTTCTTTGAAACATAAGGAGTCAACATAATGCGGTTGTCAGCATCGAACACAGCTGTTGTGTTTTTCACTTCTCGCTCTTTGACAGTGCGAAGCTCATGTGGTACATCTCGACGATTGGCAGGTATAGTTCCCGTCGCTGTAAGACCCTTGGATAAAAGATCATTCAAAAGAGAGTGTGAGGTGAAATACCTGTCCATGTATACATGTACGTTGCGATTGGAACCATAATACGGTTCAGTGAGCTTCATGACAGTCTTTTGTGCGAGACCAACTTCTCTTGTGACACACTTGCCACTGTAGATAACCGCATTCAAGGCGAAGCCACTTTTCGAATCATTCAACCAGAATATTTTGATGCCATATTTCGTAGGTTTGATGGCATATACGCCCGTGCTGGAACATAGCCACGATAGCCGTACAGTTGTTCATCCACCGTAAGATTCTCTGATGGAATGTAATGGTTTCTAAGATTAAAAATGAACAAGTGCCATATTTCGCGCACAGCCGCCATTTTGTCGGTCTCCTGACGAGAAGCTCGTGTGCGTTTCTCGTCTAAAGTCAAATTTTCCAATAGCTGTTTCAAACGGTTCTTAGATAGAGCACAGCGGTAAAAAGCAGGAGAGTCTGAGGAGTCGTAGAGGTCACTGAGAGCCGACACGTTGCTTTTATCGGCACCTGATCGTATGATGATTCCAATTCCATCCGTCAATTCGTCATGCGTAAAGACTTTTTGCTTCTTGGCACGCATTCGTCGATTTGTCAGACGCAAGATGGATCGGAGCATCACCTCAGTGACGAACAAATGAAATGATGAAGCTTCGTCAATTGGATCTTCTCGTGGTCCTTCACGGAAATTCACAATATTGCTCTGAAGGCGGCGATTTACAGGAGCTGCACGGTTCCACTTGATGTTATTCGGAGAAACGTAGTATGCGTTGGATTCTTGATTAGACGCATCGCTGACACCACTAATGTTTGTCGACGTTCCATCACCGGATGATGATCCTTCCTCCATGAAGACATCTGCATCATCACTGTCATGAAAGTATACCTGAACACCTGGATTTGGAAAAAAATTGAATTTCGTCGTCGTCGGATTCATCAGCAGCCACTCCATCGCTTTCATGCGCACATTCATTTTCTTTGTCCGAATTATCGTTGTCTTCAGCAATCAAAATAGCAATGTCACTAGCAGTGAGAATTCGCGACTTTACTTGAACACTCATTATGTTGAAATGACATAGTTGGACGTTGACAATCAATGCAATACAATAGATTCACGTGACTAGCAGAATTCATCAACAATCAATGCAATACAATAGATTCACGTGACTAGCAGAATTCATCAACAATCAATGCAATACAATAGATTCACGTGACTAGCAGAATTCATCAACAATCAATGAAATACAATAGATTCACGTGACTAGCAGAATTCATCAACAATCAATGCAATACAATAGATTCACGTGACTAGCAGAATTCATCAACAATCAATGCAATACAATAGATTCACGTGACTAGCAGAATTCATCAACAATCAATGCAATACAATAGATTCACGTGACTAGCAGAATTCATCAACAATCAATGCAATACAATAGATTCACGTGACTAGCAGAATTCATCAACAATCAATGCAATACAATAGATTCACATGACTAGCAGAATTCATCAACAATCAATGAAATACAATAGATTCACGTGACTAGCAGAATTCATCAACAATTTGAAATCAGGACATAGGAAGCTGCTTGTTCGGATGCAGTTGTTTTGAATGACATAGAAAGTTCTCTCTATGGTGAACAGCTTGAATGTTGCTTGGATCAATAGGTTTCTTGAATCTTTGAATTGACATTGGCATCTAACTTGTGCAAAAACTACACATGTAGTCTGCGGGGCGGAATCATATGATTCTTCAATATTTCTTTTCCAAATCAACGCGTCAAGATGTACTTGTTGACAGCTCAACATTGTTGGAAATGAAATTTGGTTGTATTTGCTGTTGTATTTTAGTTGTGGTGATTGCTTGAAAATCGCAAAACTACAAATGTAGTCTGGTGGGCCGATGAGGGCTAAATCACTAAGAAAAACTTGTGCTTCAAACTTTGGTTCTCTTTACAATGTGCCGTTTAAGAACAAATATAATGTGCTTTGATAAAGTGTACCAGGATTGGAGGCGGCGAGTATTTGGTTGCCCGGCCAAGTACTCGGTCAGTATTTGGTGATGGAACGATGCCTGGCGTCTCTGTGCCGGTTGGTTAAGGCTTTGTTCGTCAGACATTATTTGGTCAACTTATGCTACTAGACATTATTCAGTTTCCACATTGCATACATGAAATGCATGAATGGTAGGCCATACGGCACTCCGGATAAGCGAGAGTTATCAATTACAATATCATTCAATGCAATTATTCTCACTTTGATAACATATTTCGTGCGGTGATCAGCAATACGCGTAATGACTTTTTGTACTAATCTAATGAGTTGTATGTGTTCTTTAAAGTCTATAATAATGCTACTACATTTTTAAAGTCAATCAAAATCAAGCATATGCGAAACAGATAATCAAAATAATGACTTTTGATGATTGATATGATAATAACATTGATACAATAATTCATGTATATAATTGTATCTATATCCCTTCTCCACAAAAAAGCTTTAGGCGATCAACAATTCTAAGTTCCAACATAAGAAAAGTTTTTCTAACGATCAAAGTTCTGAGATTAACAATTTGTTCACTGACTGAGTGTTGATGTTATGAAATGTTTTGTCTACGACGTGCAAACTTGATTTAAAGTGATTCACAGAAGTGACATTTACTTCTTCACTTGTGAGGGAATTCCAGTGATTTGCGACGTCAATTGCGAACTCTCTCCACAACAGTTCAAATTCAGATCTTTTGAGTTTACATTGATGAACGTGAACTGACGCATAAGAGTTTGGAACAATGAGCTCGCCTCACTTGTCATCAATTTTTCATTTCAGTGAGTGTCTCTGTACAACGTCAATTAAAATGTATCGCTTATCGTTAACTTATCAAACAATTCTCCACCATCCAATGTCAAATGTTCGGGTTGAAGGCCCTAGGTTGCATTGAAATCCATCATTCATTGCATCTCTAACCTCCACGTGTCATATAAACTATCCGATGTAGTGAAATTATTCATGATGTGAAACAATTTTACAATAGATAGGAGGCTGAGGAATACACAATGCTTCCAAAGCTCATAAAGGCTAGAAAATAGGATTCTGGACACTATCATCGATAAAGTAGGGTTTGAACTGCATGTATAAGTTGTCGGTAATCATTTTCAACTGTTTAAAGAGCAGTTCGCAATATTTCTGTTACAAAACATAAGTGCAAGATACTCTCAAATTATGTTACATTTACATGCTCTTAATCCTATCAGGGCCAGGTGATTTTTAACGTCGTTGGACAGCGGGGCTCTCAAATTTCTGATGTTCCTATGGATAAAACGCTTTGAGAACAGCGCTACCATAATTTTCGAGTATCCTCTTTCGAATGGTGATGCCTATTTCGCATGATTTAAATTTAAGATGGAAAAAATTTCAAATTTAAATTGAATTTCCATTTTTTTCATTTCTCATGAATCTATGCATTTTTGCCTCATCAAAAAGTGTTCATTACAACTTAAGTATTTCTGCAAACCTTTACTCAAGCATATCTATAGTGTTACAGTGTATAAGTATGACATTCTATCTTCATTTTAGTACTATAAATGGCAATTTGAAATTTGAACGTAAATAATATCTTTTCATGTATTATTGCATTTATTCATCTTAACAAATGTCTCGTTCTAATGAGTTATTCAATATATTCAAAGACCTGGTTATGATACATTCCGAATGCAATCTTTCTGATGGTGATATGTATTTTCCATTATTCTGTGGGTTTCATACATTGTTCATGTACCCATCTTGGGAGATATGATGAATGTGTATGTTAACAATCCTGAATTGCACATGCATAAATGCTATGCAAATATGACACAGAAACATTAAAACAATAATAATCAATGCTACTTTAACCCTTACCATACCAAGCCTGGACATTTTTGTCCACCTATTTTTAAAAGTTGCGATAAATTTGTTCAAGTGCATTTCAGATATAGAACTGCTCCATGTTTAAATATTATACAGTGCAGTTTCCGGCAGTATAATATTCATACCTCAGTGATGTTTATTTTTTGTCAGGAGAGTATTGTTTTCTAAAGTGGACATTTTTGGCCAGGCTTGGTATTCCACGTAGCAAAAATTGTCTTGCAGTGAAAATTTTAATTGCAGTATATCACGTGATGAAAGGGTTGATATTGTTAGCAATGCCTCGTATGACGAGCAGATGTTGTCATTGTGACAATTATGGCTGCATAGCTATCTGACAATAACTTTTTCTTTTCTTCCTGCGACCATAGAATACCTATCGTCCTGCGTGAAACTACACTCAAATATCTATGCATCGTTCACCCCTGACAACCAGCATTGATTGCGCTTTAGCTGTATTCGGCAGTTGATCAACAGGCAGTTCATTCTGTTTACTTTCATAGAATGATGAGGAGGCGGCTCAGTGCACAGGAGGTAGCAAATCAGATTTTTCATGACGACGATTCTAGTGAAGATGAAGCGGACATTTTAGAGACCAATGAATCTGATATTGACGATATCGTTTCAGTGGCAGATTTATCAGATGATGACTTTAGCAACGATATTGATGAAGATGGGGACGGAAATGTTATCGAAAGGAAAGTTTTTGGCAGAAATGGTTATCAATGGGGAACAAATCGGCCACATACTGCTTCATTTAGACTGAGGAGCACAGTCCGAATGCCACTCGGATTGAGTCAATGTGTTGCAGGTTGCGAAGATATCTCTGATTTTTTCTTCTACTTCATGACACCTTACATTTCGCAGAAGATCGCACTATATACAAGCAAAAGGATGCCTGATAACGAACCGGAAGTGACAGAGGATGAGATCAATGCATATTTCGGCCTACTGATTTTATTCGGTGTAACAAAGAAACACGACGTCATCACGACGGTCCAAAACATCATATCACTTTCTCCCTATTGACGCTCTCGCAAAGAGTCGTAACAGATTCCAAGCAATTAGTCGCAATTATGTCTGGATGACATTGATACAAGACATCAAAGAGACAACGGCTCAGACAAATTCTTCAAAGCACGAGAGGTATTTGAAACTGTGAGGAAAAGATTGGTGGTTGCGATTGAGCCATCTGAACAACTGTGTATTGATGAGACACTCTACGCATTTCGAGGTAAGAGTCGGTTCCGGCAGTACATGCCGAGTAAGCCATCTAAGTATGGCATCAATTACTGGAACATCTGTGACGTGCAGACCGGATATGTCTTGGACACAAATGTATATCTGGGAAAACTGGTGAGAAGAGACGAGAAAATGTGGCTGAAAATGTTGTATTGAAATTGGTGAGACCATTCATCAGAACTGGACGCGGAATCACTTGTGACAATTACTTTACAAGTATCTCCCTTGCAGATAAACTATGGAGAGATGGGATCACAATCGTCGGCACACTTCGCAAAAACAAGGCTGAGATACCGAAGCAACTACTGCCGCATAAGGATCGGGATGAATACTCGAGCAAGTTTATCTTTGATGGTCCGAAGACGATGGTTTTATATGTTCCAAAGAAAAACAAAGCGGTGATACTACTCAGCACTCAGCATCATTCATCAACTGTAGTCGATTCCGAGACCAAGAAACCGGACGTCATTGCTTGTTACAACAGTTGCAAAGGCGCCGTTGATTCTTTTGACCAAAAAGTGGAGAAATTTAACATCCGTCGAAAAACTCAGAAGTGGACTTTTAATGTCCTATACTACCTCCTTGATCTAATTGTCACCAACAGTGTCATTCTTCTGAAGATGAAGAAGCCCCCCCCCCCCGATAATAATGAAAGTGTTTCGCAGGAAGACAATCGAAGATCTTGGCTTCAAACTTATCAAACCGAACTTTGACGCCAGAATGGAACAGTGGAAATCCACAAACTTAAATGGAATCCCCCAGGGGCTAAAGGACCTCGCAGTGAGTCATTATTTCATCAACATAGAGCCTGTGATTGCTGTTGCGAGTCGAAATATCCGGGGGAGATGTGGCTTCTGTCCGAGCCGCAGGAGAACGAACCAAACGTGCGATTCCTGCGGAGCACACGTTTGCAAGGACCATTGGTCAGTAAGGTGCCCAAATTGTGACTAAATTTTGGTTGTAAGCTTTTTCATTATTCGTGTTGATATTGTTGAAACGGTTAAATAATATGTGACAACTTGAATAAAAGTTGAGTGGAATAAACATGCGCTTTTGCAGGGTGAACATTTTTGGCCAGGCTTGGTATTCCACGTATCAAAAATAGGCTTGGTATGATAAAGGTTAAGTGAAAACATCAATTTTCTAAAATGTACTTTTAAAAATGACATTTGAAGCTGACCTTACAATAATCGATTTTGCCTAAATATTTACTGAGACTTCAACATACATACAAACTAAAAGTCACATGAAATTAACCTTCTATCTGACTTATTAGACTTTAATGATGCTACATTTACATGCTCTTAATGTTGCAATGATTGACTCTGTAATTTCTCGACTAAAAGTCGTCAACGGTCGGCATGGGTCTAATTAAATTAACCGGCAGGACGGCGCAGTGAGTAGTCGGCGCAACGGTTTTCAATATTTGAGGCCGGGTAGGCGGCTGGCCCTACTAAAACCGGTCCGGACGATCGGTCGGTCGGCGGCCGGTTCCCATCCTGATATGTGCAGCATGAAATCTGAGGCGGGAATACATGTGACTGTTGTCCGCCAAGAGCTTTTCACCTGAAACACAATCTAAAGGAATTCCGCAATCTCCTTTTAAATACAGATAAATAATTCGCAGCAGGTTGTGTATTGAGAGGAGATGAAGGCCATCAGATTTTGGGATGTCTACAGAGATGACACAATTGCATTCGTTCCAGCCACACTGTCAACTATCCCTTTTTCTCGCAAAGTTGCTGAATTCAAATGCATTTGAAACTTCAAGCCGCAGCCGTGGTATTTTCTGTCGGCTCCAACCTGTCAACCCGGCTCTGGGCGGCTCCGAAACCCTGCTGATAGCAATGCAGCGTTCATGCAAATAGAAACTAACGAGAAGAGGTTATGCAAAAGCAATTGAGGCCATTCCTTTCCAGGCGAAGGCATCCGATCTGCATCCTTAAAACTTCAAAATACTTAATACGCGATGACACCGCACCTAATCCGCAATAGAAAAGTTCTTCGAAATTATCCTGCACATCGTTCAGATTAACTTATTAGAACAGTATATAGCTGTATAAATTACCTTACCGCAAATTATCGCTCTCCGTCACTCTCTCTCTCTCTCTCTCTCTTGCGTGCTTCCTCTGTACTGTATATTGTTACACACGCTGATGGTAATTGTGCTCTTGAAGTCTTCGGGCATAAATGTCACATTAACATTTTTCGTTCAATAAATAGACGAAGAATGGCTTGAAAATATGCATAATCATCCCACTCCTAAATAATCATCATTTTTGAACAAAATCCGGATGGATGTGTCATCATGTGATCGCTTTCAAAACGCAAGACATTGTCTAGTCTTCATGGTTGATGATGTCCAGACCCTGTTGTCAACCTAAACAAGGCAACGGTATCCAAATCTGAACAGCAAAGAAAGGCCCTGCTCATGCGTGAATCTGATGATTGTCTGGCAATATATAAAAATAGAAATTGTTTCTTTCAAGTCCATCTTGGAGCTGATCTTCAATATTCTCAAGTAAGTCTCAGTTTCGATACAGTGTTAGAAAGCAGTCCTACAGTTCATTCGCACAGTAAAATATTTATTTCCCAGATATTTCCAAACAGTGATCGAGTCATTATAAATTTTACTAAAATGTTGAAGAATTAAAAATCATTTCCTTTTGTAAGATTATCTTTGAGTCCAAGAAGAGATAATCCAAATGTATTTGAAAGAAAATGATTTCGAGTCTTCGGATAACAGAAGTCTGTGCGAATCCGCTGGTATTTCTGCTATTGCACGATAGTAACTGAAAAATAGTTTCGCGGAATTGTAGCGGCTAGAGGAAAGTCACTGCTGTATAATGTGATGCTATAAAGTTGATTGGAAATTTAGAAGATAATAATATAAACCCTCGCCCCGTTGGTAGGGAGGGGGGGTTCGCCCGCAAGGCAAATTTTTTGAATATCTTTTAAACCAGGCAAGCTGTGGCCACCGGATTTCTAACAGTTTGCTTTCTACGTATTATGCATTTTTTGGCCGAAGAAAAAAAATTTGGCTAAATACTTTCGGCGTGAGATCTATTTTAAATGTTGAATGTTTGTAATATTTCGGCTGTTTTCGGTACAAATCACTTCTAATGTACTGTTTATTGCGGAATCAATTCTTGATGAAATAAGTTGGTATTACATGTACATGAAGGATTCTTCCTATTAATATAAAGATATTCACAAATGCAACCGTTTTGTATTTGAAATTATCAGCTTGTTATGAATGCATGTTTGAAATATAAAATTCAGAGTTCAAATATGATTCATTATTATTTCTCTACTATTTAGTTCTGCATCTAATCAGCAATGATTGAAAGTTTTAGCCTCAGTGTCTCGATAAAGTCATTGAATTGGGTTATTTCTTCACCTGACAGTGCGATTTTAGTGCTATTTGAGTTGAAGTAAAGTTAGGATTTATTTGACCTTTGACATCATCTAATACAATGAGGCAATCTCATATCGATAAATAATCACCATTTTATTAACTACCTTAACAAAGTCTTCCGATTAGTGTATGGTTAATCAGTTTATGTTGTCATTTTCTATTTCAAATAGTGATATGCCGGTAATGGAAATTTGTCAAAAATCGGCATTTTTTGACCTTTGACTTTCACCTCAGCCAGGGATGACCTTAAAAGCAAAAGTAATGCTGTTTTTATGAATCCTCTTCAATGACCATTCGATTGATGTGTGTTTTGACAAAATTGGTATAATAGTTCGGGAGATCAGCAGGTGGCGGAATTCACTCCCACTGAGTGGGGCCACGGCTCATATTTCTATGTTTAGTTTCGTGATCAATTTCCATCATAAATCATGAGTTAAAGGATCCAATATTAGAGGGCTTTGAGAGTTTTTATTGGACATATGAGTCCATTATCTCTTCACGGGTAAATTTAGGATAATGTGTCATTTTCACAAAATGATGAGACATTTACCATTGTTCGATGATCTGCTGATGCCAATTCTGCAGTTGGTCAGTAACTCATAATTATTTGACCTAATCCGGTCTATGAGCAATTCAACATGCATCAGCATTTCTATTGGACCGCAATGCCTGCTTCTCTTTCAAGTATCTCTTTTGTCATCTTTCATTTCTCGTGACCTGAGGAAGGGAGCAGGTGACTCCAGAAACGTTGTCCAGGAAATAGAGATTTTCTCACATAGTGGCTATTTTATTATTACAATTATCCGACGAACATTTTCGGTTACCTGGATTATGCTCTACGAGATTGTCGTCGTCGCTACTTGTCTAGCAACAATAACATGACGTTTAGTTAACTCTACTTTATGAACCAAGTTGATAGACATCAGTTCATTCAAACGATATCTTACGAGCAATCATGTTTACCTAATATATATATCACAAGCATAACTATTCTTGCGTTCATAAATTATAATGTGCTTTTATTTCGGATTGATAATATGCTTAATTTCAAAATTACATAATGCATAATTGTTGATGGTTGAATAATTATTGATTATTCATGAACTGCCTTAGACCTACGTGTATAAAAATCGAATTCAGTGTTGAAAGTATGACTCTTGAATGTCATTATCTCACTACTTACAAAACAGTAGTAACATTAATGTGCGTTTTATTGACAAAAGACCTTAAATCAACATACTTTGGACATGATTGATGCTTTCTTTGAACATTGTACTGGTATGGCTTTAGTATGTAAAGCATCCCACATTTTAAATAACATAAGAGAAGCATACAAATATATACCAAGAGAATACAGAAATATGGTATGCATCCTTCGTGTGTGATTGGTATTGAGCGATTTACAGTGTACCTGTATTATAAACCAGCACGTAAATTGTAGACGAAATCTATTATTCAAAAGACTGATGCAACTTTCATGGACTGTGAAAAATCCAACGCATGCTAATCGCCAAAAGTCAGAATACTTTAGTGACTCGTGATATTCATTTTGTGAATGACAAGAAGGTAATTGTAGTCATTTATGATTCAAGTCTATCTTGGAATACTTTTTTAAATAATTTATGCAAGCGTTTCAATCAGCGTCTCTATGTCACAAAGCGATTGAAACAACGCCTGTCTCTGTCTCAGATCATTCATATTTACAATGCCCCCGTCCTTTCAACAATGCAGTACAATGCTGCCCTCCTCTTTGGACTGAACCAGCTTAATGCAGAGAAATTGGAAAGGGTTTGCAGACGTTCTCATAAAATCAATTGCAGATCAAGTTGCAGTTTTGATCGCGCTACAATTTTATCATAAGAATTGCCGTCACATTTTTCAGAAGAATGTTAGAACCTGAAAATCTATTACATATAATCACGCCTACAAAACTTTCAATTTCCCGACACTCTCTCGCTGTCTCGGTCCCCTTTTCAAGAACCCAACAACGCCACTTGTCTTTCATTCCCAGATGTTCTATTTTGCATAACGTAGCAGCAATATACTAAGTAATGTATTTTCTTAGAGTTACTGTGCATGTCTTCTATATACTGTACAATTTAGGGTGGAGCGTCACTATGCAAAAAAATGTCGAAATAAGATTCGGCCCATGTCAGACTTTTGTCTCAATCATATGAAGAGTTTGTAGACCAAATGTCAATGCGATTTGATCATGTTTAGAGTTGCCGCCATTCAATTGAAAAACTCTAAAAAAAATGAAGAATTTTTGCATTTTACATCATAATAATTTCTCCTACAAATAATATATAATAATATATAAATGCTATTTACTTTAAGTCAATTGTCGGGTTCTTTAGATCACTTTATCATTTGCTCATTTAAGTTGCAGGGCTTATTTGATGATATACCGAGTATTTAAGCTATCGTCCTGAGAGCAGTTACAGAAAACGTACAATCTACAAATTTAATGAATTCATGAAAATAGAAGATACCGATTCCCCGCCTTCCTTTGTATAATTGTTAACATTAAAGATTACAGATTACGATGCTCTCGTTTCCTTACCTCAGGGGGAATGAATCATGGGAAAATGTTAATCAAATTATATATGGAAATGTCGTTTTGCTTCAAACTTTGGCATTTCAGATCTTTACTGAATTCTTGTTTCTATGAATCCATGTCTGTATTTTTTTATTTACTAGTTCGGATGCACGGGTCACCTCCTTGACGAATCTGTCCACATCCTGTGTGTGAAAGAGCAATTTTGAAAGAAACTCCGAGTTTGAAAAAAACGTCATTCGTTTATTCTTCCAATGGTATATTACACAAAACAGGTGGGGTGATCAAAATCACTTTTTCCCAATCAATCATATCGTAGTATTTTCGCCCATTGAAGTTCAATGATAAAACTCGGATGAACTTTCCTACTTTATTGGTCGACCTTGCATTTTGGGATATTTTCAACTTGTCAAGCGCAAATTTCTTCACATCACGGTCTGGATCCTGTACCATGGAGAGAATAAGATTTTCGGGATTGGCATAAAAAGCGTTGCTGCTCAACACCGCGTCAATAACTTCTAAACAACTTTGCGGTAGTAATTTCGATCATTTTCCATCCCATAAATACGGATGAAGTTGATGTAGTTTTATGTAGTTGAAACCATACCGGAGCATACGAATAATGAATTCTGTGAGAGTTCGGAACTGCCATGAAGGATTTGGTGTGCAAACATGCGTTCTCAATATTCGCGACGAGACTGTCAGTCATCTGGAGTGAGACAACGGTCCTTTTTTGTCCAACAACGGTCCAATTCCGACTGACAAAGGTCATACAAGCAGTTTTGATATCTGCTAAGGTCATCTGTATTGGAGAACATCGGTAGACACCCTCGAACGGTTACACCTGTGAAGGGAACAGAACTGTAGTTTTCACAGCTTTCAAGGAAAGCAGCAATGAGCCCAGAAAATGAGGCAGGTCCTTTCGAACCACCATCTAAGAAATCGAATAAATGACGCAGTGGTAATTCATTGATGTGTAGTAAGCAAACGATCCATTGAAGAGGATGCTTCAGTTGCAGTTCAAGCCTCCGAATAGTGCCCTTATCGACACCAGTGTTGACATTTGTTCCATCACAGCCAATAGCCATAAAATCGTAATCAGCCCCATATCGTTGTTCAAGAAAGTCTGTAATTTCTTTCCTGATATCAGATGCCGAATCAGAACGAGGAGATACATGGAAGAAGTATGATGATCCAGGTTCTCCTGCAAGCACGATGTGTTCTTCTTTAACAAAAGTCGGATAACATCTAGTAGTATCCTCGCTGAACGTGCATGAGCGAGTGAAATCTTGTCTACCGTCGAAATAAAGAGCCGGGAAGAAATGTTTTCTGCGTTGGATTAATTTTACAGTTATTTGGGATATTTTTGTCTCTCCCGTCGAATTTTAGATCGATCTACAACTCCAGACTTGTCATTTGAATTGACAACTCCAATATCTTTCAGAGGTGATGAAACGCGGGCAGCAGCACATCCGTCAGACACACTATAGCGATCACATGTTTTGGCCACTGTAGGAAATGTCAATGTCATTCCTCTTTTAATTGGTTTTGAATGCGCGGATGTTCGATAAGTCGCAAGCAAGATGTCACTGTCGCTACTCTCATTACCTTCTGTGAGTTCATCGTCGTCGAAGTCAAGACAATTTGGTGAAACAATTGCAGAAACTGTCTTCTTTTCTTTGACGTTTTGCATTTTCCGTTTCGCAGATCTCAAACGTTTCTCGGTAACTTTCTTGTCGACTCCTCCAATCATCATTCGGCGTCAGGCCGCTGATCAATTAAAAAAAGTCTTTTCTTCTTTCTGAACTTTCTCAGATGAATCACATTTGCATTCACTGATTGGCACACATTTGGAGGATGCGATATCGAAAAGGATTTTTTTCGTTCAGCAAACTGTTGAAAAGTCAAGTCAAAGTTTGGTTTCTTACTGGATTTCGTCAAGTTTCGTTATTCATCATGTAGTTTTTCCACCCCTTCTTTAATTTTCGTTCAGTGATTACAGGGATAGATGCTTTATTACAGAGTTCAATCACTTCACTAGTGCTTGGCTCTTTATCTGTTAACCCATTAACGACCAACTACGTAAAATGATCTCAAACCTGCTTGCATTACATTGCCTTGATCCAAAAGCAAACGGAATGACATTGAAAAAGATATCACATCATTGCAGAAAAATATATTGATTTTTTTGTAAATGTTCCCGTGGCGGGAATATGGGCGGCAGAGAGTCTGTCTATGAAAATTGCGATATTTTTTCATAACATGCAACTATGAAATATCTACTCATGATATGATGACATGTTTGATTGACTATACTTCAACTATGATAAAAGTGTTAAATCCATGAGATCTGCTAGAATGAAAACTCAATATCAATCATAGAAACTTGTATTATCAGTTTGAAATTCAAATGTTATACCAAGTCTGCAAGCTGCTTTATGCGTGTAGGTGATCTCAAGCGCGCCCACCAGCGAAATACAATACGACATAGCATACATAACTTAAGTTAGTATCGATGGGACACTTCAAAACACTCATCATGCAAATTTACTCTGCACTTTGCGCAACATCTTCTTGAGTTCGTTTTGCAGACTTTGCATCTACCCTGCTTTTGTGCGGGAGTTTGATAATGCTTCACATCATCAAATCGAACCTCTGAAGGAACATTGCAAATTGCAGCAGAGGAATATGATCGCTTTCGACTGGTTTCATATTTCAGAAGGATGGAGCTTGCGACTTTACGTCGGAAGTCCAGCAAACTTAGTTGAGCACTGTCACATGACTTATTGATGCGATAAAGAATCCAAGAGTTTTGCAAGGCCACATCCAGCATCCATGCGAATGGAGCCCACCACCATTTCTTCATGCGAATTCCGATTCTATACTTTGCAACATTTTGGTCCATCCTATCGACGTATCCCATGCAGTGGTTGTAGCAATGGAATTGGTTTGGCTGCAACACTTGAATATACTTTCGCTCAATCTTGCTCCATCTTTGTACATTTCTTGTTGGTTTGGATGAAAGACAGTTGGAGGCAATGTAGACAGCTCGGTTGTCATTCCAACCTACAACTGTTATAGTTGTCGAATCCTGTTCTGCAGTCACCTGTTCCACATGACCTCGTTCTTTTTTCTCAAGATCTTTGTTACCCATGATATCACACTTGCTCAATTTTTCTTATTGATTACACCAGTCGCACTAATCCCCCTTGTTCCGAGATAGGAAAGCAACCGGAATGAAGTAAAATAGTTATCCATGTATACATGGTAGCTTTGACCTGGAGGTAAGCGCTCCATTAGATTCAAAAGAACGTGCTCACCTAGTCCCCATGTTGTTGTTGTCGAGATATGCCGCCCTGTTTTAGTCCCTTGGTAGGGTTCGAATTGAATCACATACCCGTTGGCCTCTGCAAGTACCCAAACTTTATAACCTACCCTGATAGGCTTGTTGTTGATTCTTTGTTTACTTCCATGGGAGCCGTAGTAAGGAATTATGGATTCATCCACGGATTTTGTTTTACAATTTGACGAATACTTCAAGAACTTCTCATTGAGGTTTGTGATGAGAGGACGCAGCTTTGAAAATTTGTCACTTTTGTCTAAATTCGAGTTATCACATAAATGCAAATTTCGTAGAATTCTTTCGAACTCATTACGTGGCATAGTGTCCGACACGGGAGCAACAAAGAGATCCGGAGGCAGACTCCGATACAATCGACGATCTGGCAATCCGTGGTATCCACTCATCAAAAGCATTGCCAAAAATAAGCGAAAATTTCCTTTGTGATGCCAAATTCTGTGTCACTTTTCTCTCTTCGTGCGTATAACGTTGTAAAGTCAACAATGTCTGAGATCAACATATCATCAAAGAACAATTCGAGCAGGGAGAGAGAGGTGTCCCAATTTCCTCTAAGTGGTTCACTTCAGGTGTGCTCTGTGAATTCTTTGATTTGATGTCACGAGTAGTCCATCTCAAATCAGTCAGCAGTGGAGGCTTTTCATCACTCAAACGTCCTCTATGAATGCTGTCGTCTTGGATGGAGTTAGTCTGCAAGGCATCGCCCGAGGACTCACTTTGTGAATCATCATCCATGGTATCAGATATTCGATCACCGTAATTTATTCGAACGTCAGCCTCGGCCAATAGCTGATTGCCGCTCAATCGATTGATGTCAAAATCGTCCTCATCTGCACTGTCTTACTCTGAACAATCTCCATCTCCAGGTGGCTGTATTGCAATGTCTGCACTCACAAACGACTCGTCATCTTCTAGCATTGCAACAACTTCATCCAACTTCAATTTCTTCACAATAATGAGATTCGCTGACGAGAAAATGACTTTGTAGAGCACACTGATTCAAAATAGCAACTGTCACTGCACACTATGTTAGAGAAAGACTGTGAACTCGTGAGAAGACTGGAATGCAGAAAATATCTAGGTTGTGAACAGTACAATGAGGTTGTTAACAATGTCATAGTCTGCCTGAGAATTTGGGGATTGCCTTACGACCCAATTATTGATGCAAGCTCAGGGCACAGTCAAGGGTCAGAGAGATTTGTGTGTTTGATTTACACTGTTTCGCTGTTTCTTCGGCGGAAATAGCTTTGATCCATCACACTCAAAATAAACATGCATGCACGTGTACACTTACAACCACTTTCTGCAGCATGTAACTCACAGAAACATCAAATTTACAGTCAATCTTCGCGGAAATTTCACTCAAGTAGCCGCACGTCCAAGATAAAATTACTTGCAGAGCATCAATCAAAAGAGCCGACCAACTCTAGTGAACAAGCCCCCTGACGACCATGTTCCCGTTGTGGGAACATTTTTCAAACAACTGGGAATCGAAGTAGATAATCAATTTTTCAAAAGATACGTCACCAATGGGTGGAGCATGCCAGGAGCGCACGACTCATCGGTCTGATGTGATTTGTTGGTCCAAATTTCAATTATGAAGGCATTTGATCAGCACCATCGACAATTTTGAAATGATTTTCCAAAAAAATGGATTTCTCCTTCTCTATGACGCAACTTGTTGACCATATCACCATGAAACTGTCAGACATATGTTTTTGGATCATTGTTGTATATTTTTAGCGCCAAACTCCTGCCTATTGTGTTCTTTAATGCTCATAATCATGTCATAAAAGAATGTTCCCGCAGCGAGAACATGGTCGTTAATGGGTTAAAATTTCAATTCGTTGCGATGGTGTTGGTAGAATTTAAGTATACGGTTCTGCGTCAGCAGAACACTGGTTGCTAATTCCTCAGCTTCAATACAAAGTTTATTACGTGTACTTAGCTTTCTAGCCATGTAGCGAGCAGCCTTCGAAGATACAAGTGCTGTAGTAAAAACCACTTTTCTTATTGAGTGGCGCTTATAAGCTTAATTCACAAACACCAATGAATTTAATCATAAATAATAGTCTCGAAATTTTTACTGGACCTTATGAATAAAGTATAGAAAACTTTTATACTCGGGCCGAGGATTAACCAATTCGCCTCGCATGTCGAGCGGTCCTCGACATGAAGTTTTATCTCTATTACACGAATATTTCAATTTGAATATCTCGCTCCATGAACAAATAGATATCCAGATAAAATTGCCTGCGGAGCGAATAAATTTTTGAAGACTTCGGAATATGCCGTGCGCCATGAACTTTGTCTATAATCGCACGTATTTTGCCTTTTTATCGTCTTATTCAACTTATCCTAACTTTGACTTAGATGGTGGATCAATTAATGACCAGGAATGATAGAGTTATTGTTAATCGACATGCGATATCTAAAAATTTTATCTCTTTCCAATTGGCAAAACCTTATTTATTTGTCCCGTGAAGATTTTAATTAATTTTACTTGTAAAGATCTAATTATCTCCACTCCAGTAAAATTTAAGCATATCCACTGACTGTGGAGTCAAAAATGCCATCGAACTGCATAATTAGTTAATCGTTATCGTAAAGATATGCTTCAAATCGACTCTTACACCCGAAACACCAGTGAAGACGCATAGTGACCCATGTCTATCTCGTCATCCCCGGCGCATCCACCAATCTCTTCTATATCTTTTTCACCTTCCTCATCACTTGAAATCAAGTAGCAGTATCCATCCCAACTTCGTTTTCTTGATCATTTTCATCCGACGGCATGATTATCCGCCTCATTATCACTTTGGTCCAATATCCATGCAACCTTTGAAAAAGCATTTAAAAGCGCTCTGTTTGGTGCTGGCATGATATTGGATTAAAACAAGTTTTATAGCTCTATGGCGCTATGCAATGCATTCGCCAGATGTTTTGCATTTTCAAATCACGGAATCGTATTGTTTTCACGTGCGACGTAGGGCAATGACAGTCGAAATTTTCTCACAATCGCTGAATTGTGCAGAACCGAAATCAAAATCTATGAGCTTCACCAATTGTATAATTTTACATACTGTGCATTTAGAAATCGCAGTTTTTCAAATTTCTAGCTCTCTCGCTTACAAACTACGATAGCTATGTTCAATGCCAGCATTACACAGTGTGCATTTAGATGTTGAATTTCTTTAAATCTCTATTTCTCTCGCCTATACAAAAAAGTAGACTATCTATGTAAGCATGCAACTAATGTATGTTGCTTTTATCACCCTACACGTATTAGTTATGAAGGAATGGTAATTGAAAATGACTTCGATAGTTTGTCAATGAATAAGGCTTGGGTCTTCTCTATCACAATATTGTAGCACACGGATTAATTTCACATGAGAAACTGCAACTAGCTGATTCACTAAAACTGGGAAGTTATGCGTTTGTCTTTGACATCTGATTCACACGTATAGTAAATACTCGAATTTGTAGGCCTGTTGAATAACATTATTAAAATCATGCCGGAATATTGACGGTTCAGTATTTATGCGAAGACGTTTTACGGTCGTAAAATACAATTCAAAGCCCGCTTCTGGAACAGTATTTCAGATGTCGAGCGCCCCTCGACATTCGCTCCTGAGGAACTATTTTAGATGTCAAGCGGCGCACGACATCCATTTCAAAAGTTGGAAATACTATAGATTTAATCGAGTTGAACGGGTTAATTCAAACTTTCAAATTTTCACTCCACTCTACTGTATATTTAGGCTCTGTATATTTCATCTGTGCATTCTGCAATGCATGATTTCCATTTCATATGAATAAAACTATATTGCTTCTTTCTAAAGCGAGCTGAATCTCCTCCTAAAACAAGACACTAATCGCAACTAGCAAAGAATCCTAAAGCAAAGTTTTTTAGGGGACTACTGCACTATTGCGTCTATCGGTTTTCTACAGTGGGTCAACTTTATGTCAACAGTCAACAGTGAGGCGCTTCTGGATACAGGTTTCTTCGATTTTAGGAGGTTACAGATTACAGCATAGGCCAAAAACAAATTGATAATAGATCATGAATTACATTTGGCCAAATCAAGCCGATTTGAGCATTATGCTGAATAAAATATCAACTACTGTAGTCCCTCTCTATCACGACCAGCTCTCTGCCAAGCAAATAAAGTCGTTATAGACAGGTGGTCGTTCATAACGATCATTACTCTTGAATGAATATTCCACGAATCCTGATTTGGCATTTGATTTGTCTCAAATTCCTGAATGAATGCTGAAATTATTTTAACTACTTTTTAGAGAAATCTTTGTGATGCGGCTAATTTTTTCATTCAGAATGTTACAGAATTCTCACAGGAAGCGTCGGTCAGATGACATGTCCTTTACAACACGTGTCTTAAATGTAGCCTATTATCTATTTGCTCAGGACAGCGATGAGTTCAATAAAGCGATATTTATGACGACTTCCATGTACCATTCAAAACAGATTGATGAGATCATTCCATTGATTCGCTAGAATTGAAAGATCACGCACGTGCTCTCTTGCATCTAAAGAAGAATCAGGTGTTGTCTCTGACTCCTGTTCTCCTTCGGAAACCTGAATTTCTAGTCGATGATGATATCTACACCACTAGTCCGGCAGCCAGAACAAGCTTCTGCAGGGAACGAGGTCAACAATGAGACTTTCATAGAATGATGTACACCTCATAGTCCGGCAGCCAGCACGAGTTTCTGCAGGGAACGAGGTCAACAATGAGACTTTCATAGAATGATGTGCACCTCATAGTCCGGCAGCCAGTACAAGCTTCTGCAGGGAACGAGGCCGACAATGAGACTTTCACAGAATAACGTACAACTCACAGTCTGGCAGCCAGAACAAGCTTCTGCAGGGAACGAGGCCGACAATGAGACTTTCTCAGAATGATGTACACCCCATCCCTACCACAAATCGGCACGTCTGCCGAAATCTAGTAAGTTTTTCTTCTTGTCAGACAGGATCATAGAAGAACACATGTAAATCCAATGGGACGCAAATTGCAGTTTTTGGTTTAAATGAAATTTTCTATGTTTTCGCTTAAAAACTGAAAAGTATTAAGTCTAGAGTCATAATTTTTCTCATGGAATGTCTTCAGGTCATTTCCTTTTATGTGCATGTGATATTGTCATGCATCTGATCGGCAGTGCATGTGAGAATGCAGTAAAATGTGGATAAAGTGGCTCAAAATGTTTGTGTTCGCTGACAGTGAGAGACTCACCAAATCTAAATGTGTCTAGCTTTATAGACAGGGGTGCATGACAGGGGTTACATGCCAAAAATTATGAATCTGGGCTTAGTAGTTTTCGTTTAGTCAGAGAAAACATACAAAATTTCATTTTAGCCAAAGCCTGCAATCTGCGTCCCTGTATTTACGTGTGTTTTTCTTTGAGCCTGTCTGACAAGAAGAGGAACTCACTAGAACTCGGCAGACTTGTTGATTCGTTGTAGGCATAGTCTCATTTTCGGCCTCGTTCCCTGCAGAAGCTCGTTCTGGCTGCCGGACTGTAGATAATTTCAGCATGAACTTGTGTGAGAATATTTACCAAAAACGTGCAATTTCTTTTCAAACTTCAAATAGCTCATATTCTTCAGTACAGACATGAAGATATTTTACTTGTAAACATTGAATTTTCCAGTCGAAGAAGAACTCAAAAACACTTGAGCGCCTTTCCTTTATTTCATTTGTTTTTCAGAACAGATTCCACAATTCTTCGCTTTCACTCTAATTTAAGGAACCTAAAACTAAAATGGCTGCAATTCCTGAGCAAAGTGAGTTGGTGATACATATTCTCTGTTTCATTCAGTTATCAAGCCATGTTTATCTCCAGATGAAGTTGATGTCGTCATTGCTGGAACAGATACAGCAAAGCGGAAGATGTACACATTCCCGAAGACTGCTACAGTTAAAGAGGTAACAGCAAAATGGAAACAGGATTTACAGATAACTGAGTCCGTCCGGTTATTGAATAATGATGGAACACCGGCTGTGGAAGAGCAACAACTACAAGATATTCAGCAAGATTACCCGGGTCTTCTGAGATTCTTCTATGAGGAGGAATTATCGATAGAGATTGATGTGTCAGGAGCCATTGATACGACATGGAAGATACAGGTCTGGCCTAGTCAGACGTTAGACGAAGTCATTCCCGAAATAAGTCAGTATATGGAATCAGAGCAGGATCTGAATGCAGCAAGATTCTCTCATGGTGGTCAGGTGTTGACAATGGACTCGAAAATGTCTTTGTTGAAGGGGGAACATAAAACAATTCTCCTGGATTTGGACGCCGAAATCACATTCTTGAATATGTGGGAGAACCTGCGAATAACATTTCAGAATGTGCATTACACAGAGGACAGCGGAAATCTGAGAGGAGTTATAGAAGAAGTTATTCAAGGCTATAAGGAGGAACAGCAGAAAGAAGGCCTTGAAGAGGAAATTGAAGAAGACGGCGAAGAAGGAAGTGATGACGAGGAAGTTGAGGAAGAAGACTCTGACAATGAGATGCAAGACGACGTGACAGAGGATAAGGTACAGCAGTATATACACCTTCATTTAGACAGCAGACCAATTTACTTCATCGGAATGTTGATGGATATTCTGTTGCGTTTCGGAGCTCCTTGGAGGAGAGTGTATGAGTTGCTTATCAGCATCACCAGGAACATTTACATACTGAGCAACCATGGACTCCAACGACGACTGGTGCGTGTCGGACAGAGAATTGCGGACATTTCCAAGTCATCAGCTCTTCAAGGAGATGGCATCGTTCCTGCCGATACTCTCTTATCTAATTTGAACATTGAAGAAGACGGGATAATAGTTGTAGATCCAATAATAATCCCGGTGGAGCTATCTGATGGGTTTTGTGTGTCCACAAGGTTATCAAAGTCTACAACAGTCACAGATCTGAAGCGACTTGTTTCTAATCTTGAGAATGACTTGGAAATTGATCTCATAGTTGGACAGAGAAAGCTGGACAATGACGATGAAATGATTGGTACAATAGCAAATATCTCCAGCAGCATTGTCCGAGTAGAGAAAAGACATGAATTGACTCTAAGTGTTCTGGTGAACGGAAAGACATTCTCTTGGGAGACACCACAGCGATCGATTTCCTACACCAATATCTTAGCGAGGTTTCATGCAGATATAAATGAGGAACTGGAGAGAGATCTTTGCACAATTGACTTTTATTGCAGAGGATGTGGTCGGAAGCTCTCACAAGAGGAAGAACAGTTCCAAAACATTCCTGCAAACTGTTGCAGCAAGCAGTCAAAGGAATTGGAAGTACGAGCTCCAGCTCTCACCAAAAGTAAGAGACGATGCCTTCACATATTATGACGGAAAAGAAAGCTAGAATTGGTGCTTTAAATGGAGTTTAAAATTATTATCATCCTTTAAATTCTGTTTTAACCTTATTTTCATTATTTTCTCATTTTTTTAATTACTTTTAAGCATTTTTTCCCTATCTAATCAGAACAAGGCAATCATCGAATTCTCTCTGTTATCCAGAACACTCCATTACCAGAGCCGACGGTTTAGAAAGAGCTGCGATGACGTGACGTTGATTTAAGCAGACCGTGGGAGTAGACAATACTTTTCAATTACTTTTCCTCGAGAAAGGCATGATAATAAAATGAGTACACTAACAGTTTGAATAAGCGAATCACCATTGCACATCACCAGCTGTTTGGATTCACTACTTGACTTCATCAAAATATGTTTTGAATGTCAGTAGTTACTTGACACAGATCGGCTGTTTGTAGCTATTCATTCTCATGTGAAGTTTATGTCTGTGGACAATAGACGTCTAGAAAAAAATTCTTGATGCCACAAAATAGAACCTCAGGTAAATGACAAAAATAATGTCAAAATGTTGTTTGTTTCTTTTCTCGTCACTCAAGGAATTTCAATCGTCATGAAGAAACAGGCTTGATAAAAACGCATTAACTTGCAATTAAAAAGACAGGCAGGGACAGGCTTCTAACACATGCACTGCTTTACATTTCTAGCGTAGTCCTTTTTAGTTGCCTCACAGCCTTGCCCTGAAATAAGGTGCTATTTGAAGAAGTAGGAAGCTGATTTATACATTTATTGCTAATTTTGACAATTTGTACATCCTCATCATTGCAAAGGAATAAAAAACATCAACTTTTGAATTGCAATAATCGTAATTCACTTTATAAAGCACAACAGCACTTCTGGTGATGATGACTCAGGCTTTGGACTCGGTTAGGCAGAGAGCTGAACAAGAAAGGTTGCTTAATTTATAGATTATCGCCCAAAATATTTAAAACTACAATTCGGAAGTCATAACTCCAGTCGTCTTGCAAGTTTCGGAGGGTGAAACAGTATAAGGAAGAAGACCGTTCCAGGACAGGACACAAAATTCTCAAATTTTTTCGTATTTAAAAGAACGACTAAATTTAAGAATTTTGGTCATTTTTCAGGTTATGAAGACCTAAATTCATAAATTTAGGCGTTTTTTAAAAATACCTATGTAATTCTTCAAATTTTTTCAAAATCTCAACTTTGAGATTATAATTTTTCTCTTGAAAATCATGACCGTTCCAGGACACCGAAAATCATAAAAGTTAAGAATCTCAAATTTGTGAATTATAATTATATTTTTGTTCAAATCATGACCGTTCCAGGACACAACATCAGAAAAATTGGTAATTTTAGGAGTAGTTAAGGTAACCCCAATTATCCCTAAATTTATGAATTTTTAATCATTTTTATGTCTAAACCAGGTTAAGAACCCACTAATTCATATTTAAAATAAGTCTAGGGGAAAAATATTTCTTTAAGAATGTAACACAATCTCTTACAATGTCTGTTATTGTTACTGCTTTGCACTTTGATGAACACTTAATTATAGGGAGCAGCTGATACCCGCATTCACGAAACAATGCAGTTACTTCCCGAATTCATGAACCATTGCATTACAGATCACACAGCTGTTACCCGCACTTATGTCTTTCTCTTTCCCCCACTTACCAAATGTGCTGCCAGTTTTCCATCCGTGACCACATTTGCTGCCAAAACCGTTTTGTTAGCCAAGTTGGCTCAGAAATTGGCAGCGATTCATTGGTTACTTGAACGCTATTGTTTTATAAAGTTACAACTGTCTCGTCAACGTTGTCATAGGGATTTCATTGATGCTTATAAACTATATCTCATTCCACAAATTTTAAACTTATCTCAGTTCGTTTGAAAGAGAGTACTTGCCTAAAGCGTTGACTTTATCACAATATCATGGTTGGATCTATTGAACGCAGACTTCGACTTCAAGTAAAACGTCAGAGAATAGAAGGACTAACAAGACAAATCATACAGCTTCAATCGAATAAGTAGTAAGGAAAGTCATCATTATGAGACAGTTTTTTTAATCTAGGGGTCCCTATAAGAAATTTTTTTCATTATAAAATAGAAAACATAAAAGAGTTTCTAAAACAATACGGCAAACAAACCACGACAAATTTCGATTTAAATAAGATCGCAATTCAATTAGGAATAAAGAATTTTCATGTCCTAATGAGAGACGAATTACAATTCCTAAAAAATAAGCCATCTATAAATTTTGTAACAAATCTTCCCACGTCAGATCAAAAAGGAGTGCATTGGTCTGCAGGCGTTAAAAATCATCAACAGAATTTTTATTTTGACTCATATGGATTGCCTCCAAGAAATGAAGTCAAAGAATTACTTGGAATTGGAACATACAATACTTTTCAAATTCAAAAACCAGGAACTACTTATTGTGGTCAATTATGTTTATATGTTCTGTATAAATTACAAAAAGGAGTACCATTTCTTGATATTATGTTAGAATTGAATAATGATGATGATAATGATAATTAAAAATCACTTCTTTGTAATTCGTTTTCATAAAATCTGCCACTGATTTCCTGATCATCTAAATATTTGATTTCGTAAGTAATCGGATAGGTTTGATTTATTTTAGAAAATTCAAATATCTCTTTAGTCCAATATCCAACAAAACCTTTCTCGAATTTATTTTTATGCTTAAATATCCTTACTCTATCTCCAATTTTAAATTTCGGCTTTCGTTCCCGTAAATTCGGATTACTCTCATTCGAATAATTATTTTCGAATATTTTCTTTCGTATCAAATCAGGATCGTCAGAAGCCTTCTTTTGAGTTTCTTCAATACCTGAATGAACTTTATTATTGTACTGATCTACAATTCATGGTAATATCTTCAACCACTTCTGATTACCTTGTTCTGTAAATTTCTTGAATATTTTATTTTTTAAAGTTCTATTGAACCTCTCTATTACTACAGCTTTGACAGCATTTTCTGTGGAATATACTAAATCAAACAGTGGCTTAACATTTCTATTGTAAAACTCAGACCCTTTGTCAACAAACAATTTCTTTGGCTTTCTAAGACTTTCTTTTAAGATTTCTTCAAACGCATATTTAACTGACAGACCACTTTTGTCTTTTAAAGGCTTTACCCAAGCGTATCGTGTATATAAATCTATAACGGTCAATGCGTATTTATAATCTTTTTCATTTTTCATTTGGCATATTGATTAGATCAGAACTCCAAATATCATCTTTATTAAATGCTTTTACTTTAAATAGATATTTCGGCTTTTTGAATTCCTTGTGAATTTCAGAGGCGTAGGTTTCAGAGTTATGAGTTTTGTCTAAACCCAGTCCGAATAATATTTTAGCTTGTAAAGCTTTCTTAACAAACATTCTTTCAATTTTTTCTTTAGATGTAGGATTTTGAATACTATCTAATTCCCGAATCATTTTCTTGTCAGCTACATGACGAGATTTTAGGTCATGATTTCGATAAGCTAAACCGTGTCTATAAACTGCTGCATCTACTCTGTTTATTGGTTCTTCACCTGGTTTTGGATTATTATTCTCATCTAGTCTCATATCTAATCGAGTTCCTGGGCCGGTATATGAATGACCAGGAAGATGTTTTTATTTTGAATATTTACTACAAATAAATCCAGGAAAGTTTTCTAATGCATTTTGTATGTCACCTCCAATATGCTGACAATTTGAGGTTTTATGCACTTTTAAGAGATAATTCAATAAATCTAAATTAGAAATTTTTTTATTTAGTTAAATTTTCGGAATTTGTAGAACTTGTAGAATTTGTAGAACTTATAGAATTTGTAGAATTTGTAGAACTTGCAGAACTTTTAGAATTCATTTTTAAAGACAAAAAATTTTAAAGATAAAATAAAATAAGAGTTTTACCGAATCATACTAGGACTTGGATACCATCTTTAGTTTCTTTAATTTCTATTAAATCATCAACATTATGTAGAATGTTTTTGAGAACTCGTTTTCCTTCATCAACTAAATTTAATATACTAATAAAATTATCTACTATTCCTTGCTCTCTAGCAACTTTCTCTAACTCTCTATTATGACGTTTTTGTTCTTCTAATGCTGCTTTCTCTGATGTATTTTTATTTACTGCTTGGACAATACCAGCTGTCCCTCCTGCAACACTTCCTGCTGCTGCTATGCCAACTATTATTAGAGGAATTAATGGGAGAATTCCACCTTTCTTTTCTTCTTGTAATTTAATATTCTCTTTCATTGGTTTACTTATGTAATATTTCTTTTTGTCCATCGTAATAGTTTTAGGTGTATTTTTGTCAACAATGTTACGTAATTTTAATTCAACAGTTTTATTATTATTATTACTTTTCGCTTGCGACATTTTTAATAAAAAAAATTTAAATTAGGAATTTTTAATCTATTCTAGTTATGAATAAATTTTAAATTAGGAATTTTTAATCTATTCTAGTTATGAATAAATTTTAAATTAGGAATTTTTAATCTATTCTAGTTATGAAAAAATTTTAAGTTATCAAAAATTTTAATTAACCAATCCTAGCCATCTTTCCATTAAGAATTTCAATAGAATATTTTACATCTTCTAGCAATAAACCATAAGCCATCAATGAAGTTGTGGAATTTTCTTTTCAATATTAATTGTTACATCACAACCAGTCTTGATAATATCTTCAGATTGTGCACTTAAATCGAAACAGAAAACTGGATATAAATGTCTCCAATCTCCAGGAGTTAATTGTGGTTCAACTCCAAATTCTATACAAAGATTTCGATAAGCATCATATCCTTCCATAAATTGATTATTGGTATCATCGAATCTTAATTGATCAATTGGATATCGGGTTTGATTTATAGCAACTTGTAAACTTCGAATTGTACTAATATGAAAAAGATTGTTGTTCTTATCAAAATTTGGAGAATTATTTCTTTGAAACGTTAGTAATAAATATCTTGGAGTATTCGAAGTTCTAGTAAAATGCCAGTTAAATCTTTGTTCGGAAAACGTTACTGAACTAGCAGTGCGCTTTAGAAAATTTACTGGAATTGGTTTGTTAGTGTTTAATCTTTTTGCAATAGATAATTCATCCTCTAAACTAGGAGGAATAGTAACTTTCTATAACAATAGAGTTCAAGTAACCAATGAATCGCTGCCAATTTCTGAGCCAACTTGGCTAACAAAGCGGCTTTGGCTCCAAATGTGGTCGCGGATGGAAAAATGGCAGTGCAGTTGGCAAGTGGGGGAAAGAGAGAGACATAAGTGCTGGTAACAGCTGTTTTATCTGTAATGCAATGGTTCATGAATGCGGGAATCAGCTGTTCCCTATAATTAAGTGATCATCAAAGTGCAAAGCAGTAACAATAACAGACATTGTAAGAGATTGTGTTACATTCTTAACTTTAGACCATCTCTTTCTTAATTTATCATAATGCTCTAATCTTAATAATAATTGAGATTCCTTATCTTTCATATAACGCACTCTATCTTTGTGTTTTTCGATGTTCAATTCAGTTATTTTTAATTGTGATAACGAAGGATATATTCTTGCGGTTTCTTCTATTTTCGCCGTCACCGTCACCGTAGAAGTTCCTTCCACTTTTGAGGTTTCCATTATTAAAGAAATATTTTTCCCCTAGACTTATTTTAAATATGAATTAGAGGGTTCTTAACCTGGTTTAGACATAAAAATGATTAAAAATTCATAAATTTAGGGATAATTGGGGTTATCTTAACTACTCCTAAAATTACCAATTTTTCTGATGTTGTGTCCTGGAACGGTCATGATTTGAACAAGAATATAATTATAATTCTCAAATTTGAGATTCTTAACTTTTCTGATGTTGTGTCCTGGAACGGTCATGATTTGAGCAAGAATATAATTATAATTCACAAATTTGAGATTCTTAACTTTTATGATTTTCGGTGTCCTGGAACGGTCATGATTTTCAAGAGAAAAATTATAATCTCAAAGTTGAGATTTTGAAAAAATTTGAAGAATTACATAGGTATTTTTAAAAAAACGCCTAAATTTATGAATTTAGGTCTTCATAACCTGAAAAATGACCAAAATTCTTAAATTTAGTCGTTCTTTTAAATACGAAAAAATTTGAGAATTTTGTGTCCTGTCCTGGACTGGTCTTCCTTATACTTGAAACATCGCAAAATTCCATTGATTTGCGAAAATCCAGGTGCTTCCGAGCTTGGTCCACACATTTATGATATTGATTGCACCTTTAAGGCAGACATCTTTCAGAGTACGAAGAATTGTGCTTGTAACAACACGATCGCCCGAATTGCTCTTAAAGATAATGAAAACGTCATGTCAATCGATGTTATTGTTGCAGACAAACCAGCAAACTGTCCTGATCATAAAATCATATTCAAAGAATTTATTACAGGTACATCACGATTTCAGTAATTTGATTATTCTTACGATCACCATTGAAATGAATATCGATGATCTGAAATAAGACAAAGTTAATGAATTTTGATAGCTTGGAATGTAAATCTCCAAAAATAATACAAAACATATTGAATGCTTGATAAGAAAGGCAAGCGTGCTTCATATGTAGCTGAAAAGAAATGAAGAGAATTCGGCCATGTAAATGGAAGTATCGTGAGGAACACGTTTGAAATGTTGACGTTGTCTAAAATGAAATATTGTGCCGAATTTTGTTGTCACAACAATCTCAACAGTATGAATAAAATTCAATACCAGTTTTATAAGAATCACTACCATTTGGTGAAATTCAGACCAAACTATTGCTTGATCGGAGAAATTGGATTTTTCAATGGAATTCTATTTCTATAAGGCGGCGATCACTTTCCGGATAGAAGTAATAAGTAGTAAAGAAAGAAATTTGACTAAGGAACTATATACTGAAATTCATAGCCAAATGAATAACTCTCAATATTCCTGCGTATGGACAGCCAAAGTGAAGATGTTGCTGAAAAATGTCAACCTATTGCACTTATGGTAAAATCAAAATGCGTGATTGAGTTTAATTTAAAGAAATGAGATGGAATGATTTTAGTGCGTGTTAAACTTCCATTGAACTCGTATGAATTGATCTGATTCTGTGGAAGTCTTCTTCAATTTTTATATTCAACTGCGTATTCAGAGGAGATAGTCTTGCCAACCAAGAGCAAATCCTTCAATTTACAAATTGTACAAAATTACTTCAATGTTTAGATCATTTAGGTGTCTCAAAAGTTTGCGTGAAACTTTATGAGGTTGTCGAAGTTGTCACTCTTCGATTATATCATCAGCAATTCTTCCATGTCTATATTTCAAATTTGAATTACACTTATCAATAATCAATAAATAATGTCTATAATAATTGGATCCTTTGATTCTCGAATTTCAGGTATTAATAGAATAAATCTCCATGAAGCTTTAAGAATGTCCTCATCTCCAAATAACGAATCGGAAGTGCAGTCCTTGTGTCGATAAAATTCTCTAATGGCATGACTTTCTGACAGGCTTGCCGTGAGGCAGGTTTCCCATGGGAATTGCCATCAAAATCTCGTGGAAATGGGATGGGAATGGGACGAAGAAGTCTTGTCCCACGGCAAGCCTGCTTTCCTATGTACAGAGAATGCAGCAGTGATTGTTTCTAACTCAAAATGGATTTGCCCCACCTTCTACTCGGTGCGTCCGAAAGGCCTCGACTTGACTTTACCTAACTAAGTATTTTAGCGATACAAGAACTTGTCGCATCACATTCATGAATACGTGTATGCTCAGTCCTTTATTTTAAACAACAGAATTGTTTATGAGAACATCACAATATTTATTTTTGCGAATAAAACATGGCGCTACCACAGGAATATCAGCTTCTCTCTCTCCTATTGCAGCTGAACTGATCGTCGCTGACCTGCGAAAACAAATTACAAAGATTCAGAGCATGTTCAAAGACAAGGAATTGGAAAACCTCAATCTGAAAGAAGTCGTGATGAAATTGAATGAGTCCATTGTAACTGTGAGTGAAAGTATTGCTGAACTTCAAAGCCAGGTGCAGCAAGACAAGAAATCACTGAATGAAAAGTTCGATGGCCTTCAAGAAAAGGTACATGAACAGGAAGTGAATCTCGAAGAGAAGATTCAGAGGGAGAAGCAGTCGGTGGAGGCATCGCTCCGTCAACAGCAAGTGAACTTCGAAGACAAGCTCCGGAGGGAGAGGCAGTCGGCGGAGGCAGTCGGCGGAGGCATCGCTTCGTCAACAGCAAGTGAACCTCGATGAGAAGCTTCAGAGGGAGAGGCAGTCGGCGGAGGCATCGCTTCGCCAACAGCAAAAGAATTTTGATGAGAAGCTTCAGACGGAGAGGCAGTCGGTGGAGGCATCGCTTCGTCAACAGCAAGTGAACCTCGAAGAGAAGCTTCAGACTGAGAAACAGTCCTTGAATTCACGGATAACATCAGTCATAGAGTCCTTAAGTAAGCCAATAGATTGTCTTTCTTCCTATTGAATATTGAACTTCCTTTATTTAAGAGAAAGTCGTTTTCATGTTTTTCATATTTAACTACTGATATTCTCCCATCCCCTTAACTACTGATGTGTCATTTTTAACACATATGTGCTAATAGTAACAATTAGAGATTACATGATCAAATACGTTTATTGTCATACATGTTTCAATACGTGAAACGTACCATCGTCAGTGAACAGCAACAGTGATACATGCGCAAATACTTAAATACATCCAAGAGTTCATTCAAAATGAGCGCTAACAGGCATAACAAATAACAAAGAAAAACAATTTCAAAATAATAACAACTGAAATGACTCGGTTTGGGTATTCATGATTTTCTTTTGTTGTTTTTTGTATGATTTAAGCAATAAAACTTCTCCAATACTAGTGTAATTAGTATGTAATAAAATAGAGAACGACTTTTCATTTGGGAAGTGCTCATGAAGAGAAATTTCAGGGGCTGGTCTGCCATTAATGTGTTCTTTGATTCTGGTATAGAGATGGCGACGAGTTTCCCCGATGTAGCACTCTTGACAATGCTCACAACTGTATATATAAATTAAGGAGGAATGCTCGTTAAAAGGGATAGGATCTTTATAGCGGCATAAATGTTGTGATTTGTACGTATTGTAAGCTATCTTTAAACGACTATTTTTTTAAAAAGGAATTTATTCTATGAATCTTCATCGATATTTCTTTATGACTTTCGGGGAGATACGGTAGCTTCCAATAGATAGAAACTTTGGTATCATCAGGTTTAGGGTTATAAGTATCACACTTATAAAATTAGAGCAAAATATGCAAAATTAGAGCTTACTATGATTGATTGGATGTAACTGGCACTTTTATCAAGTAATAACATTGTAAAACAAGTTATACTGAATTATGGAAAATATATTCTGACACTATATATGCCTATAGATACACTTTTTCTGAATGCCATTTATTACTAATCTTACTGATTTATTGAAAACTTATTTGGACACTCAATATGTATATATGCCTACATGCTATTTATTACAAATGCTACAATTAGTAAACAAAAATTTCTTTCCATCCGAATGATGACTTAACACATGGTTTCTGCAAGATATGCAGACGGCATAGGTGACATTTGTGCCTTTCTGAAAGAAGCAATGTTTGAGCTTGCGAATAGTAGGTTGCAACTGTAGTTCCGTCGTCACACATTCGTCGTTCTTTGAACATAGTTATTTCAGAAGCGAGAGATGAAAATTGCAGCGAGTGATTCGAAAATTATGTTCTTTTCTGTGAATGATCCAAGAATTAGGTGCACACATATCCAAAATATTGTAAAGCACGGCGACAGGCCATCTTCTGGTTTGTGTCCGTGTTGTCAGCTGCCTTACCAGCTCATCAACCGTATCCACCCCTGATTTCGCACTGTTATAAAACTGGACAGTGTAAGGATTCTTCTTCTTTGATGTTTCATCGACGAAAACACTCTGGTGCGTGGAACTCAGAACGCTTACAACTTTATTCCTTTTGCATCTATAAACAGTAAGGATCGTTTTGTTTTTTTAGAAGTGAAGAAGCGTGAGTCAAAAATACAGCATGATTTCATTATATTGTTGACATCAGGAAGCTCCCGCTTGTTTGAACGCATCGTTCCAGCGAAACTGCAACCTTTCTTGGACAGCTCTTCTGACAACGCTAAAGAAGCAAAATAGTTATCACAAATAATGTTGTAACCATTTTGTTCGAATCCTTCCATTAGCTTGTGTACCACGAATTTCGGTAATGACTGCGATGATGGACGTAAATGATCTTTTCCGAGGTACGGAAATCCATTACAAATATATTTCGATTCTAAATCTACCAAAAGAAAAAACTTTATGCCAAATTTGTCCGGCATTGAAGGTATGTATTGGGTAAACGGACAATGACACTTCGAAGGGAAAAGTTGCTCATCTATTGTGAGATTTTTCCCCGGTATAAAGTACCTTTTAGTTATCAACAAAGGGCAGCCATATTGAAGATCACAAAGCAAATTTGTCAGTTTTGAGACGCTCACTTCTTTCAGATTTCATATCGAACCTCAAGTATCGCATAATGCTTTCAAATCGATTTTTCGACATAGATTTTCTGATAATAGCAGCACCCCAGTCTTCAGACCATAAGTCTTTTATTTGGACATTTGGCGACACAGATCCGCGAGCATAGCATATTCCTATGAAAGTCTCTAAATCACGAAGCGATAAATGCCAATCTTTTTCACCTTAACGTACCGCCTCATTTTCAGTCATTTCTGAATATGACGTAGCATTGCTTCATCAAAAAAGAGTTTGAATGAATAATAGGGTGAGGTAGATATCCTAGATGCAGCGTATGAAGTCATTCCAGGGGCACGACGTCGAATATTTTGAATGGTCTTTCTTCCAATCTCATTCGAAGTTGATAACGTAGTCCATTGGGTACCATCCTTACCATAATATGTAGTTGTATTGCTTTGTATATTTGATGGGGAATTCAATTTCTCAAAATCAGTAGCTGTTGGATAATATCCATTGTAATTTTGTGGATAGCCGTAGTTCATGAAAACTTTTTGATTTATGGAATACTTGATTCAAAACACATTTTAATCTCGAAATGTCAATCAGATTGTTCTTCTGTCTGAAACATTGTCTTTGAAACATTACAGATAGATGTGTTTATATTCCTTAAATGAAAATCCCGCAAACATAGGCCTACAGATATTGTAAATCGCTTTTGAAGAAATACAGGAAAACATGCCATTCAAATGTTCAATCATATAACCATGAATAACATCAATCAAGGTAAATATAAAATACGTGTCTGATTGAACACACATAATGTACATGTACACGCATATCAATAATACAAAGAGAACTAAGAAACCACATCCTGTTGTTGTGATGGATGTAAAACCAGGAAAATGAATGAAGACACCTCGAAGTTGAACAACTTGATAGACAAAACTGTGATGGAATGTAATGATACAAAGGGTGACAAGATGAGCTCTCACAAATCTTAAGAAAGTTTAACCCAGTTCTGCGAATGCGGTCAGACATCAGAGGAAAACTTACACAATAACAATCCATACAAACTCTATGCAAAGGATGGGAATTATAAGATTCTTGGATGTTTTCTTCCCTAACTTCAAATGAGATGATTAAAACACAACTTTTAGAAGTTCATCAACGCGTCAAAGTCATGAACGTGATCAATCCGACACAATCAATAAACTGATGGTGAATGCTGACAAGTTAACTCCATGTTCAACTCACATGTCTCATAAGATAGAGTTCTGAGCAAGACTTTATGTGTAAACTAAGGAGGGATGGCGAATTGGTCTCCCCGACATCTCAGTGACCTTCACAGTCCGGTTTAATAAGGCTGACACTAAAATGTAATGCCTTTGTTTTAAACATTGTCAGTATGATATTCTAATATCTAGATCTGTCTACTTTTGATTCCCGGAAATTAATTAGAACACAAAAACTGCAGCAATCCTCATTTCTAGGTCTATCATGTGTTCTCAGAAGGGATTGATTCAACATATTGTAAGTTTGCATTACTTGAAATATGCCTCAAAAGAAACAGAAGTCGTAACTGTTAAAAGGGATAGAAAGTGATGTATTTGGCAATAAATATTATAATATATTTATTTTTACTGTATGAAATACGTTGAACAATGCGAATAGTCCTGATATGTCAACCAATAAAGAGATCAATAAATAATGATTATTATACATTCAAAACTTCAATGAATTTACATTTTATTACAAAGTCAAAAAATTCATGAACAGGACAAATTACCAAAATACCAATTGCTGACAAAGGATGTTTTATTTACGAATTCAAAACAGAAAGCTCGGAATAGTAGTAAGAGAGCAATGTACAAAATGCTGCTGCAAAAACGTCACACAAGATTGATGCATCATTTATTGATTTCCTGGAAACGGTCATTGCTTCATAATTCTTATTCACTCTAAAAGCCTGACATTTTAGAGACTTTCAGAAAAGTTAGATTGAGCAACAAAACCTACAAATACGAATATGTCAAAGACTTCCATTAAAAGTTGGATCAAAATTGAGACGAAATTCAATACGTCTCTATACGACTCTTTTTACTGCGATGCCTCTTCTCTCATTGATCATTCCTCAAAGTAAGCTGCAGGAGAAGATCTCAAAAATCTCATGAGAAAAAGGACGATCAGAAATATCTGTACAAGTAGAATGAAACCGCGGGATGATGCGGATCATTGCCTAACGTTGTACAACTGTCAGTAAAGGATGAGAATTCAAAGATGTCGTTTCGTGGATATTCTCTTCCCAATCACTTTAAATGAGATGATTAAAAACACAACTTTTAGAAGTTTATCGACCGCCTACGTCATGAACATGGTCAGTCTGACACAATCAATCAAATGATGATGAATGCTGACAAGTGAACTCCATGTTCAAATCATCTGTTTCATGAGATAGACTTGACTGACATTCAAACAAAGTCAGATGCAGCATGGTGAAAAGAAGAGTCAACAAAGATAAGACAATATGAAATACTTTCTGTATCTTTGTGCAACATGCCTCAAGATCAAGTCCAACTCCACAATTCTACAAGTACATGTGAAAGCTAGCAATAAGTTTCATTAATAAAAAACTTCTTTAAACCTCTTAATTCCTTTTTTAATAAATGAAACCTGCAGCTGGATATTGAGATTGATGACACAAAAGCCAACCATGTCTTCTGCAGCTTTGAAGGTCAAAATAACGAACAGAAAACTGAAACTTGAAATTGATGTAGCCCTAGAGTATCGAAGTGCCCCTCACGAGCCACCACCTACAATTGGATTCCCGAGTTGGATGCAACCCCCTGACCGTTGGAGTCATGAAAAATGATCTTGGAGAGGGTTAACCTTTAATACTTACAAAAAGTGAATGTAAGCTTATTTGAATTACTTTTATCCAAGAAAATATTCCTCCTCTATTCTTCCGCGACACATTTTAAGTCATGAGTGGACTAATCTTGCTTTGGATTCCACTCAAAATTCGAGAAAAGGAGAAAAAATGAGAAAAATCGAATTCTTTGATATTTGACCTTTTGATGACCTTGAGGCACCCCTAAATGACCTCGGATGGAAAAGTATTAATGAAGACTTTTGATTTTCTCCTAAATCATATTCGCACATCTGAAACGCAGGCAATTCAATAAACAAATCATCTGGATACTTTGATGACGCCGTTAGCGGATATTCATGAGCAATAAAATGTAAAAAAATACATTTTATAAAATATAATACAAGTAGTATGGAATTGAGATCGTCCTGTATGCAAACAATGCAGATTAAAAGTGAAATATGGAGATGGTGTAGAGCAAAGCATAAAACAAATCAATCATTAGCGATGCAGCAGATGAGAAGTAGCATTGTCAAACTTCTTCAAAATTGGTGAATACTAATTCTCTGGATTTTATCACTTGTTCGCATTAGAAATTCAGTTGTACGCAGACTGTTCACATTTCAACTATTGAGACTTTCCACTTCATTCTAAGAATCGTTCCAATTTGACGGAACAGTGGAAGAAGTTCGTTGTTTCAATGACATTCACAGAAGAATGAAAACATGTCAGGAGGAGAGGTCTCACACATTTCTCTTTGCATCGAAGTCTTGGAGGGTGGAAGGGAAACGTGTGACGGCTGGAGGTGGAATTTGTGTTCTGAAGTTCATGAGTTAGGAAGACATCAAGTCTTGAAGATGTGAAGAACCGTCCTGCGTCCTCCGCAGATGAGCAGTCTTCCACCTGCTGTGATGTCTGTGAAGTCAGGTTTCCCTGCTTCTTTATAGGTGAAGATATTACCATCTTTGTCCGAAAACTCAATGTCCTTCAGATAATACTTCACCTCATCATCATCTCGGGAGCAGACCATCGCCACGTCCTTTCCTCCGCTCAACCCTCGGAACTGGACGATCTTTCCGATCTTTGCACCGCCGAAAATCTTCAGCAGAGCGGCGGAGACGTCATTGAAGTCCATCCAGCCGGTTCCGGAGGACGGCAGTCGACACTTGATGAAGTTATCCTCCTTCTGCATCCACTTATACCTCCCGCTGATTTCCACCGCAGGATGGGAGATGTCCGCAATGAAATCGGAGGTCGAATGGAATATGATTAACTTCTCTCCACCTGAAAGAATGAAATGATAAACAGTGTTCTTCTTTGTCTATTCAGCGAACGATATTGTCGATTAGAATGATGAATCATTTTGTTTACATTATTCGTATGTGAAATCCTTTGATACTTTCAAGTAAATCACACTTCACTCACAATATATGGAATCAAAATTGTCATTTTGCCGAATTTGCTTTACAGACTTGTAATTCATTATTTCTAGAACTTTCTGAGAGCAACACTAATAATGAGCTCCCTTATGCATCGGTAAAGAGTCTAAAATAGTTGATTGAATTTTATTAACATCATTCGTCATAGTTTGCTGCTGAGGATCTACAGAAGAGGAATTAATTCTGAACTTTTTTGTCTTTTTCGAACATAATTTGCTATTTTTGAAGTTCATCTGATGGAGTTCAAGAGACCAAGCCCTATTTAAGCATTTCACGCTACGGTCACATTCAACTGAATCAGAAACAAGAAACAGAATCCAAAATAATAAACTGAAACCGAAGCAGAAAGCTGAAGCTGAAGCAGGAAACTGAAACTGGAACATCACGCAAGAACCGAGCCATCAGAATGAAGCCAAACTAAAGATGAAATCAAAACTATGCGGGAATACTAACGAAGACCGAGACATCAAACTTTCCTTGGAAAAACAAAATTATTTTCTTACTAACAGCTTTAACTATGTTACTGATAGATGTACTGATAAGACTGACATACATCGAAATGAAGAAATACTTATCAACAGTTTGAAAAAATCAGGATATTCTTTAGTCGATATAAACAAAGCCAAACGTCCAAAATTACACAGCTGGTGGTCATTCCACATTAAATTTCGGAAAAAGTGAGCGGCGAAGGTTCTCTGATTTTCTTGAAATTCACATATTTTTATCATTTCTTTTAAACCATTTTAACCATTTCTTAAAAAACGCAAAAATATTTTTGCGGTCACTTCTCCCACAGGCGACTACAAATGCATCCAAATGATTGCAAAAAAAATTCAGAAAATCACCAGGGATCGGGAAAATGATTTTGAATCTCGAATTATATGAACAATATTCAATTTTTGACATTTTTAACTCAGTCCTGACAATTTCTCGCAGCAGCTACGCCAATTCTGAAAGGTCGAGTGTTTTAGGCTTTACATGATCTATCTGAAACTGTGATCAGAAGTAACTTTTTCCACCCAGAAGTATGATTTTTTTGAATTTGAAAATGTGGTAAAATTATATCATTTTTTGTGCTGCTACTATCAAATTTATAAATAGTATGTGCTTTGCAATTAGCAGATTGGCAACCTGAATGAAAGGATATACTCGATGACTGAAGGAAATAAATTTATTTATTATTATGACTCATATTTTCAAAGCAAAACATTTCAACTTAGTTAACTCTAATACCTATTTCAAATCTAGGAAAATCTTTTTCAGAATTAGCATGGCCTGAAAACTCCTCTGCAGTTAACTAGTGTTGGTTCTTTAATTCTCTTCACGCTGTCCTCCCCTGGATATCTGTGAATATGGGGAGACTTGGAGTACCTGAAATATTGTCCTCCTCTGGCTAGTGTACCGACTTACGCCCAATTTTCACCAATCGAAATTCTTTGTCCAGGATATTGATCGCTTAAGTAATCGACAGAGACCCAATCATTTGTCGATCAATTTTCTGCTTTAGTCAAATGATAAGTAAGTAAATAAAGTTCGGTCTTATGTCTAATTTGGTTTACAATAACCTTACTATTCTTTTTATCTTAGAAAGGTCGAGATGAGAATTATCTACTTCTTAATTTTATATGTTATGGCTTAATCCAGCACAATCTGCCGTCAACGAATTTTTCTTGCATTCATGATGGACAGGTGTAATACTGTTAGGGGAGGACAAAGTGAATTATAGACACTTGCGAGGAAAACTTTCCTTGGTGTTTGTTTCCTAGAAGTGGGCGTTCAATGTCTTGAGCAGTTCAGCCGAGTTGATTTCTGATCTCAACACGCATATCTCCGATAGGCCTAAGTTTCCAATACATGTAGTTATAAGCTATTTTTCGCCCTTTCGAGCCGAACTGTTGAGTCCTTTTTTGGACGAAGCGCATCGTCAACTGCAGCCAAATAGTTTCGTGCTTATTTCAAGTCTTAGGATATTTCCTACTAATCAGTTATAGCGATTAAAAAAATGATGACCTCTTTCATGCATTTATGCAACCATGCACTATGAGCGAAATATAGGCGGATCCCTACATACACAAAATATTTATAAATTTTCAAGTATGTTGCTTGGATTTGACTGAGTCACGGGAGCTTCGATGCCGTGTGTGTGAAGGATTCTCAGAAAATTTCGGATGGTGCGTTATGAGCGGAAATTGCGAGAGACTAGCACATTACAGCAAAAAATTCTCATTTATTCATCAAATTTGAAGTCCAAAAGTATTCATCGAGACGACTAATTCAGGGAGATCCAAGAAGTAACTGATGCTAATACAGACCTACTCTCAGCGAAGGCATGAAATAACTGGGACACAATTTTATGAAGCTGTAATTGTGGAAAGACTTAATAAACGCTTGTACCAGAAACTATACGTACTGCGTGATTACTTAGCTGTATATAAGTAGAAATAGTGGAAATATTTACTGATTATCTTATGACCTTCTAATTATGATCTTTTTTATCAATGAATAATTGCCGCGACTATAATAGCATCCACGAACTTCTTGCCGAAGTATTTTCTGGCGGGAGACACTTATGATCTGTTTACCGGCTTCACGTGTTGATAAAAGCAGGAAGTCTTTCCTATTCAATTCCTCGGTCTGTGTCTGTGATTCATCTTGTCCGTAGATAATTAAGCAATTCGATCAGCCTTTTGCCTCTCAATAAATTTAGAAAATTTAGCTGCTTTTCAAACAATAAAAGGAAAATGTGAAACGTGTTTCAACATTTAACTGTTTAGAGATACAATCAAGTCTCGTTAATTATGACCGTGAATGAGTTAAGACCTTAGAAGGCCTAATGAACGGGTCTTAATATACGATGCCTTTCATAACACAAATTGAAAGGGTGACCAAGGCTGTGAAATCCGAGGTAGAATTAACGAAATTCGACAATAAAAGAATAGTATCTGTTAATTGCAAAATACATACTATTTATAAATTTGATAGTAGCACCACAAAAAATGATCAAATTTTACCACATTTTCAAATCAAAAAGATCACACTTCTGGGTAGTAAAAGTTACTTCTGATCACAGTTTCGGGTAGATCATGTGAAGCGTAAAACACTCGACCTATCAGAATTGGCGTAGCTGCTGCGAGAAATTGTCAGGACTGAGTTAAAAATGTCAAAAATTGAATATTGTTTATATAATTTGAGATTCAAAACCATTTTCCCGATCTCTGGTGATTTTCTAAATATTTTTTGCAATCTTTTGGATGCATTTGTAGTCGCCTGTGGGAGAAGGGACCACAAAATTACTTTTTTTGCGTTTTTTAAGAAATGTTTGAAAATTCGATTTTTTCAAAAAATTTCTGAAAATTTTACTTTTTTTGAGGGCCCACAGAAATGTTCTCGCAGCGATAAAAAGTGATGGATTCCGCTTCGAACATCTATGGTTGGGTATCAATTAAGCAGTCTAACAAGATTTTTTCTCAACTTCGCTGCGAGGTCGGTGATGTAGGCCGTCAAAGATGTATATGATTTTTCATAAATTCTCTAAAAATAGAAAAATTCGAATAAGTCAAGGGCACGCAAGTGACCTTCACGATAGAATTTTTTGCGAAATATTTTGGATTTCATCTAGATAGACCCAAATGATAAAAATATGTGAATTTCAAGAAAATCAGAGAACCTTCACCACAGGCCATTTGACGCTTTGATGTGGAATGACCCATGAGTAATACTGCTATGCTGAATATAGATTTTGCCGGTGACAGCTTCACAAGAACAACCGAAAAGCTAATCAAGAAATATGAAGTTCCTGTTCCTCTGACGAGTAGCCTAGGTACGCCTTTATCACAGTGTCTAAAGAAACAAAAGCCGAGCAGGAAACATAACAATTGTGATATTTGTGATAAATTTCCTCACATTTTCGATTGCAACAATCGCTTCTGAGTATATTGTTTCACCTTCCGTATTTGTAACCAGAAATATAGGCCAAACTAAGTGTCATTTCCATTTAACCCTCATATGCATGAAATATTTTACCGACGTTACTGCATGAAATGGGTCCCCGGGGACCCATTGGCAGAAATCTGCGTTTAAATCGTAATTAATGCCCATGTTGATAATGAAACTGTACCAACGTGTACTCATGACATTTTTCTCACAATAATTCAATAATACCACTAAGATAGTACAAATTAACATGTCTGAATAGAGCTCAAAAGACATATGAGGTGTATTCATACATGACTATTTCTAGTGAGGTTGGCTTTTTTCTGTAGCTAATCTTATTGCATCAGTCATCCCTGTCATGCTACAATTCAAAAGACATCCACTTGTAAAAACAAATTATTATTATTGCGAAAAAGGAGAATAATACTTGTCTATTGTAGGGGAAACGTTATCTACTATTGTGTTCAAATGAATGAATTAGATCGCACAGTCCTCTGTACAGGTGATTTCTTCTCTCTTCAACGAATGCTCAGCGCATACAGTTCTGTTGCATCGATGACAGGTTCGAGAGACCTTTCTATCTCTTGCGCATCGGTGACATCTTTTCCTGGATGATTTGAAGGAAGTTGTCGGTAGGCTTACTTCATCAGTAGGCCCAGCGTGTTCCTGGTCGTTGGCGCACACTGCCATTGCATGTTGAATCGGGCGCTGAACTCCTGTCAAGGTCTGCTTTCTATGTTCCATATAGGGCCCTGCCAAATCCATTCCAAGCTCAGTAAGAAATTTCTTTCTTCTACTGAGACTTGAAGCGTCCAAGAGTGGAAGAGATTTGACGAATACAATGAAGGCATTGATGCCTACCAGGTTGAGCATGTTGAAAAAGTAAGCCAGCGGCCAACGTCTTGTCTTTCTCTGCACACTGTATGAGTGACAGAGCTGGTCTACAGTATCCACTGCTCCTTTCGTATGATTGTAAAACAGAATGATGTCTGGTTTGCCTGTTGTCTCATCCACTTTGTCGTCATGATGCATAGTAGACATCAAAATCACGCTCTTGTTTCTTTTAGGAACGTACGAGACAATCGTCGTTTTCTGATCAAATCCAAAACAAGACGATCCAACTGGCCGATCTTTGTCAGCTTGAAATTCGACTGGCAAGTCCCGCTTATTTTTTCTTACGGTTCCAACGTATGTCAAACGTTTCCTAAGCAATTCAGCCGCCAGATCAAAATCAGTAAAATAATTGTCGGCGGTGACATTTCGTCCGGTATTATACAAATTGCACAGAAGATCTTCCGTAATTTTTGATGCCAACCCACTTGTACGAGTGCCGTCCTGTGCTCCACCGGTGTAAGGAATTCCATCATACAAGTATCCGGTATCACAGTCGACTAACATGAAGATTTTTAACCCATATTTGTCGGGTTTTGACGGCAAGTACTGTCTAAAAGAGCAACGACCTCTAAACGGAATAAGTTGCTCGTCGATGCACAAGTTGACACCAGGATCAAAATGAATCTTGCAATTTTGTGTAAACTTTTGCCACATATCCCGAAATGGGGCGAACTTGTCTGTCTGTCGTCTTGACTGACGAGTATCGGATTCATCGAATCGAATGTGACTTAGAATACTCTCAAATCTGTTTATAGACATGGTTGCCTTGAAAACTGGTCTGGCCAACGGGCCGTCACTCCAAGCATCACGCACGCTCTCGTGGTTTCCCTTCGTGACACTGAAGAGAATCAGTAGTCCCATGAAGGCATCGAACTCTAACTCATCAATATTGTACCACTTTGGATCATTAGAACCGTGCTTGTTAGTAAATCGAATAATGTCCCGACGCATATCACTTGACAGAAACAAGTCAAATGCTTCAGTCTTACTTTGAGTAGTCACAGTAGGGCCGCTTCTTCCTCTGAAAATGTTTTCAGCTCGAGTTCGTGATGGAGGAGGGGGAGTTTTGCTCCAAACTCTTCCGCTTTTTTCCGACGTAGTCACTTGAAATTTCTTCACGATGAGACGGAGCAGGAATTTCAGTATCAATGGAAGTGGTATGATATAGACATACCTGATCAGCATCACCGGTGACGACGGCGGGTTCATCTTCCGATATCTCATAAGCAGTCTCGATTTCAGTATCGGGTCGATCAATAACTTCCTCTTCAGAGTTTGCAATATCGTCGATGTCTTCGTCGTCGGCATCTAGTTCCAAAATAAGACGCGTCGCTTGTTGAGCACATATGCGCTTAGGTGGACGTCGAGACATACCGGCACTCACACTAAACTTGTTTCAAAATTTTGATCATGAGGAAAGCTGCAGCAAGGTGATTGGCTGAGCAATCTGATTGGCTATTAGTCTTGCTAAGCGTGATGATCGAGGCATGGGATGATTGCAGCGAGCTGAATTAGTCGTTAGCTGACCTCTTATGCAATACGGTTCCAAACAATGCGAGAGAAAAGTGATATTTCACATCAGATTGGTCTAGTTCATGAAATGGGTCCCGGGAGACCCAGACGTTTTTTGTCATATTTTTTTATGTGTCATCTAATATACGAAAGATAAGCCAACTATTAATCTGCCACGTGCCTAGGGATGACAAATGAAGGAATACGTAAAATATAGGACTTCCACGTCCACTAGAAAAAAATATACAGACATTTTAAGAGCTGATGGGTCCCCGGGGACCCATTTCATGCATATGAGGGTTAAGATTCATAGAACACAAATCCAGTATTCAGAAGCAAGGCAGCGCCGTCTACTCTGTACCTGCGAGGACTTCGACGCATCGTAAAAAATAATTTCCAACAATTATAAAAAAGAAAAGTGTAATCATTCATTTAAATTCGATAGCTTCTCATGATAGCTGTGCACAGCTTCCGTCTCAAAATCAGTTTCTCAACCTCAAGAGTGAACAGTTTTGCAGCACGTACTCGAATCACAGCTGTTTTCTTCGAACAGTTAGACACACAAACTAGTCGTGTGTTCAGACGGAGCACTGGTGTTCAGACAGAGCGAAAGAGAGCTGTGTGCGTGTGAGACAGTAAGTGCACGTGCCCGCGCCAATATTGGCTTTTCCGATGGACATGATGCTTTGCCTTCTCCAATTTTTGCAATGAAACTCTCCGTGATTCTTGATCGAGGCGCGGTATCTATATATAGTAAGGGAAGCGCAACCCAATTGTTCCTGGATTCGCTTTATGTCAGAGAGGCCACTACGTCAACAGTAGCAGATGGCCGACGTTCAGACAAGACTGCGATCAGATGATGAGCGTTCTCCAATGAATGCAGAGTAATGCATCTGGCTCGAACACCCCAAATTCGGTAGAATTCCATAATTTGTTTTTACGTGATTGATGTGACACTATGTTTAGTATTGCAGATGAGATCATAACCACGCCTTTCGTCCCAAGGGAAATTACTGAAAAGATGACAGTCGTCAAGCAAGGTAGGCCAACACCTGATATAAGAATTACTCACATAGAAAGAAATATGAAATACACAAGACATTTTAATGCATCAAAATTTCAAACATGTGAGCGGCTGACTGGCCATGAGAAACGCAAGAAACCGTTGACCTTGCCTCCTTTTTTCTCGAGAAAATGTGGTCTGGACAGAGAGGGAATATAGTAATCTCAGCTCGGTGAGTAAGGCGGTTAAGAGACATGAGCAATCACTTCTCATGTGCACATTCACTTGGCCTTAAAAATGTTCGGGAAATTGTTATTAAAAATTCAACTTTTATGAAAATTGATGTTGTAACATAGAAAATGTCTGGTATAGAAATAGCATTCCAATGCCGAGTGAAGACCTATGGTCTGGGCGCACACGACACCACTGAAACAAGGCAATAAAAGTGCTATATCAGAACATTCCAAAAATTATAATCATTCTCTATCTATTAATGATTTTAGCCTTGACACACTTCACCGTTGCTCTCGTCCGATATCCACGAGATTGTCAAAAAAGTAAATTTATCAATCAATGCAAACCTCAACTAAACAGGCAACATGAGCGCTGTTAAATGGTCTACAAATGCTCTATATAAAGCCGATTTTAGTGCACAGACGGCTATTTCCCGTGAATAGGTCGGCAGGCCGGACGACGAAACGTCGGGGTTCAAAGTTGCATTTTAATTCAATGCAAATGGTGTAAATTGGGAGAGAAATTCTTTTTTCATATTTTCACCAAAAAGCACGTGCGAACAAGTGGAACATCAAACCGAAACCGATACACCAAACTATTATCGAACAGCAAAATGAAAGCGAAACGGTCAGCTGAAGCCAAGCATCAAACTGAACTCAATCCCGCAAACTGAATCCGGACGACCCTTCACTTTCTGCCTTCTCAACATTCGTTCCCTTGTCATCAAGTTGCTGATCTGCTTGAAGGCTTGATCTGCACAGTGAACTTGCCATTGATGTTATGCTGCTGGTGAAAACCTGACATACCCCAGAGTAAGTCTGCCTGTCTCGTCTTTGCTCAGATGGCTTCAACGTTCCGGATTGTCCCCGCCTGAGATCTCGACATGACAGTCTGACCACCAACTATGGTGGAGCTGCCTTCGCATGCGCCCCTGAAATGCTTATTTCACAGCTATCCATCAGTTGTGCACCGACATCATTTAAATCTCTTGGTGTCCGTGTAATTTCTCACTCATAGTCTTGCGCCATCCTCGTCATTTACCGAACCGGTCCCGAGCCGTCCCAGTTCTTCTCAGAACACTCTGATGTGTTGGACGAACTCCTGACTTTCCTGACTTCTAGTTGTGACAAGCCACTTACAAACGTTTCATAAGTAGTACTAAAATGCCGAAAAATATAAATTCGTTATTTTTGCATGTTATTCGGGGATTTTGACGCTGCTCAATTCAACTAAGGCATTTATAATAGTTTGCAACCACATCTTCTGATTGAACGAGCGCTCTCGCTCATTCCTAGCTCATATACATGTATATCAAATATCTTATATAAAGAAGATATTTGACTTTCATGGTCACATTTGCCTTTAACAAGGTAAATGTCGGTGGTTCTCCTATGATGAATATGAATATGAATATGAATATATGTTTATTGTAGCAAACTAAAAAGGCATCCCAGGTTGCAAGCGACACTTATGGGTAGCCCTACGGAAAAACTAAACAGAATTTTGACAGGTTGCATGACAGTAATTTAGATTTGAATTCCCTAACATTCATTGACAATACAACTGAACCAGATAGGGAATTCCAAATATTTATGACTCGGTTTGAGAAAAAGTACTTTCTTGTGTTACAGCGAGAGAGTTCATGTGGCCTGAGCTTGAGAGAATTACCACGTGTTACTTTAGCTCTAGGAAACAGCGAAAAAATTGCTCATAAGGTAAATCAACCAAACCAGTCATCAATTTGAATACCAAAATCAAGTCAAACATAATTCTGCGCCACTCTAAAGAATGTAATCCCAAAATGACCATTCGATCCTGATAATCATTGAAAGAAATACGACAACGGCGACAAACCCTCTTTGTGAAGTACTTCTGGACCTTCTCTATTATTTTAATGTCTTGAACCAGATAAGGATTCCAGATCGGAGAAATACTCGAGTAGTGGTCTGACATAGGATATGATGGCTTTCATAAGCAACTGATGATCGCATGAAACAAATGACTTTAGAATTAGATATGCTCGAGACATGGCTTTGGACGATATTTTGCGGCAATGATCTGATGATTTTAATGACGATGAAAAATGATTCCAATATCGCTAATGGTTTTGACTTTCGATAGGGGTAAATTCTCAATGTGGTATGGAAGATCTGATAGCGTAGGACCAAATGGAATAACTTTGTCTTGCTGTGGGATATCGATAATTGCATTGTAGAAGACCAAGACGAAACATTGGTGAGACCGTCTTCTAAGTTAATGAAATTCCCAGTGCTGCCTATCTCATATAATTTCACGTCATCAGCAAATAGTGTAAGTTTGCAGCTACCAGTAACGCTAGATGCTACCCCATTTATATAAATAAGAAATAAACAGGGGCCCAGGACGGAGCCTTGGGGCACGCCACCAGCAATGGATGACGAATTGGAGAAGTTGTTTATCATAACACATTGAGAGCGGTCATAGATGAATTCACTCAACCAATTGAAAAGTTCATATTTGATACCAACATTTTGCAGTACTTTTAGAAGTTTCCTATGGCAAATAGTGTCAAATGCCTTTGCAAAATCAATGTATACTGCGTTGACTTGGCAATCGTCGTTGATTGCTTTGGTCCAGTCATTTGTGGTAGATAGTAATTGGGTACAAGGTGAACGATGACGAATGAATCCATGTTGGTTGTGCGAAATCAATTTGTTGAAAAGAAAGTAATCAGATAGACGGTCAACGATGATGCTCTCCATCACTTTACAAATGACACTTGTAAGTGCGATGCGTCTATAATTGTCAACACATGACCTGTTACCTTTCTTGTGAATTGGAACTATAATGGATTTTTTCAGATATCAGGAAGTGGACTAGATTGAAACGATGATTCGAAGAGCAGTTGAAATGGAATAGATAATACATCACATAAATTACGCAGAAAATAGGTGGATAGCCGTCAGGAGTGTATGTAAATTTCGGTTTCAGATGACGAAGTTTTTTGGTAACGCAATCAATTGGAAAATTGATATAACTCAAATCAATATCACAACGGGACACATTTTCTAGTACAGGATCATTTCCATCGTCGTTGACAAAGATTGATGCAAAGTATTGGTTAAAGAATTCAGCGTTATCAGTAGGATCATAAATGATATTGTCAATATCCACGATAGGTGGAATGGTGGAATGTTTATTCAGCTTCCTTCTTAGATAGGAGAAAAAAGACTTATTATTCGTATTTCGAACAAGACTATTTTCATAGGTACAAAAGAAATTCTTCACATCTGATTTGAATTTAGCACATATAAATTTATAATCGTCTGTCAAAGAAGGATCAGTTTTCAATTTACGATGAATTCTTTTCTTTTTTTGCAGCTGACGCCTATGATATTTGTGGTAGGTGAAGCGTTTGCTTTTGAATTTAAGAGGCACAAGATTTCTGTCGGAAATCATAGCGTCTAATACATTACACACGTAGTCCCAAAATAATTGTGTGTTTGATAACTCCTGAAAGCGACCGTACCAATCAACATTTTAAATGATCGAGCTAATCATGTTGTAATCCGCTTTGAAGAAATTTGGCACGAGAATAGGCCTTGATTGACTTGGGATTGTACCATTTAACCTGAAGTAAATACTATAGTGATCACAGGTATCAGAAAAAGACGGACCAATAGAAATATCCAGTACATTATTGGTATGATTTGTCAGAATTAGATCCAAGACATTACATGCACGCGTGGGTTCATTGACCAACTGAGTCAAATTTAACTTGATACATTCATTCAAGAAAATAGATGCACTACCAGTGGATACCAAATCAGGCCACGAAATGGATGGAAAGTTGAAATCACCAATAAAGATTGATGCATGAGTAGATGCCAATGAAGAACCAAAGGCAAGTAATTTGCATAATAATTTCACTTCTTCTTCGATTATAGATGACGCTGGAGGGAAATACATGTAGATACAAAATATCTTGTATTTCAAAGTTCTTGAAGCAATTAGATTGATTGCAATAACTTCCAAACGTGATAAATATGATGGAATATTGATAATCGAGCATTTATAGTAATTCTTGACGAAAATAGCAGTACCACCACCAAGGGCCTCTCTGTCACAACGAAATAGGAGATAATTAGAGTCTTGGAGAAGAAAATTGTCTGGAATTCGAAAATCTAGCCAAGTTTCAGTGACGAAGATAAGTTCGTATGACCCTGTATTAAGAAGCATAGACAAGTCGGTAAGTTTATTTCGTAGTGATCTAGAGTTGAACATCATACACGGTAAAATATCTGGACGTGGGACCGATTCCGTTTTTCTTCCTGTACCAGCGCGAGCGGAAATGTTTGGTTTCAAGTCAGGAGGGGAAAATAAACTGAAGAAACGTGAAATATTCTTGTAAAATCTTCTCAAAAATTGAAAATAACGTTTCAGTACAAATTGTAGATCATTGCAAGAGTCATCACTCAGCATTTGTCAAAATAATTGGTTGCCAATATTTATCTGATCGATGACAGAGGAGTTATTTATCAATTTTCCTCTTTTGATAAGAATGGTATCAGTGGGCAGACATTTCTCCCTTTCTTCCTTCAAGCGAGACCGTAGTCTTTTTTCCTCCATGCGTGTTAGAAAAGGCAAATCTTTGTTGATGTAAATCCTTGAATGCCACGAAGAAACGTCTTGTCGCAAAGATCTTTGTTTGTAAAGCAAAGAGTTTCTGGTTGAAATATCAACAAGGGTAACCTTCAATGGCTTGATTCCTGAAATTTTTGTCGTACCAATTCTACTACAAGATATGAAACGACTATCACTATCGAAATCTTCAATCATATATTTACACAAAGATAAGACTTTGTCTTCGTCCGATGACAATGGGTTATTTCGAAGGTCGATACTATTCTCTGGAATGCCAGATATAATTACATTGCACTGCCGACTTATGGTGTCACTCTTTTCAATAAGGCTTTGTTGTTTTACGATAACATCTTTGAGATTATTAATTTCAGTGCTCTGACGAGCTTGCTCACTCAATACAGCATCATATTTTGATTCCAAGTTTGATATCCGTGTCATAATATCATCAAGCTTAGACGATAGCCTTGTTTCCAGTTGCATAATCATCTGCTTTATGTCGTCATCACCCATTACACTGCTGCAAGAATTATCACGTGATCCAGACCTTAGTTGGCGGCTGTTGGACATCTTCGAGCGTGGACAAGTATTCAGAATGCTTTGCAAATGAAAAGAATACAACTCACACAGGACACAAAGAAATTGGGATGTCTTCGAAGAACCAGAATTCCAATCCAAAAGAGAATGGCACCGAATTACAGGAAATGATGCAACGAATCCAATAATACAAAAATTTCAATGAGACGATTATTTGGAGCAAAGTTACTGTGATGAAAGCATGTATATGACGAGAGCTACGAGAAGACACAACCTGCACTGTTGACTGTTGACAGTTGACAGTTATGCCATTCTTTGCTGTCAGAGTCACTCAAGGGGTGCATGGCAAGGAGATTTTCGGTGTGATACTTCCTATTGATGGGTGTTCTTTCGAGACATCGATGAAGTTCGTAGCGATGAGTATCGCACGGGATGTTGGTTGACAATTGTTAATCTTTGTGAAACCTCTCTGCGTCATGTTTCCAAGTTGTTGCCTTTTGTCTCAACGTCATGCTCTGACCACCAGGACGACATTTGGCTATCTGCCACAGGTTACCTTATAAAATTTCCATTGCACTGAGTGACGAAACGTTAGACGGCAGATTGGAGTTCTTTGATAAATACTTCCTGCGGTGAGGCGTTCCTTTTTGAACAGTGGGTACTGCCATAGATGGAATGGATGGCAAGGGAATGTGTCATAGTTTCACCAAAAGCTCTGAGCTGTCGCTTATGTTGGGCATGTGACATATTTCTCGTAATATTTTCTATTGCTCGGTCATGAGTGCCTTAACTATCTCCCGTAGGTTTTCTTTAACAGTCTCCACTCACCTGTCTTTCTCTCATGAATGTCTCATGAGTTCTGATAAGAACTCACTCTATCACCGATGCTAAATGATGAAGGGAAGAAAGGTGGACATTCATGCGACAAGCGCACGCACAAAGAAATTTCTCTCTTCACTAAGTTATCAAGCTCTTATTAAACTTATGCTAATGGAAAGTCGTGTTAGATGACTGTTTGCTGCAAACAAGTTGAAAAGTAACACATTGACATTAAGAATAGGCTAACAATGTTTCGTGAATTAGCACAGTCCAAACTTTAACGTGCTTCGTTCTAGGAATTATAACCAACGTTAATACAAGTAATGTCAAATGTTGATGCCGATAATGTGAATCATAAAAATCCAATTTCATGGCACAGAAACCCGAATATTGTCTAAACCCAGAATGATAGATGTAGCATCATCGTGGTACTGACATGCATTCCTTTTCATGACAACGCTTATCATTCCAAACTGTGTTTCTTGAAATCAACTTTAAGCGAGTGTAGACGATGAATTCATAAAGTGATACTTCACCTTCAGGTTTCACACGTTAGATGTTTCGTTGTGGGAATTAAGACTTCTAGTAGGGCCACATACACTGAGACCAAACCCGCGCAGGAAGTAGTCATCAATCGTTTTAGGTGAAGATGCTACCTTACATTGATGTTAGTGAAATCATATAATGTCATTGCAAACACTTTTGCTGTACTTAGTGAATGATAGTTGTACACTTTTCCCTTTTGGCTTCAATTGGTTTCTAGACATCAACTTGGTGCTAACACGCATTCGTTTTCATGACATTACCAGCACGCATCATTGAATTGAACGATGGAAATGTAGAACCAACGTTTGGTAGACACAACGGTGAATCAACGTCGTAGAAGTAATGAAAGCTGTTTCATGAGAAGCGTGTTTACGTTTCATAAAAGTTATTTGCAGATGTGATTATGTGAAGACTTAATCAAAGACTCATGCTTATCCTATATGGGAAAAGAATTGAAATGATGTCTAAGATATGCAGTCAGATTGAAAAAATAAAAATGCCTTGTCTGATGAATGATCTGTAATCACGACAGTAGCTGAATGAACACGCAACGCTGTTTCGTAAATCAGTACCGTCTGTGTTAGAAAAGTGTATTGAAAGATTCAATTTGATTCATGTGAAATCCGTATACATTAAGTATGTTAGAGTTAAGCACTAATATCCGTGATCAAGGGTTCAATGCGTTGCGCTACCAGCAGTGACAACGAATTTTATGTTGGTGAAACTTTCATGCAGATTATGACAGTGCTAGCGCTGTATTCAAGTCACTGGAATAATAAAGTGTTGAGTTGTAGAAGCACTGTAGAAACTAATAAGCGCATCAGTTTTAGATTCAATTCAACCTTACGGACTTTCTTATTACAAATCAAAGACAACTTCGTGTTGGTGTGGTAAGGTGGATGATGTCAAAGTGCTTTACGTTTGGCGTTGAACTATCAAAGAGGAAGGTTGAGGAACGTGCATCACTTCGTTTTCAATGAACAGACACATGTAGGCTGTGAAACTATGCACAACTCTGTGAATTAACCTAAGACGACTGAGTAAATGAAGTTCATTATCTTGTCGGTATGAATATCTCATTATATGAAGTTTGAACAGTATTGAACATCGGAATGACTGTCATGTCTCTTGATATTAAATATGAGTAAGCTGGGCACGCTATGCGTTAAGTATGTCAATGTGTATTGTAAACTTGTAAATCAAAAGTTGAAATAATAGAAACAAACTTGTAAAAGACATTCGAGTTAGTTGTTTTCATTCATCAAACGTGCTGACAATGTTGGATGCCAAGTTGCATCCGTGCATGGGTTTTGAAATTTACGTTTAATTCGTTGAAGTAAACGTGCATGGACGAAAAACATAGACACCATGGCGTAGGTGAGTGTTAAAGCGAGTTTCATGTTGACCGGAGTTTTTGTGTAGAAGAGATTTTAGCACTTATGTGGTATGCAAACGTGTAGATCTGGTATGTGAAACGTATTTTGTACCACACTTGTTTCTACGAGCACCATATTAATTTTAGCGGCATAGTGTAAGCAAACTGCAACATTGAGGATCTCGTTGGAGTGATGCTTGGTGTCAAGTATTTTGAGCTTTTTAGCATGAATCAGCATCATGTATCTCTCATTAGTGAGATGAATGTAGTGGGAAGTGTGCTTATTTAACTTTAAGATGCTAAATTTCACAACTCAAGCATTCATTTTTGCATGCTGAAAGTTAATAAAATAGTCATCGGCACTTTGAAGTGAAAGTTATAAGTAAAATTTAATAGCTAGATTACTATTGATTTCCACCGGCCACAGATAGTTCTAAGTGTAGGGAGGTATTGCATGAGCATATTAGGCCTACATGCAATGAATATGTAAATGTAGTTATACTTAGGTGTCATGACATTTGTATTGTATTATAGCATAGTCAATCTCTACAGTGTCTACAATGTCGGGTATACAATATCCTTACAAGAGGCAAGATGAACACGTCCAAAATGACACTTTTCAGCAATTTTTGAAAAATTGACAAACTTCAGATGTCTCTATATAGCGACTCGATCGATTGATTCCTAACTATTTGATTTAGTCAAAATCGCTGTGTGATATTCTACGGATAGTTAAATTCTACGGATCTAGTTCAAGGATCTAGCTTTTTGGGAAGTGCTATAAACTTTAAATCTAAAATTACGTAGAATTGGCTGGAAACAGAAAATGGGCAAATAATAGACGCCCACTGTGGGGATTGTAGACCTTGACCAAATTCACTGGAATTTCACATGTGAATTCACAACAACACTTGACCAAATAATTGATCAACCCATTTTCGATTTTTAGATTTTCAATGAGATAGATTTCCACCCTAGAATGCATGTCAGAACTAAGCAAGCATATGAACCAACGTTCAATGAATGAATCTGATATTGCTGTGTAATCAAATGTATGGAAAATTAGACGCATTCACCATACGTTACAGCGAAAGCAGCTATTTGAATGACAAGCCTCTAATACTGTTGAGATCGGTCATTATAATTTGACGGAAAGGAAATGCATTGAGCTGCTTGTTCCACTATTTTTCATCCTCTACACCGCCTACCTTTTTCGAACTATTTGATCGCCATGGCCAACGCACTCACGCCCATGCAGACGACTACAGCATCTACAGCTTCTGCTCTCCCTCTGCCTCCTCCCATTTTTTGCGGCGGATGGAGGTTTGTCTTCAAGACATCTAGCGTTGGCTGTGCGCAAACAAAGTCAGCCTCAACGTTGCCAAGTCTGAAGCTCTGCAATGATCCTCAAACCGCAGGAAAGACAAGCTCCCTTCAATTGCAATTACTGTCGACTCCACCCCAATCGCTCCCTCCAAAGTGATTCTGCTACTTACTATCTCGCCGAGTCCCTTCTCGGTGTATTAGAGACTGCTTCTCGCAAGCACTTGCACTCGCAGCTCATTCTGATCTGCATTTTCCATTCTTCCTCCGATGAATCGGAAACCGTTCTTTCCTATCTGCAGCAGCACGTACGTCGTGGAGCTCGCTACCGACTTCTGCAACCTGTGAGTCTTCTCTTCTCTCCTTCAAACGGATTTTGAAAACGTCTCTTTTCAGTCGTTCTTTCCGTCACCAATTGCTTTTGTCTTCTCGCACGTATTTTTGTTGGGTGGCCTTGAAGTCACCACTGACATAACGTCACTTAAAAATTGCACGTTGATTAAATGAATACATGTAAATACATTTTTTGAACTCAAAGAGTGCTAACCTCGGGCACTCATTTCTCAGTTGCATTTAGTACTCAGGTTTAATAAAATTGTAGGTTGAATAAATAAATATGGTGGATGCTCTGAAACAGACAATAGGTGAGAAACTAAGTCGACGAGATCAATAATCACCACCAGAGCAAAGACCGCGAATTCAGTGGCAATCAGAAGCCACAAGACCAACATGGAGTGGATGCAGTGTTCCCTGCTGACGCTGAACACCAACATTCAACAAAAACTGAAGCTGCAATGAGCCAACGATGAGGTGGCCTACAACTACATCTTGCAACAAACGAATCCTTTAAGCTTGCCTACTTGAGATAAAACGTCAGAAAGCTCATGACTAGGTTGAGAGCACTGAATGCCTTTCAATGAGCAAACTGATCATGCATCAAGGAAATGGCTTTCAAACCAGTCTACTTTTTGAATGATAATTATGATCACTAAGTGTCATTCGAAAAATTGACTGGTTTAGGATTTCAAAAACTTGTGGAAGCGACTTTCTCTTAAACAAATAAAGAGTTCAATATTCAATTGGAAGGACTATCTGATCACTTACCTAAGCGCTCTATGATTGATGCCATGCGTGAGTTCAAGGACTCCTTATGCTTCTGAAACTTATCTTCTTGTTCGTTAAACTTTACTTGAAGGCCGTCGATCTGTGGTTGCATATGCTTTTGATGTTCAGCAACACTTTTACTCACTAATGCAATGAGGGCATCAATTTTGGTCATTGCTTCTTTCAAATTGAAATTCTCCACTTCTGCAACATAGGACAGATCATTAAGACGTACAGGTGCAAGTAAATATTATCATTAAGCAATAAGTATAAGTGACAGATATACTGTAAGAAATTAGTAGAAATTTTAAGTTCCCCCAATCAGACAGGATGCAAAGTACATGATTCTGAATAATTTAATAACTATACGTAGATAATACACGTTAATTTGCAAATTATAAGGCATAGTGTGTATATCATTCTGTGAAAGTGTCACTTTCGGCCTCGTTCCCTGCAGAAACTCGTTCTGGCTGCCGGACTAATAGAGTACTTTTTAAATATTCTCAAAATTGAAAAAATGATTAATTTGAGTTGCATCAAAAAGCTGTCGATCTCATCAAATTATTTCTAGTCAACTACAATTGATGTCATTTAACCTCCCAAAGTCGAATTCAGATTTGACATTTTTTCTTTCGAAAAATTTCAATTTGAAGTGTATCAGAAAGCTGTTGATCTAATATTTTCTAATTTTTTGGAATCGATTAAGAGCAGGCTTGGGTAGCTTTTCCAAGTCGAATTGGAGTTGGACAATGTTCTTCCACAAAAAAAGTTGTTCCGACTCAGCGTGTACTCTGAAGAAAGGTGCTCGCAGTCCTTCAAGTGTTGACTCGCATCGCCAACATCCGCGTCCTCTCAAAATTACATGAACGGCTTGTTGCTCAGCAGCTTCGCTCTCACCATTCCAAGTTTAACCTTCTCCCGAAGCCCTAAATTAGCGTATCGAGCTAATCACTCCACTGAGACATCGTCGCTCAAAGTCTTCTTGGACCTAGAATGCGAATTACTTTTGCGCAGCTGCAACCGATGAATAAACATAATAAGCTCATACGCTGACAATGACAAACAACGATTCAAGGAAAACTATAACAATTATCAAAAACAATCATTCGAATACTTTTAAGTATTAAAGAGATTTACCATTAAGACCTAGGGTCTGATTTAATTTTGGAGTTTTATCATTTACTATACGCTTCTACTATACGAGCTTCAAATTCACTACGTCCTGTGTATTTAACAGAAAAACAATTATTAATGTCATTACTACAGTTTGGAAATGTAGTCCGATGGCTACTTACGGCTGAGTTACCTCTTATATGTTCTTTTATTCTTCTTGATCCACATCAATTTTTAGGAAAAGTACATATACAGGTCTTTTAATGAATTATAATGCTACCTGCCCTATCCAATGAAAACGTACCCTTGTGATAGGAATGTTGCATAGAGCGTATGATGTATGCTCAAGCTGGAAACTTTTTGACATAAAGATTAAAAATATCACAAAAATTCTATTAAGCAACTCATATCCCATTGACTTCATCAACTCGTTAATAAAGCAGTTCCTGGAAATAAGATATAATGCGGATAACAAAGTAACGAAGAAAGATGAATGGGAGGATACCAAGTTTATGATACTTCCGTTTGTAGGTAAAACATCCATAAAACTCCGACGGAAACTTGTTAAAGTATTTAGGAAATTGGACCATGATGTTAAAAAAATGTTCAATACTTGTAAAACAGGACAGTATTTTAGTCTGAAAGATAAAACAAATAAGCTGATGCGATCACGCGTTGTGTATAGTTTTGAATGACGGGTTGATTCTGATACCCAATACTTGGGACAAACGAAACGCAGATTACATCAAAGAATAAAAGAACATATAAGAGGTAACTCAGCCGTAAGTAGCCATCTGACTACATGTCCAAACTGTAGTAATGACATTAATAATTGTTTTTCTGTTAAATACACAGGACGTAGTGAATTTGAAGCTCGTATAGTAGAAGCGTATAGTAAATGATAAAACTCCAAAATTAAATCAGACCCTAGGTCTTAATGGTAAATCTCTTTAATACTTAAAAGTATTCGAATGATTGTTTTTGATAATTGTTATAGTTTTCCTTGAATCGTTGTTTGTCATTGTCAGCGTATGAGCTTATTACTTCTTGGACCTCTTAACTGCTATTCATGACGGGAATCTCTGCATCCTCGCAAAACTTGATCTGTCGTCTGCCTTCGACTCTGTTGACCACTACAGCCTCTTGCACGTTTCCTTTGGTATCTCTGGTCATGTCTTGCAATGGTGGGACTCGTTCCTGTCCTCCCGGTCAAGAGTTGTGCATTACAATAACTCGTTACAATCACGTCTATGCAGACGACTACAGCATCTACGGCTTCTGTTCTCCCTTTGCCACTTCCAACTCTCGCGGCGGATGAAGTTTGTCTTCAAGAGATCCAGCAGCTGTTGAGATCAAACAAACGTAGAGTCAACGCCGCCAAGCTTGAAGTTCTGTGGTGCTCTTCAAACCGCAAGAAAGGCAAGCTCCATTCAACCCAATCACTGTCAATTCTCCCAGTGTCCTAAATCCTTCGGTGTTTCGGGAGTGCATCCTGACTCCCATTTGTCTAGCAAGGTGTACACTGTAAGGCTGCTTCGCCTCACTTAGCAAATCCGGTCCATTCGCCAATAATTTACAATGCCTTCCTTCGATCGCTCGTCGTGTACTCTTCATCTGCGTTTTGGTGATCTCCCAAACATCAAGCATCGTCACAAGCAGTCCATTTTTAATACTGCCGCAAGACTTTTCGGTCAACTCCTCCAGTCACTCTCACATCAATACCAATCCCCAAGAACCTCCACTGGCTACGCATCTAAGAGAGGATTCACTTTTGCTTGCAGTGCTCAGCTTTCGATGTCTCATTGATTCCGCTCCTTTCCATCTCGCCGAGTCCCTTCTCGGTGTACCAGAGACTGCTTCTCTCAAGACCTTCCGCTTCGCAGCTCATTCTGATCTGCATGTTCCATTCTTCATCCGATCCATCGGAAATCGTTCTTTCCCATCTGTAGCAGCACGTACGTCGTGGAACTTACTACCGACTTATGTAACCTGCGAGTCTTCTCTCATCTCATTCAAACGAACTTTGAAAACGTTTCTTTTCAACTGTTCTTTCCGTCACCAATTGCTTTTGTCTTCTCGCACCTGTTAGGTGGCCTTGAAGTCACCACTGACATAACGCCACTTAAAAATTGTACGTTGATTAAATGAATACATGTAAATATAATTTTTGAACTCAAAGAGTGCTAACCTCGGGCACTCATTTCTCAGTCGTATTTAGTACTCAGGTTCGGTACACGCTCTAGCTATCATTTGGGACTGTATGAATAACAGTGTGGTCATGCAAGCTACATGTATATCATATAGAAAGTTTTATTAATTTCATTGAAAATATCTGAACATTTCTCATTTTTTGCGGGTTTGCCATCATTTCTAGCCCATCGATTTAGCTGGCGCAGCGGTTATCCCTTGAGGAGAATGCAATTAAATCTGGGTGGTGGCCCTTCCTGAACACTATAATATAGAACACATATAGAACTTGGTTTAAAGCTTCTAAACAGTTTTTAAATTACCCGAAAAATTCTTGTAATGCACTAACTTTCAAGTCGTACGAGTATTAACATAGCATTATAAATGGTTTCTGGATCTTGTCTGGTCAGGTTGGGTTGAGTTCTGGTATCTTCTTATCGGGATTTGATAACATTTCTGGACCCAACCCAATCTCGGGTTCAGGAAGGCTTTTAGTGGGAGTCAGGTTTCAAAATTAATGAAATCCGACCTGACGCTCATCTATATTTCAGACCCTAGGCGCTATGCTTGGAAATCTTCAAAACATGACTGAATCAACACGCGATGCTGCTTACCCAACGCTTCAGATTTCTTTTTCATGTTTTCGAAATCCATGTCCAATCTTTCGATGTTGCTCATGGTGTCATTTATTGTGTTATTCAGGAGGGAGTGGAGAGACCACGCGTGAAGCAGGAGGTATGCCAGAATTCCAACGATAACTACGGCGATTGCTGCTTGAATTTTCATGACTTGTGTAGAATTCTTTCTTGCCTACAACATGAAATTGCAATAATGAAGACAATGAATGAAATAGAATGGCGACTATCAAGTCAATAAAGGACACCAACATCTTTGGCTTATCTACCGCACTTGAATAATAGAACCAAAGTCCGCGGTGTAGACGAGGTCACACCTTCTTCACGTTGACGGTGCAAACGGGATGCCAGTGAATAATAATAATAATCCGTTTATTTGAGAAAATAACATTACCCCAGTACTGAAAATCGTGGGGCCAAAGACAATGTAAAGAAGACATTCATTAAATAAAAAATAACTTAACAAAAAACGTTTAATGAGGAGTACGTTCATAAAGTAAAGTTGCTGTTATGAAGTCGTGACATTTGTATGATAAAAGTGACTGCGAAGAGCTGATCTTAAGATTGGTATACGAAACTTTCCGGAATATGGCATAACTGATGGGAGAAGATGATGAAGAATGTGTTCATTATTTCCCAATATACTTTCAAACAATCTGAAACTAAGGATAGTTCTGCGATACTCAAGCGGAACGAAATTGAGACATTCGCAATCATGTGTGTTACAAATCACAAAATGAGCTCGGCGTTGAATCTGCTCTAATTTAATGACTAATTTGCGTGGTAAGTCCGAAAACAGAGGTGCTCCATATTCAAGTAAGCTTCTTATGCAATTTTGGTATGCTAAGGTTAGTTCGGAAGTCGGTAAATAGTCACGTAATTGCCGAATTACATACAGTCTCGATGAGGCTCTTTTACAAATATGGTTAAAATGCAGATTCCACTTTAGATTGCATTCAAATGTTATACCAAGTATTTTCATGCTATTCACCACAGGAATGTTAGGCAATGCAAATTGTTCTGGACTGAATGAACGAGATAGTGTTAACAGCATCTGCTGACACTTTTCTTCTTTGATGTCCATATAACTTTTCTGGGTCCAATCTATTATACTTCCGTATGTTTTATCCAAATTAGAAGATGAGTCTCCTCTACGTATGGTGCAGCTAATAAAAATGTCGTCAGCGTATTTGAAAATCATGGAGTCTTGCACACCGCTTGTATTTGAGATTGTCAAGTCGGAAATGAAGTAGCCAAATAACAATGGGCCTAAGGATGATCCTTGAGGGATCCACTCGGTATCATCGAAACAACACTGCGTTTGTCCTTCCATTTGACTTTAAAGCTCCTTTGCTGTAAATAATTCCGCACAAATGTTATTGTAAACCCGCTAAAATCATCTTGAATCATTCTGTTAATGAGAATATCATGAGGTACCCTATCGAAACCCTTAAGAAGATCGATTGAAAGAGCATGGCACGCAATAATATCTGCATTATCTAAACTTCTCTTCAGATAATCTCCAAGGTCAATTAGGGCACAGATAGTTGAACTATTATGTCGATAGGCGTACTGTTGGTTGTCAAATTTTAACAATAATTCAGCTTTAATCCGCTTTAACAAACACTTCTCAAAGATTCTCTCTGGCATTGAAAGCAAAGATATAGGTCTCAAGGCAGTTAAGTTTGGTGGAGACGTTTTTGGTAATGGCACAATATTCGCCATTTTCCATTTAACTGGTAAATCAGCAACTTGAACACAAACATTAAAAATTGCAGTCAATGGTTTCACAATGTCATCAGCGAACAACGACCAGACTTTTGAGGGGATTTCATCAGGTCCAGACGATTTTGAAGGACTAATTTTCCGTAGCATATCGTGTATCTCAGCTTCTTTAAATTGAAAAGGCGTCATGAATGGAAAACATTGCATAGGGATATTTGTCTTTTGGTTGAAACTAGAATCAATATTTGTTTTAATGTTCTCAAGTATGGACTCGACGCTATTATCGGGATCACAATTGGGCAACCAGTTTCCCATTGCATTTCTCTCACCCTTCAACTTCTTGTAAACGTCCCATACTGAGTTTCCAGTTTTTAGCATTCTATCTCCCCAACTTTTCTTTGCGTTGAAAATTGCTGTTCTCACTTTTTCCTTGTAGTGTCGGTATAATTGCCAATCTTTACTTTTAAATGCTTGGTACCGTTTATTAATGAGGACTTTAATCACATTCGTAATCCAAGGAGGATATTTGACTGTTTTTTTCACATAGTCGACAGACAGCATATTAAGACAGGTATCAAGATGATAATAGAAAAGCTCACACATACTGTTCAGGTCACAGTCCAAAAAAACAGAATTCCAATCAATAGAAGATAAGTATCGCGAAACAGATAACAAATTTGATTTGCGGAAATCATATACTTTCACATAAGTATCATCAGGAATCACGGCTGATTTCGAGCGAACAAATACAATGTTGTGATCACTAGAACAGAGTGGAGCATAAATTTCACAAGGTAGATAGAACTGAACATACTTCTCAGGGATAAGAATTAAATCCAGAATAGCATCTTTACGAGTAGATTTTAGAATAACATTTCTTATACAAAGGCTTGATTGAAACAAATCCACACTAAAACGATTGAAATCTCCAATAAAAATGACATCATGATTAGGATAAGACAAAAGATGACGATCAACCACGGCAATAATACTAATAGAAATTTGTTGCTGTTTGTCTTTGTTGAACGTACTACCGTGAGGAAAATATAAATTAACAATGATCCCATGAAATTTATTACAGGATATACGAACAATCAGCATTTCAAAATCATCGATATCAGTAATAAATTCAAGTGTTTCTGATCTAAAAGAACTGCTGACAATACAACATATTCCACCACCTTTTTTCGAAGTATTACGATCAACACGGTGTGTGGTGTAATGAGAAAAAGAAACGAAATTATCACCAACGGAGTTGTCTAGCCAAGTTTCTGTAAGACCAACTACATTAGGCTGCTTATCACAAAGAAAAAGTAGTAATTCATCAGTCTTGTTTACAACAGATCTGCAATTTATCGTAGTCATCTCCGAGTGATACTGTGATCTGCGAGATTATTGTCCTGTTGCTATTCACAGAATGCTACCTATAATAATAATAGGACAATGCTGTCGATATCACTCGGAGATGACTGCTGCACTCACTTGCATTCCTTTTGCATCGTCAGCGAGGCCTAGTGAAGAAGGTGCAAGTTTGTCTCCACCGCTGACTTCGGCTCGATTCCTGGTCCCGGCGAGTGTGCTGCTGTATTTCATTGACTTTATAGTTGACATTGTTAGAAATAAAGTGTACTGCGACAGACCCTTGATGTCAACAATGAAAAAGACTATCAGATTTTTGAAAATTAACATAAATGAAACAAGAATATCAACTCGATTCGTACTGGGTACTGTTTCGAGTATTTGCTTCGTTAAGTATTTCTTAGAAGGATATATTAGGATTTCAATATCCTTGAATCAGTTTCTCTTTAACAAGATGGCGAGGGAGGTTGCGGACTTCTCTCCACACTCAAGCCTTCCGCCCACCCACTAAACGATCTCAGCCTCCATTCGTATTTAAATGTTTCACTTCACCAGCAAAGAAGGGATTTACCTTAAAAGTCTAGGCTTCAGGCAGTCGACAAGTCGGCTACAATTCAACATGGTTGTCAACCAATGGAATGTAGAGAACTGTGGATGGAACTCACAATTGTCGCGAAAACACTTTTCACATGGATGCTGTACAGTACATGATGGATAACTTCCTTTTTTTGCCGATATCTGTAAAATTCCTTGAGACTTAACTCTTGTCTCATGCGCGCGGCCCACATCTCCTCCGGTTGACAGCTTCAACTGGTTTACTTTCAATTGCATTCATTTTGCATGAAGGTTACTAATTCAACGGACGGAATATAACTGCGCGTCTTGGTGGATTTGAGCCGCCGACCTCTGACTTCTAGGACTGACTCAGTCTGTCCTCACGGTGCCATCCATGGGCGCAGCCCGAAATCATGGTGCGATTTATACTCCCATTACCCATCACTCCCGTCTCTAATTTCCCTTACAAGTAGCGCTTTACATTCGCTTCTTTAATGAAGTAATACTGCAACTATTGAAGGTGTTAAGTGATGTTAACATTCAGCTAAAGCCTCATCAATGCACGCTTGAGGAGTGACCACCATTATGTGACTCGGCAGGGTACTGTCGAATTGACTCTCGATATTTCGGGTATTCCTCCCCTCCCCATGGAGGTTCCTTTAAAAAGGCACTGAATAGGAATACTTAACCGACAGTCTTTCAATGTTTTACATAGTTTTCTGTCATTCATATCAACACGCATCATATACCATGTTGACAACACATTCGCACGCTCAACTCCTGTATAACTTGAATTATTTGTCACATTTTAGTCACTTTATCATGAATGCTCTGATAATTAATAATCAGACCAATCCATGATGATGATTTATTAAATGGTGGAAGGGCATCAATTTCTATGATCTGCAAATTCTGTAAATATGGCAAGCTATATTTCCTATAAAAGATAAAAATTACCTGTTAGAAATGTTCAGTTCTTGCTGGGCTTGCCTTGTAGATTCAAATTTCGGAGGTTCATAAAGATGTTCATATAGAGATCATTACCCTGATTCTTTTACAGAAACGAGAGAGAGCTGACAAATCCAGGAAGGAATATTCCGAACATAGAAATCTCAGAAGAAGAATCTCCAGCAAATAATATCTCTGAAGGATGCGAGAAATTCCAACCCTGAAGACAATCTTCGATCACTCCTTCAATCAGTAACGAAAGATGTGAAGTTCGTGTTCAACAATTGTTTGCAGCAGCCAGTCGATGGCTTTGTAATGGGAAGTCCGCTCAGTGGTTTGTTAGCGGACGTGTTTGTTGGATATTATAGACATCATCTTGGCTCAAGAAAGACCAAGTGCCGCCTTCGCTCGCATGTTCGATACGTCGATGAATCCATGTGGTCATTGACCGCATCGGTTGAACGAGTATAAGATATGAACGACCCAGTTAGCTTACATTCTTTCTGCAGTTTGACTTTGACTCATTTCCTTGATGTCAATCTGCAACGAGATGACTCGGAAATCAAAATTTCGGTTTATCGCAAGCCTTCTTTCACTGGTCTTTACATCAATTAGCCTTCTCCTCCAAACGATATTAGATCAATGTGGTAAGAAGCCTGTACGACCGAGGAAGAAAGCCTTGTTCTGCTGAGTTTCTTGCTGAAGAGCCTGTTCTCGTGCGAGTTGTTGTAAGCAGAAATGGCTTCCCTTCCTTGTTCATCGATGAGTACAAGCAGTCTATCATCAGACAGGAAGTTGCATCAGCGGCAAAGAAGAATATCCTATTAGGTATTCAGTAAATCGGAGAAGGTCCTACCCGAGAAATGAGTCACATCAAGAATACAATTGAGCGAGCCTACCCTCATCTCAACGCGGTGTCGTGGTATCGCACAAGGAGAATCGCAACCAACGCTCTACAGATTCTATCCGCTAGCTTAAAGACCCCAGATGGTCAAGTCTATGTGGGCAAGACTAAGCTGACTCTTTACAGGAGTAAGGCCGAGCATACACCAAGGTGGTGTGAGAACAACATGCCTCGACCAAGATCTCACCAATCTCCATCCTCGTCTATTACACAGCATCACTTGGAGTACCCTCATCCTGACTCAGAGCAGTAAAGTTCTGTAGAACTGTATTGGAGCTTCACATCAGTGAGGCGGTACTCACACAATTCTCCAAACCACCGCTGTGTAGACAGAAACAGTTGACCTATATTTGTGCTTTGATTCTTTGATTTTCCTCTCTAACTTATTTTGTGACTGCTTCACTTCACTTATTTTTTTTGTTAGTGACATACTCGTATCACAATTTTTATCAGCATTTTTTTATGTAGTATCTTATGTAGCGTAGAGTCTTGGCCACTGAGTTGTATTCGTGTCCGTGATGTTCTTTACTGGATTTGGCATTTCATTGTCTTTTCCGCCGTCAACTATTAAAGACGCAGCGTGATATCAGGGCAATAAACATCTTTATTTACTTTCGTGTTTCGAATCTAGTACAGTATGCGGAATAGTGAACAAACATGGTGTTTTCAAATATCTTACCATCGCTAAACTATTGCTATGTTGACGGAGAGACACTTGCAAAGATTCCTTCTCCGTCTGAAGCTTCTCGTCGAATCTCTGCTGCTGTTGACGAAGCGATGCCTCCACCGACTCTTTTTCCGTCTGAAGCTTGTCATCGAGATTCACCTGCTGTTGATGAATCGATGCCTCCAAAGTCTGCTCCTTATTATGCAATTCTTTGAAGCTCTCGCTTTGATCATGTACAGTTTCCTGAAGGCAACAAATGATTTCATGCAAGGATTTCTGTTCATTTATAAAATCAGTGTTTTTCTGTTCCAATTCCTTCATATAATTTTCAATATCAGTATCTCTTTCACACATCAGGATCATAGAGGAATTTAATTCCTTCACTGCTTCCATCAACTTGCAACTGTCCAATGTCCTCTTCTCAACGTCGCACATACTGTCCATTTTTGTCAGCATTCATTTAAGTCTTCTGCAATCAAGTCAGCTGCAATAGAAAAGAGAAAAACAAATTGATATTCCCACGTAACTATCATGTTAACTAAGTAAGAATGATTCAATATTGAAAGATACAAAACATAATATCAAAATATCAAATTAATAAAGAAAAATGAAAGTTCGCAGCATTTGCAATATCTAGTCATAATGAACTTCTATGCTGTGCTCAAAGAGAAAGCGATAAATTGCCCTGTCTGCGTGTTTGGGTCTCGAGAAGAGATTTTTAATAATGATGATCACGACCTGAACGAGTCTCGAGGGACAAGAAAATCAATTTCCCATTGAACGAAATAAAAATTCATCTCTAGAATTCTGACGAATTAAATCATCAACGTACACAGTCAGTAAATTTAGATCGTGAGGAGTAAAAACGGTATAAATAATGTTTCCATTTCTTGAACTTGTTACGGGGAAACATTGAGTCAAAGGCCGGTACTGCTCACTTGGCAGATGTTCAGTCTTCAATGTGACAACGATAGCTCGTGTGTCACCTAACACAACTTTCTTTATGCATTGCGCGCGCTTGGCCAATCACGGAGGCCAAAGGGAGACAAATCTCTCCACATCGCACACAATGGCAGGGAAAGAATCACGTCACTCCTGGAGTACCACCGAAAGAACGACTCCATCCCTGGTGACTGTACTGCAATTATGCACATGATGGATGCATGTTCCGACGGATCATCATTTTTGGACAATAAAAAGTCTTTTTATGTATCAGCCTACATGGCCAAAAGATGATGAATTACAAGATTCCACCATTTATTATGTCTGGTGTTCTATGCCGCATGATACGTGAAGCAAAATCTGAATCTAGCCTTGAATAAATTATCACTGGCCTTGTTTTTAGTTGTGTTAAAAAGGATAAATTGAAGTTCAGGGAGCTTTATAAAACTGCAATGAGAACCATTTGTCTAGTACATGAATATATCTCGTTTGCACATTGATTTTACATTGTACATTATTCATATCACATCAGCTGCTGTGAAGGATTATTCAGGATTGCATGTAGGCCTAGATGTGAATCAAAAATCAAATAAGAAAAATTGAAAATATCTAATTTTGACATGTAGTTTTATTCATAAAAAAATAGCTTGTGTTATTGCTACAAGGTATACAAGCAGGTCTGATGGCAGTGTTATGACAGTTTCCTAAAACCGCTCATGTACAATACCACACAGCGCTACATGCAATGCACGTCTAACAGCAATTATCTTCTTCAGTAGGAATATTTTTGCTCTGTAAAGCGGCTATCATGTTTGAGTGTGTGTACCAGCAGTTTCAGGTCGCCATGAATTAAGTTATCAAATGTCAACGGCTCCGAAAACCCTTGGAACACAATGCCACAAACCGTATTTCAGTCAATATCGTTCGCGGGAGACCATATGACATTGAGGCCAAGTCGCAGCATAGCACTTTGGTACAGATATGATCCTGTCCGTTAAGTATTTTCTGAGATTCTTGGTGTGGCAGCAAGGACTACAGGCAGTGATCCAGTGACCACCAGGGATGACTTACCGCTTGATCTTCCCACAATTTTTGCATTTCCATCTTCAGGTCTTGCTGCTTTACGATCTTCTCTCTTTCTTTGTTAATTGTATTTCTGTCTATCTGGTACCAATAGCTGTCAATGATGTATCCGCTTCTTTTTCTCCTTGTCCACGATCACGATATCAGGTCTTCCTCGCCCTGTGATTTTCCTGTCCGTAGCAGATTTCAAAGTCCACACAAGAGTCTTCACCAGATTATTTTCAAACCACAGGTACGGGAGTATGCTGCCATGGTTCAACGTGGTACGTTGAGGTCATAGCACATGCTGATGTCTCTGTGAAATGATTCCTTGCTAATTCACTCCCTGATAATTCTGCACTTTGCATCTGCGCTTGTTTTCAGGATATATAGCTCGTGGGCTTTGGTGCTCATGCCTGAAATCTTGAGCCAGCAATGAGTAACGCTTGCGTTTCAATCTGAGTTAATCGCTCTTAGCCACCGTAGCATACCTTCTTTGATGCAATTTCATCCATCTGTCTCGTATATTGCCCCATGTAATCGCTTTGTGTTTTCCAACCTTGATATTTGGATCTTCTACTGTCCTTCTTCTTCTAGTCTTCGAGGTCTCTTGCCGTTGCATATACAAGTCAAATCACTAGCTCGTGTCACCGCCAGCAGTGGTCGGTTGCCATGCATGTGTTCTTAAAGTCCTCGGATTCTCTTGTTCATGACTTCGACCAGTTTTCTCAGTCCCTCTTCCTGCCAATCCCGCGGCAAGTAGGAGACGGTCCAACGTCATGCTCTTGGAATCTCCCTCGATCATAAATAACAGCCCTGTAATTATATTATAAGTAATCATAATATATTTAATATAAATTATTAATAATTATAATTAATTATATATTAATCGCGGTGTATAAATATAAAACATATGTAAACATATTATAACATAATAAACTATATATTATTTATTATAATAATTTATTCTACTATAACTATTATATATATAAAAAGTTATTGAAACAAAAACAAACAGAAGAAAAAATATTGAAAAAACTTGTATAATGTGTAACACTAGCACTTTTCATGTATTCCAAATCTTTCAATGTGGCTTTATAAACCAAGTGACCATAAAATATTTCAAAAAATTAGTAGCATACTTTGTCTAATGAGATGGACAAGTCACTTCCATCGAAAGCGATGCTAACACTTCCTTAGCCAATAAATTATTTAAATTGATTTCTCATTGACCTAATTGGTTTACTTTTATTGATTTTTATATATATATATATATCCTCTAACAAAAGAACCTACCAGGTATATTTTTCCGAAATTTTTACTTATGTTGAAAGCGTTTCAATTTTGACTTAAATGGCACATGTCTGCATTCCATGCAGTCCTTAACAAGCATGTGAGGTAGGTCCGTGGGTGAATACAACTCACAAGACGCCTGGCCCTCGTAACAAATACCATTTTGTTAAATGACGATTTCATGAATATTACGGTCTGCATTTTTGGCGAAATGAATTGAACTGTGATTAATCGAGTTCTGTCCGGTCAGCAGGTAATTTAAAAAACAGGTTATTGCAGTCGATTGGAAAAAGATGCCACACGACTGAAAGAAGACGCACGAAACCAAGCGATTGGCGCTTTTGACTGCTGGCTGGTCTATCCTCTGAAGTTGCACGCCACTTTGACTGTGTAGGGCAACAATAGGGAGAGATCTGCAGCATAGATGGAGGACTAGAGGAGCAACAATGACCGACCACGGACTGGAGACCGCGTGTGACCGTCCCACAGGAAGATCGTACATTCAGCCTAGCACATCTACGTGATCGCTTCAGAATCAGCACAATCGTGATGGAAGACGGATCAGGAACAGGACGGTTTTGATGACGTCTACTGGAAGTAGTCTAAGGGATGTCTACCGACCTTCCAACCAACAATGGCCGTTTTATCATCCTTCCCATCATATCCGGGAGCGGCTGAGATGCTCGAGCGCACTTTCCGTTGGAAGTTTCAATTCAGTGGCAATCAGTTGTCTTTTCTGATGAGTCAAGATTCCTTTTTTGGAGCGGCATGATGGAAGGGTTCGTGTTTACCAACGAAGAGGATACGATTCCAGGCCTGCTGTCATTCAAGAAGCCGCACACTTTGGGCGAGGAAGCGTCAATGGTGGGGGAGCAATGTCGGCGAACTACCGCACGTCCACTCATCCGCATTCAAGGCAACTTGAACATCGTCCCGGTATGGTCGCGGAAATTCTGCAGCCCTCATCTTCCTTCTCTTTCCATGGAGCAACATGACCAACATTCCCCCACCATGGCTACTGACTCTTTTGTTAACCTTATCTTTGCCCATTAATAAATTTTTGCTTTGAAGTTGCTGTCTCATGTTTTTCCATAAACGCACTTTTAAATCTGAAATAATCGATCAATAATGCCAGTTTTCATCCATGGGTGTATACGCTTCACAAGAATTGGATGCCTCACAATAGCAGACTATACGTAGCAATATTACGATTTTACATTGATTTTCTATTGGGAAAGCATTAATATAGAGTATCTATATATCTAGAATATACCGTATATGGACATACAATATAGAATATAGACATGAGCCCTTTAAGTCAAATTGAACGCTTTCAACATTTGTAAAAGTTTCGAAAATCTACCTGGTAGGTTTCTTTTGTTTTAGATAAGTAAATATATATATATTTTATATATGCAATCCGCGTCAATCCGCTACTATGAATGTCTGAATAAGTTATCGTCTTTTCCAAGATAAAAAAAAACCTCACAACGATTCGTGCGCTTGCATGACATAATTAACGATGCAGAGGATGCCTAATTTGATATGTCCCCGTTATGAGCATTGGGGAAGACAGTGCAGAGACAGTGGTAAACGTGGCCGTGACGATTATATATATCAGGTAGGTCTTGATTTGTGCATGTACCTACTAATAATGAACAAACAAAATAACAACAAAATCGTGAGCTATCAGCTTGTTTGGCTCCTCTATTATCTTGCATTACATTTATGCAAATCTTGTGCAAAGTATTGTAGGTAGTTAACGACAATGTGAAGATCAATCCATTGACATCAGTAGGCCTACCCATGGCTTGAAAATGATCGACACACTACTCTGACCACACTTTGCGCCACTATATTGCTTGAGAACTTTCGGGTAGTTGCTATTACTAGAAACTTTCTCCTCCTATAGTGTAAACCGGCATGTTAAGTTTATTTGAAGACACAACATTTGATTATTTTCCGTCTCTTGTGATGCAGGATAAGCCTGATTTTGGAAGCTTGCACGGTGCAATCATGCGGAAGCTGTTTTTTCAATAATTCTCTATCTATTTCAAGAATAGCAACATGATGGCGCCCACTGAAGTTAATGATCACAGTCTAGATGAGGAAGACAATTATAAACTCTAAAAATGATAACAAAATAGTTGCATTGGAGAAGCCGAATGTCAGAAGTTTATCGGTGGCAATGCGCAACCGTATTGGAACGCCTATAAACCATTGGATAGTCCACAACCTGAGTCAGCCTGCTAAGCTTTGGGTCAAGAATCTTTCAACGAAGGAAGGAAAAAGGGGGGGGGGGGGGAAGGGGGGCGAAATGCTCAAAAATGCGGTGTTACCATTGTGCGACAAGTAATTTCAACAAAGCATACGACATTTGGTGTCTTATTTCATGACGACCATGAACTGTTAAGCATACGCAGATAAGCGAGATATTCGTTTTAACAGAGTAAAATTGGTGCCTACTAAAGTAGAAAATTGCTGATATAAGTGCAATGTGTACTTCATGGAGAGTTTTTTTTAGAAAAGAAAGAAAGAAAGAAAAGGATTTTATTCACGGCATGAGCATGCATGGTGACTCACGTACAAATAGCTATTGTGTAACTACATGTAACATGAATATAAAAGTCAGATGAGATGAATAAACTTAGGCATAGTAAAAGTCAACTTTGCAGTCTCAGGAATCCTTTTATTGCATTAGTATTGCTGCAGAAGAATTTATGCGAACAACTTCGAGTTTCCAATCCCATCAGGCAGCTTGTTCCAAAAACAGGGCCCAAAGTATCTCAATGTATAATAAGACCCGCTTCTCCCTTGTTCGACATCTAGGTTTGATGAACAAACGCTTCGATGCGATTCCGATGGTGATAGGTCGAAACATGCTCAGAAAGACGACTGGAGCAATAATTATCCACCTCGTCAGTTTTGGGCAGATTTTGGGCAATTTTCCATTTCATCCACAGTTTTACTTCTCAATAAGGATTTATCAAAACTGACTTCATGAACCTGTAGAGATTTTGGTGAAAGCGCTCAATCAAAATTAAGGGCATTCAAGGGCCTGAATTTCTGATAAGGGGAACGATGGTCCCATCACAGTCGTAATCGGAAAACATCTCTACATACATTGCTTCCAGTTTTGCATTTCGATGTGGCGGATAGCAAAAATCTCAACAACGGTTAGAAGCATAATCGAAATGCGGAAGGAATGTCGGTTTCGATTAATCTCCAGCGCCGTCTTTCTACCCAACAACTTACGCAATCGATTTATACCACCAAGTTTCCATTGTGCAATATGCAATAGTGCGGTATCGTCTTCCTTATGTGGAGATGTCAGTTATAAAAAGTTCTGTCATCGTTCACACGAGAAGTTTGATGCCTTGTCCTTGGCTAGGAAGGACTTTTCGATGACATGGAATTGAAGCTGGATCGGAATTGATTTCTAGGCCCATGCATTGGTCTTGGGCTAGATTAATGCATAGTTTATTGAGCGCTCTGAGCCAATCAATAGCCAAAGACAGAACAGTCGATAGCTTTATCTTGAAACATTAGAACAGTCCCTCCATCAATCCACATATTATGTGCGTTCTTCTGCGTTAGCGAACTGTGAGCCATCACCAGAACTATGAGCAGAAGTAGGTCATTGAGAACACATTCCATAAGCAATGGACCCATTGTGACCCCTTGCGGAATACCTTTATTTTAGCTAGTATACAATGATCGTATGAATTACCGTGTAGTCGAACGCACGACTTTCTATTCATTCAGGTAATTTAACATTCACTCAATTGCTGATTCTCCCATACCGTATTTTAGACCGCAACAGATTTCATTAGCAAAAGCATCCAGGGCAAACGTTCTGTCGAACCGCCACCGGGGCGAGGTCCATTGAGACGATTCCACAACTGTCTTTGCGTCCCTAAAGGCAATGATTCCACGATTCAGTCATAAATATCAAAGCATCGTATGTATAAGAATAAACTTTTGAACGCAATTGATAAGGTGAAGCATAAGCAAAAAGAGTAATTTGAAAATTGTGTAGCGTTCTCATGATTGGCTTCAAAGACTTTAGCGCACTGTGACATAACTGTTATTGGTCTATATCTGGGCAACATCCGTTCTGTACCGCTTTTGAAAGACTGGAGGCCACGACCAATTTTTAATGGCTACGGAAACTTTTTAATGAGAGGAATGCGTTGAACAAGGCAAGCCATTCCAAGCTGATGACAGACGTGATTCCTTCAGTGCACGAGACAGGTAATCCCTCAACACCGTTGCCTTTGAACATTTCAATTATGATTCAATTACAGACTCTACTTCAAGTGGTGGTGTTTTTGAAAAAATCAAACTTGCCACCCTTCAGCACGCGCTTCTGTGTTGTTGTCACTTTTAAGCTGATAGTGGTCTTCGGTTCCCAGCATATCTGGACAGGTTGACAAAATCTCGCTTACACTCTAAGTTTGCTCAAAATGCTTACAAAATAGGCTGGCAATGAAGTTCATCGTGTGAAGGGGTGTCATTGTTACGGTCAGCGAGTACGATTTTTGTTGTTCCTTTGCCTTTTTACTTTAAAGTCTTTTCCAAAGGTATACGATAGAAGGTCTTTGGGACTCAGAGTTTCTGCTTTTTCATGTAAATATCTTGAAGCCGCTTTTCGATTCAGTTGGATCTCAACTTCTGCCAGTAGCACTTTTGTGCCAAGCATAGCTATTCTGGTCTCTCTTTCGTTCTATGATTGGTGTTCGGTTGAGCCATTTGTGCTTTTATCGCCCTGGCATTTAATATCTCATTATTGACCAAGGGTGGCAATTCGATTTGATAGTGACATTTCTCCATGGGGCAGCGATCTCGTATCTCGGTATAAATTGAATGGAATACTGAATCTGAATACGTATCATCAATGTTATCCAAAAACTGGTGCATTACGCAGAATACAGGGAGAGCTGGAGAGCTTCAGGACAGTTCATTAAGAAACACTCTCAGATTCAAAAGACTTAAATGAACGACCGCTAACGGATTGTTTGAACAGGTGGTCTATTGCACATTAACAGTTACATATACAATGATCTGCTAAATCAGGATATGGAACACCAATTTCTGCAACATAATCTTCAGCCGCTCGAGGAGGACGGACGATGTCGAGCTATGATCCACTTGCTGGTCGCGTGTACTTTGTGGGAAACAATGACATTCAATATCATATCTAGGACTTAGGATCCTAGATAACTAGAAGCATGCAAAGAATTTTATGCACAGTGTTGGAGATCTGTTGCCTATCATGCAACAATGGCACAAAATTTTTTTGAGGTAAAACTAAATAAAATTGTAAATTGTTACCATTGTTATTTTCTAATCGATTTCACATGTAGCCTAATGTAGCTGAATAATAATACAAAGCAGTTGCCATGAAAGATGGACGTGAAAAAGGAACTTTTGAAAAATGAAGGCAAGATGTTTCGCATCAGACAAATTGTTGGTACTGCCTGTTATGTAAAGTTTAGTGTTTCAATTTTGTCTTTTATTGTCAAAACCAAATTTTACCTACTTTTTTGGAGTGGTAGGACGCGATGGCATCAATAAGTATATGCGATTTCGAGTTCGATCCAAAAAGGCTTCTTATCCATTCTCCATGTGAAAATATTGATGCTTTCGTACTGTTTCAAGCTTGTTCATTGATATAAATCGCAATATGCAAAGAAATCCACCGCCGGTTTACTGGAGTTACTGCGTCGGAATAGTCCAAAGCTGCACATCATCTCTTACTTTTGGTGAGAACTGGCCGCTCTGTACTACCATTCCTTTGACTGCTTGCTGAACAGTTTGCTGGAATGTTTTGGAATGTTCTTCCTCTTGTGTGATTCCGAACCTCATCCCCTCGGCAAATAAAAGTCAATAGTCAGAAATCTTCTCCAGTTTCCTCATACATCTGCATGAAACCTCTCTACGCATTGGTGTAGGAAAATCGGTTCGTGTCGAGTCTTTCCCAAGAGACCCGTCTTTCCGTTCACAGAAACACTTAGAGTAATTTTGTCTATTCTCTACTGGACAATGCTGCTGGAGGAATTTGCTATTGTACCAATCAATTTTCATCGTTCATAGTCCAGCTTCTCTGTTCAACTATGAGCTAATTTCAAGTCCTTCTCACGATTAGAAACACGTCGCTTAGATCTGTGACTGTTGCAGATTTGATACCTTGTGGGACACCCAAGTCCCTCAGATAGCTCACCGGGGACTATTATTGGATCTAAACTATGAGATCCCGTCTTCTTTCAAGACAATTAGGTAAGAGAGTATCAGCAGGCAGGAAAAAGGTAAGTGCCATTCCTTGAAGAGCTGATGACTTGGAATGTCTGCACTTCTCAGTCGACACGCACCAGTGTCGTTGGCGTCATGATGCTCAGTATGTAAATGTTCTGGTGATGCGATAAGCAATCATATCCTTCTCCAGGATCCGAAACGCAACAGAAAATCCGATCAGCCCTTCGATGAAGTAAATTGGTCTGCTGTCTAAAATGAAGGTGTATATTATTTTTTAACTTTCTTGCTGAATATTCTGTCACGTCGTCTTGCAATCTCTTGTCAGAGTCTTCTCGCTTCATTCCTCGCCCGTCTTCTTTCAATTTTTCTTCAAGTCTTTCTTTCTGCGGTTCCTCTTAATACCTTGAAAAAATTCTTCTATTAACTCCTCTCAGATTTCCGCTGTCCTCTTTGTAATGACATTCTGAAATGTTATTTGCAGGTTCCTCCACTATACAAGAATGTTCATTTCGGCGTCCAAAATCCAGGAGAATTGTATCTATTTTTCCCCCTTCAACGAAGACATTTTTGAGTCCATTGTAAGACGACACCATGTAGAGAATACTGATGCATTGAGATCCTGTTCTGGTTTCATATACTGATTATTTTCGGGGAATAGACTACTTCTAACGCTCTGATAGGCCCAAAACTTTTACCTTCCCATTCGTATAATGGCTCCGACCACCTCAATCTCGTATCGAACAATTTCTCCTCATAGAAGAATTCAAGAAGACGGGTAATCTTTCTGAATATCTAGTCGTGGTTGCTCTTCCACATGCCGCGTGTTGTTCCATTCATTATTCACTAACGGACGGACTCCACGTTATCTGTAACTTCCTGTTTCATTTTGCTGTTACCCTCTTTAACTGTAGCAGTCGCCGGGAATCGCTTTATATCTTCCGCTTGTGCATCTGTTCCAGCCAATGACGACATCAACTTCATACTGGAGATACACAATGGTTTGCTAACTGATATGGCAGTAGAGACGATGTCTCACAACTCACTTTGCTCAGGAATTGCAGCCATTTTAGTTTTAGTTTCCTTAAATTAAAGTGAAAAAAAAACAACGAGAATTGTGGAATCTGTTCTGAACAAAATGAAAGAAAGGACAAGCGCTTAAACTGTTTTTATTTTTTTATACGACTGGAAACTTCAATGTTTACAAATAAAATCTATTCATGTCTGTACTGAAGAATCTGAATAATGAAGTTTGAAAAGAAATTGCACATTTTTGCTAAATATTTCACACAGTCAAGCTGGAAATTATGTATAGTTGGCAGCCAGGACCGCGCTTCTGCAGGGACGAGGCCGAAACGAAAATGAGACTATGCCTTCTACGAATCGGCAAGTCTGTCGAGTTCTAGTGAGTTCCTCTTCTTGTGAGACAAGCTCCAACGAAAAAGACATGTATAATACAGGGACGCAGATTGCAGGTTGGCTAAAATGAAAATTTTTGTATGTTTTTCTCTAATTAACGAAAACTACTTGAGCCAGATTCATAATTTTTGGCATGTAATGTCTTCAAATCCTTTTCTTTTATATGCATGCAGTAATAACAGTCGTTAACATTAATGTGATTATTTTATTGACGAAGGCCTTAATCAACATACTTTGAATGTTTTTGTTTTTCTTTTAACATTGTGTGGTATGGCTTTTTACTATGTAAAGCATACCAACATTTCAAAATAACATACGAAAGCTACGAATATTGCCAAGAGAATTCAGAAATATAACGAAAAAATAATATTGGCAGATCCCTTCGTATGTGATGGTATTGAGCGATTTCCAAGTAGACTTAATAGTTTCCAGTTGTTATTCAACCATAGAAACATTTCATTTAAACAAAAACCACAATAATGTGTTTCCATGTGTTTTTCTTTGATTCTGTCTGACAAGAAGAGGAACTTACCAGAAACTCGGCAGGACGTGCGCCGATTCTGGTTAGGGATAGAGTGTACCTATTCTGTGAAAGTCTCATTGCCGGCATCGTTCCTGCAGAAGCTTGTACTGGGCTGCCGGGACTATGAGGTACCATCATACTATGAAAGTCTCATTGTTGACTCGTTCCCGGCAGAAGAAACTTGTTCAGGCTGCCGGACTATGAGGTGTAATCATTCTGTGAAAGTTCATTGTCGGGCCTCTTTCCCTGACAAACTCGCTTTGCTGCCGGACCGACTATGAGGTGTACATCATACTGTGAACGTCTCATTGTCGGCCTCGTACCCTGCCCAAAACTCGCTCTGGCTGCCGGACTATGAGGTGAACTTATTTGTGAAAGTTCATTGATGTCTCGTTCCCTGCACAAAATCGTGTGGCTGCGAGATTATTAGTTGTTGTAGATATTCATCATCGACTAGAAATTAGGTTTTGAACGGAGAACAGGAGTCAGCGGGCCCATCTGATCTCTTTAGAAGCAAAGAAGCACTACGTGATCTTTCAATTCTAGTGAATCAATGAGAGTTTGATCAATCTCGTTTTGAATGGTACATGGAGTCGCCAATAAGTATCTCTTTATTGAAAATCATGGCAGTCTGAGCAAATAGAATAATAGCCTACATTTATGAACGTGTTGTAACGGACATGTCATCTGACCGACCTTCTGTGGAGAAATCTGTACCAATTCTGAATGAAAAAATAGCGGGCATCAAAAGGATTTCTCTAAACGGAATTGTAAAATAATTTCAGCATTACTTCAGGAATTTCAGGACAAATCAAATGCCAATTCAGGATTCGTGGACAATATTCATTCAAGAGTGTGATTGTTATGAAACGCACCCACTGTCTGTAAAAACGACTTTATTTGCTGGCAGACGGCTTGTCGTGATAGGGAGGGACAACCAGTAAGTTGATATTTTATTCAGCATAATTTCAACAAGCTTTGCTTTGGCCATGTAATTCCATGATCTATTGCCAATTTTTTTGGGTGTACACTGTTAATCTGTAGCCTCCTAAAATCGAAGAAAAACCTTTATCCAGAAGGGGCTTCATGTTGATGTTGACAGAAAGTTGCCCCCACTGTAGAAGACCATAGACACAATAGTGCGGTAGGTCCCTAAAACAAAGCTTTGCTTTAGGATTCTTTGTTAGTTACCATTAGTATTTGTTTTCGGAGGGAGATTCAGCTCGCTTAGAAAGTTAGCAATATGCGTTTTATTCATTGTGAAATGGAATCATGCATTGCGAATGCCACAGATGAAATATACAGAGCCTAAATGCACAAGTAGAGTGGAGAGAAATATATGAAAGTTTGAGTAATCCTCGGTTCCTTGTTATAAAAGTAGTCTATACTTTATTCAGAAGGCCCGAGTAAAAATTTCGAGGACTATTATTTATGATTAAGAGGTGGCGCCATGTGCTTTCATCAAATAGTAGTTTTGTACTATTTTAGTATTTTTTCAATACGCCTGTTTTAATTGTGAGTTCATTTCGAGATTCATAAATCAATTCAATTTTCAATTGTGCAGTTCAACGGTTTTATGACAAAAAACAAAAAATAATAACAATCCTTGTTAGCACCTAACTCAAGAGGCTCTGTCACATTAAATATTTACGAGGTATGATGGTGAAATTGTTTATAGATATCTACAAGTTTACAAGACGAAATGACGTACTCCATTCACGTGATCAGATCATCAGCGGTTAATACATAGAAACGTTGCTGGACAATGAACTATCGGTGAACGATACGGTGACTCAAGAAAAACATCAGTACAATCATGGCGTTGTCAATTAGTCATTGGCGTGTTTGTGGACTGAGAAGCGCACCCAATAAGGACAGTGGTTTTTACTACACACACTTGATCTTCGAAAAGCTGCTTGCGCATGGGTCGCCGCTAAGTACACGTAGTTGACTTTGTATGAAGTGAGGAATACTAACCAGTGTTCTGCTGACGCAGAAACCTGTACTTGACTTTCTACCAAACCATCCACAACGAATTGAAACTTTAACAGATAAAGAGCAAACGCACTAGATGAAGTGATTGATATTTTATTGCCAAATACCTTAACCTCTGGTAATATTAAAGCATCTATCCCTGTATCACTGAAATTGACAATGAAAGGAAAGGGGTTGGAAAAAACATTGATGATCCCGAAACTGACGAAATCCAGTAAGAAACCAAACTTTGACCTTGACTTTTTCAACAGTTTGCTGACGAAGAAAATATCCTTTTCGATATCGCATCCTCCCAAATGTGTGCCAATGGGAATGCAAATGTGTTATACATCAGAGGAAAGTTCCGAAAGAAGAAAAGACCTTTTTTAATTGATCAGCGGCCTGACGCCGCCGAATTGATGATTTGGAAGGAGTGAAAAAGAAAGTTACAGAAACGTTTGAGATCTTGCGAAACGGGGAAAATGCAAAAACGTAAACAAAAGAAGACTGTTTCGCAAATGTTTCACCCAAATTGTTCTTGACTTCGACGACGATGAACTCACAGAAGGTAATGAGAGTAGTGACAGAGACATCTTGCTTTACGACTTATCGAAACATCCGCGGCTTTCAAAACCAATTAAAAGAAGTGATAGCATGACATTGACATATCTACATTGACAAAAATTGTGATCGTGTAGAATTGTGTTGACCAGGGTTAGTAAACGGTTCAGGTTTTACTAGACCAAACCCAACGGTAACGATGTGGAAAATCTAAACCCAACCGGCCGTCGGACGGTCGACCGGCAATTATCTAATTGACATGATTTTGTCATACAGTATATATTTATAAATATATATTTATAGAATATATATTATAAAAATATATATATATATATATATATATATATTTTAGACAATTAACCTTGCAATTGATAAATTTATCAAATCTCAACAGATGTAGCCACCCACGAGACATGTTTCGGCCTGTTGGGATCATCAGTCGTGGGTAGGTTTGAACCAGCGACGTTGGAGCTAGAGGACGTGCAAGCATACCCTCTAACCACAAGGCCACCGGACCATCTGTTGAGAGCGTGAATTAGCCAGGAAGGCACTGCTTTAACGCAGGCACGTGGAGGGCGGACTGCATAAAAAATATATATATATATATATATATATAAATATATATATAAATACAATACATTTTTATTTACGGTACTATTTTTGTTATACATGTATATAGTTATGTATTGGTAATATATTACGATCATATTATTATAAAAATCGTCATTTCAATTCATGAATTAAATGTTAAAATGAAATAATTTAGAAAGTGGATCTGGCATTTACAGATACGTTACCAATGATTGTTTGATCTTTATCATGTGAGATTTAGTATTGCAAAAACGTACGTTCATGTCAGACTGAGTTATAATTACAAAATTAATTCATAAGAATTCTATGAATCAATATGAAAACTGATTGGATATGCAAGTAACATTCACGTCAACTACCAAAGACCATTAATATGAGCTTCTTTAAGCACAACTAAAGTTTCGACACTGCTTGCCGATAGTAAAGATCGATCGGAGGAGGCTATCTTTCCGGCGATAGAAAAATGTTGCTCACTTTCTCCGCTTGATGCTTGGGCCACGAAAATCCGACGGCTTATCTGTGATAACAGTGGAAATGCATCCCGCTCTCGCTGCCAAAAAATCAATGGATTCCTTGAATCCGAAGTTATTCGCTCACTTTTAGTATAGCGCTGAAGCTCATACTTCACTTTGTCCGATATACATGTATTCGTGTGAATAGACTCATTATCTGATGTAGGCCTACTATTTCTCATCGAGGCGAAGGGGTCAATTTCGGTAGTGCTATTTTCAACGGTAATCCTTGGCCGTTTCTCTACTCTTTCTTCCTCTTGTCTTTGATTTTGTGAATCAGTGATTGTGAAAACGTCTGCTGCTAGCACTTGAAGATTTGCCATTGAGTCCTTCAACAAGGCCTTTGAGTTCAGGAATAAAAGTCAATTGCCTGAAGTCTGGGTCAAAAATAGTTACAAGAACATGTGTTGCCTTAATATTCGTCCAGTATTTGGAATCAAGAGATTTCTTAATGTTCTTCTTCAGAGTCGATATAACAATTGAATCGGTGATAACAGCTGAACAAATTTTATCTCTAACTAGATAGTATGAAGGTAGTACATTCTGCAAAGTCGGCGTATTACTGGATTCTAGAAAATCAAACACAGAATTATATTGAGAGAAATGATCAGCGATTGCTGTACACCAAATCACATGGAAATATTGCTCAGTCGTTGAATTTGGCCAACAGAAGATAAAGATTCTGAAGGACAGGCATATGAGCGCCCTTAAGTTGCAATATTGAACTGAGTGTATAGTATGATCGCCATGGCCTCGACCACTGTAACGCTTGATTTTGATTGGGACTCTTTGAGAAAATTCCGTGAACGAGTATGTAGAAATAAAGTCGCGAACAGCTGAGTTAAAACAGCGAAAAAGATTCGCTCTCTGCTTCCTGTCGAGAAAATTATCATGAAGCACAGGTATGCAAATCGATGAGCAAAAACATGCAAGTCTCGGCTCATTCGTGCAACGCTGCTACAATGTTCGCAACCACAATCTGTAGTAATGAAAGTTTTTCCTTTTTAGTTTAATCCCAAATTTCATTCAAAAATATCATTGTAACTTTTGGCTATTTTTTTCCCCGGTCTTTCGGTCACCCGGAAAAACTTTTGCATCTTCATCTTAGTTGTTTCAGGTATCTCATATCCAGGAAGGAGTTAGATCGTGTTAGTGTTGTCGGGTTAAACTGGCTTCTGTCCAAAGTCAGTAAGTATTTGCGATTTCACCGTCGTGCGATTGGTTCATGTAATACAGCCTTTTATATTTGATATGAAAGACTGAAATTAGTAGGTGCCATGCACACTCTTCTTAATGGTAGTTCTTACATACATTTGTTTTCGATAGGTATCATTTCGAATTTCTGCACGATTGCGATGCTTCGGTGGGCCTTGCTTGTTTTGAGACCTGGGATTTTCTACTTGATCGATAACTGCTTAGAGGAAATTGACAACAAAACATAGCTTCAGCTCCTTTAAGACGCTCTTGAAACATCTGATGTTATTCACGCTTATTGAAAATATACAAGCATTCATGCTACTTTGAGTTGGAGGCTTTTATTAGTCAAATCCACTGGATGATGACGTTGAATTTAGAGTTGATGACGTCTTTGTGGAAGTATTCGTACGTGTCTTGTTAGTGGCTCAGTACCTAAGTTCTCTCGACGACCTTCCGACAGTTAGCCTTGTGGCTATGTGTTCTGAAGCCAACAAGATAACAGTGGTTACACGCGCCACGCATCCCAAACTATGTTCTTGAATTCATCTGTAGGCAAGTAGTTGTGCTGTCAGTGTCATACATACTCCTCCAGACTTCATGTTGTGATTGCTCTGTGTTTTTCTTGAGAATCAGTTGCATTTTTATTAAGCATTGACGTTATCATTTCTGTTGACAGCTTATCTGGGTCCAGTTGGCCATCGCCGTTGTCATGAGTAGGAACTCGTTTGTCCTAACTAATACCAACTTCATTAAAATTGATAATGAATGGATTGTTGCGTAGCAGAGTATTAACGGGATATCACGTTGATAAGGATATCTTTATACCGTAGATCGAGAAACAGAGGCTAACTCGGAATGAAGTCAATTGAGAAGATATTGCCCCCAATATGTTGAGCTGACGAGATGTGAATGGTCAAATGAAGCGCTATCAAAAAAGACTGCCAACTTTGATCTGCAATTGTTTTATTGAGAAAGTCTCGAACCCTTGTCAAAATTTCTCTGCCATTAAAGCTGGTTAGTCCAAAGAGGAGGGCAGCATTGTACGGGCATTTGTTTGATAGGGACGGTTGGCATTGTTATATGAATGATCTGAGACAGACGGACAGGTATTGTTTTAATCGCTTTGTGACAATAAAGCGGTGGATTGGAAACGCTTTGCTTAAAATTGTTTACAAAAAGTATTCCTAGATAGATTTGAATAATAACTGTACTTACATTTATCTTTTTGTCATTAACAAAATGAAATATTCAACGAGTCACTAAAGTATTTCTGACTTTAGGGCGTTTTGAATGCGTTGGATTTTTCACGTAACATGAAAGTGTGCACCAGTCTTTGATATAATAGATTTTCGTCTCAATTTACCGTGGCTGGTTTTTAATACAGGTACCACTGTAAAATCTTCATACCAATCACACACGAAGGATTGCATACCATATTTCTGTATTCTCTTGGTATATATTTGCCATGCTTTTTCGCATGTTAATTTCAAATGTGGGATGGCTTTCATACTTTAACAGCCATACAGGACAATGTTCAAAGAAAGCATCTATTCATGTCAAATGTTGTTTGGTATAAGCCTTTTGGTCAATAAAGATTCACATAATGTTACTACTGGTTTTGTAAGGAGTGAGATTATAATGACATGCAAGAGTCATCACTTTTCAATACTGAAAATTCGATTTTTATACACGTCGGTTAAGGCATTTCATGAAAATAATCAATAAGTATTCAACCTCAACAAACAATTTGCATTATGTTATTTTTAAATTAGCACTACTTTCAATCCGAATTCAGAAAAAACATTATAATTCATGAACGGCAAAAATAGTTTATGCTAGTGATATATACATTAGGTCTCAAAACAATGTTTTGCAAGAAAGATATCTTTTTGAATGAAATGATGTCTTGGTTCATTAAAGTTAGAGCTAACTAAACGTCCTGTTAATGTTTTTTGATAGGGACAAGTAGCGACGACGACAATCTCGTTAGAGCATAATCCCAGGTAACCGAAAATTTACGTCGGATAATAGAATAATAAAATATAGCACTATGTTGAGAATATTCTGTTTGCAGGACAACGTTTTCGGGAGTCACCTGCTCCTTTCCTCAGGTCCAAAGAAATGAAAGGATGACAAAGATTTTGTCAAAAACACACATCAATCGATATGGTCTTGAAAGGGATTATAAAAAAGCATTACTTTTGTTTTTAAGGTCATTCCCTGGCCTGAGGGTGAATGTCCAAGGTCAAAAAAACCGCCGATTTTGATCAAATTCCATTTACGGTATCAATTTTGAAAAGAAATGACAACATTAAATGATTAACCATAACTAATCGGGGAAGATTTGTTTAGGTGGTATAAATTATATTGGTGTGTTTATTATCGATATAAGAGATTGGCCTCATTGTATAATTAGTTGATGTCAAATGTCTATAAAACCCATACACTTTACTTCAACTTCAAATAGCCACTAAAATCGCCACTGTCAGGTGAATAATTATCCCAATTTCAAGGACTTTTATCGCGACACTGAGGCTAAAACTTTAATAAATTGCTGATTAGAAACTAAAATGGTAGAGTAGGAACATAATAATGAATCATATTTGAACTCTGAAATTTTATCATTTTCAACATGCATTCATAACAAATGATAAATTCAAATACAATACCGTGGGTTTAGTATGCATTTGTGAATATCTTTTTAGTAAATAGGAAGAATCCTTTATGTAAATCGATTTAACCAATTTATTTCACAGAATTGATTCCGCAATACAGTACATTAGAAGTGATTTTGTATCGAAAACAGCCGAAATTTTCAAACCATTTCAACATTTAAAATAGATCTCCCCGGCCGAAAGGTAAATTAGCCAAAATTTTTTTTCCCATCGGCCCAAACAATTGGCATAATAGGTAGATGTAAAATGTTAGAATATCGGTGCCATAAGCCTTGCCTGTTTCATTTGTTAAAAATTCGGCCTTGGCGGGCGAACCACCTCCCCCATACGGGGGAGGGATTGTTATTATATCTTTCTAGAATTCCAATCAACTTTATAGCAGCGCATTTATACCAGCAGTGGACTTTTCTCTAGCGCTACAATTCCGCGAAACTGTTTTTCAGTTACTATCGTGCAATAGCAGAAATACCAGCGGATTCGCACACACTTCTGTTATCCGAAGACTCGAAATCATTTTCACTCAAATACATTTGGATTATCTCTTCTTGGACTCAAAGATAATCTTACAAAAGGAAGTGATTTTTAATTCTTCAACATTTCAGTAAAATTTATAATGACTCGATCACTGTTTGGAAATATCTGGTTAATAAGCATTTTACTGTGCAAATGAACTGTAGGACTGCTGTCTAACACTCTGTACCGAAACTGAGGCTTACTTGAGAATATTGAAGATCAGCTCCAAGATGGACTTGAAAGAAACAATTTCTTTTCTTATATATTGCCAGACAATCATCAGATTCACGCATGAACAGGGCCTTTCTTTGCTGTTCAGTTTTGTATACCGTTGCCTTGTTTTGGTTGACAACGGGGTCTGGACATCATCAACCATGAAGACTAGACAATGTCTTGCGTTTTGAAAGCGATCTCATGATGACACACCCATCCGGATTTTGTTCAAAATTGATGATTCGATTATTTAGGAGTCGGATAATTATGCATATTTTCAAGGCATTCTACATATTCTTTGAACGAAAAGATTAATGTGACATTTATGCCCGAAGACTTAAAGAGCACAATTACCATCAGCGTGTGTAACAATATGCAGTACAGAGGAAGCACGCAAGAGAGAGAGAGAGAGAGAGAGAGAGAGAGAGAGAGAGAGAGAGAGAGAGAGAGAGAGAGAGAGAGAGAGAGAGAGAGAGAGAGTGAGAGAGAGAGACGGAGAGAGATAATTTGCGGTAAGGTAATTTATACAAAGATATACTCTTCCAATAAGTTAATCTGAACGATGTGCAGGATAATTTCGAAGAACTTTTCTATTGCGGATTAGGTGCGGTTTCATCGCGTGGTAAGTATTTTGAAGTTTTAAGGATACAGATCGGATGCCTTCGCCTGGAAAGAAATGGCCTCAATTGCTTTTGCATAACCTCTTCTAGTTAGTTTCTATTTGCATGAACGCTGCATTGCTATCAG
>CAJQUW010010655.1:0-39350 GCA_907163375.1 Prostheceraeus crozeri
TACCATTGGGGACTGCCAATTAAAAGTTCCCAAACTTCTACCTTACTTTCCTTGCGTCGACGAAGCTGTCAGCTGTCCTGACGTTTTAGTCGTCCGACTGACGGAATGCGAATGTTCGTAAGGGTATAGCTTCACCGGTGTGGTCATATGATCGGTTCTTGCCTTGAGCTGACCTCGATTCAAATCTTTCCAGGCACACGTTTGAGACGACCTGTGTTGCGTAACTACTTGAGTCGAAAGAGATCGTCGAAGCTGCATCTATTCGAACGGTACAAATATCTGAGACTACAATAGTCCGTGAAAATGTTGCCACTGAAGAAATCAGTGGTCACGTCTGCTGTGGAAAGACAAGCCAAAAATTCAAAGTATTCATTAAAATTCAAAAATGAGGACGACCTGTTTTGTTTGGTTAAAGTTCATTGGTTTAAAAGAATTGCCTTATCGTGTTTTTTGATAGGTGGAAGAAGAAGGACTTTAGAAAGCCATTTGGAGTACGGGATGCACTTCACTTCATTTGACGAGTAAATAGTGACGTCCAAACCTAATGCTCTGAAATGATCAGAAATGTTGATTGTTTTGTAATTGAAGTTCGCCAACGTGCAGATACACATAAATAAAATATAAAAATGGATTTGTATAGGTAAAAATGTAAGAGTAATCCTGAACATGGATTCATTGAGCGTTTACTGGGCTGTATCACACTATCTCAAAAGTCCACACTGACAAAACGAAATATTAAAGTAAAAACGAACTAAACAATACTTAATCAAATATATACAAGGCTCATCAGCAAGAGGACGCAAACTCTTTTGTCTCTTTTCCTCGGTCCGTCAACAGTCCTTCAACAGCTTGGACGAAAAAGTAACAAGTGGCGGACCCACGCCGGTGGTGGACTCTAATCTTGAAAAGCACTGATATGAACTTCTAAATAAGCTACAGATTCATTCAGTTTTTCTCGTTTCTTTCCGCAACAATCATCCTGTTAGATTTGCTTTAATAAAATGTCAAAATGTTCCATAAGCTCATCTCGAAAGACTTGACTGTATTAATAAATACTAATGACAGTCATCAAATACTTTCGTGTAATTCAAACGGTTCAAGGGCAGGAACAGCGGTTATCACGTGGTCCATGTGACCTAATTAAGTGGCCGCAGGCATTCGATAGTGCGGCTTCGGGCATAGAGAGTGAAAAGAGACGATTTATAAATGGTTGACAGCTGTATTGCAAAAAAACAAGTCATATTGTCCCAACTCCCGGGAGATAAAATTTGGCCCGAAACATACAAAATTTAAACAATTAAGAAATATGATGCTAACCGGTGAATTGATCATATAGCACGGCTTACGCACAAGTACTCGTTTTAATTAATGATTAACTGCAGAAACTGCAAATCGATGGAGAAGTTTGGCAGGAGCGGAAGAAAACTTGTTATCTGCAATAATTTGTACATAGCTTCAAATACATCTGCTACATCTGCGGTGAATTGTATAATTGTAAAGGTCGCATATTTTATTACCAGGCATCTCGAACACAAGAAGCCTTTCATAACCATTCATCCACCAGGGCTTTGTACGAACATTTAGCCCAAAACATAATACAGGCGGCATCGGGAAGTTCCGATGGAGGTCATTGATAACCACGAACACTACCGAGTCACAACAGCCGCACCACAGTATTAGACAGGTTCTCTCTTTTTTCCGTTTGCTAGTAGGGAAGCAGTGAACTTTAACGTTAGGAAATAGCACAATATGCTGACCAATACCATAGCATTCGAACAATGAGCAGCCGATTCAACATTAAACACGCTAAAATCCAAATGGCGAAGTTTTCAGTACTGGTAGCAACCGGATCACATCAGCAAAGAGACACAATACCTTGATCCTGTTTTTCTGTTGTTATTGTGGTCCGGAAGAAGAAGACCGAATTATCGACGGCTTGATTGGGGATTCCCGATTGAACCAGCGGCATATCTTATCAGAAATTTTTACAGGAATGGCCACTCTTAATCAAATGTAATGAGACACAGACGATGTCATGGCTCTACAGAAAGTGTGGGATCGTTTTTGCATGCGCCGGCTAACGGGTGGGGTAATGAGCGTGCAGTCAATTAATGTGATATCTATATTAATCACCGTTATGCCTTAGGATAATTGCCGTGATGTGCTGAAAGCAAATTCTGTCTGTCTTTTTGAATGGCATCCGAGGTCCTCAATCCCATCCCAACTGTGATAGCCCTCAGTAACTTTCGCGCATGAACCAGCTCCTGTCATCACATGGGAAAGAGATAATTGAAGTGAAGGAAAGCTTTCTTATATATAAAGGGTCGCTGAAGGATCCATACATGGCTGTCTACATAAAAATCGACAACCTAAGAGGTTTCAAATTTGCATTACTATACTTGCCGCGTATTCCGATCGACTGCGGTGGCGGAGGAGTGGCGTGCCCTTCTTGCGAACCTTGATCAAAAAGAGGCGGTGGAAATAACTTCGTGAATTTGCATCGACTGAATTCGAATCAGTCTTTGGATATACAATAGATAACCGATAAATTTACAACAAGACAAAAACAGTCATTGAGATTTCTGCATTTGTTTCGACAGTTTGAATTTTTGCCATATGCGTATTGAAATTGTCATGTCGAAGCTTTAACACGGTCTTGGTCACTATCTTTCCAAATTTAGAGCTAGACTTTTCAAGTTACAGTGCACTGGCATTTTTTTAGCCTGTACGGGAGGATAGGCAAAAATGGATTGATATGTAATATTGTTTGTTTCGACAGGTTTTCGTATTTTGAAGCGCATCATAAGCGCGGATCAGCAAAACTCACTATCCTTACGGTTGCAAAGCTGCAACTTTCTGACAACAGACTGACGATGATGACCATTTTTATGCTTACATAGCCAAATCATAACAGATTATGCTCACTTGAGTACTGATTCCATCAATTTAAAACAAGTTTGGAAAAAAATCTTTGATTATAAATCGACATGATTTTTTAAACTGAGGGAAATTGGCCCACATGACAGGAGCGTTGAGAAACACTCGGTAGAGAATACATTCGTCATGAAATATGCATTTCCTATTCAGCGATGGAACACTGAACGCATAGATGGATGGTATTGCATTGTCTGACGACCACAAAACATAATAAGAATCTCTTCTCCTGCCGGCTGGATGCAGCGTCAATATCCAACCATAAACAGGGGCAAAGCTAACCATGCTGTTTATCCCTGTTGAAGAGCTCAGAAGTCGTGAGCTTATGACAATGTTGCCTTACAGGGGACCCACCAATTCACCACCCGGTAATCGTTCTGTCGTGAAATCAACACGCCGCATGATGGACAAGTATCTCAACAGCGATTTGCTCAGAAATTGTTGTCTTCTTTTGCAATGTTGTCGAGATGAAACGAGAATCCTGCAGCCGACGCCAAAACGAGTAGACAATGCGCAGCACGATCACGGATAACATTTCATTCGAACTCTACCGCATAAAACCACATGTCATGATCTGTCCGCTCACATCGCTCCTCTCATCCTCATACAAATAAAATCTGTGTCAGGGCAAGTTCCTGCTTGCGGTAAGGATAAGTGTTTTGTCATGAAATAGCGAATAGAATCATGCAGTTGCCGCGAATCATTCCATGTGCAGTTTGCATCCTCTGAATCAAGTTTACTTGCGAGGTGCGGACAGTTAATAATTACTTGACCCTAATTGCTTTCAGCTTTTTCCTGTCGGTGAATATTAGGGGGCATCCCCCTCCCCTCAGGATCTTCTATAACCATTAACGTATATGGCATGACGAAAGGCGGGTACTCGATCCGATGTGGGATCACTTGTCTAGTCAAGTTGATGTTGTTAGCATAGAGAGCCATTTTAAAAATTCAAACATCATTTGATTTTAATTTCATAATTGTAAAACATAACTAAAAGAGACGACAGAATTTCTTGAAAATTACTATAGAATCTGTGTAACAACACATAGGCTGTCGGTGAGTTAGGCGATGCTGCTTTTGAGCGGTTCCGGCACTGTAGATAGCATTTTGAAATTACAATCAATCATTCATGTTTATTCTAAATTCGCAGTTATAAGAGTAATGTAGAGAGATGCGATTAGTCATCATAACGAGTAAAAAGTATCGGAGTATCATTTGAAATACTCGCCATATTTCCTGAACGGACATAAGACAAATTCAACGTAGCATAGTGCGTCAAGTAACAAAATCAAAAAAAAACAAGCTAATGACCTAGTTAAATTTTTCAATAGGTACAAAATATGAGTTAAAACAGAAAATTTTTAATATCCTAAATGTCTAAAATGGGAATAAATGCGGTGACAGATGGACAAACAACGCTTCTCCTTCTCCGGATGTGTAATAAATATGGCGAGTATGTTGTTCTGTTCAAAATTATGTTTAAGCATTTATATATTGAAAAGAGCCTTTTTAACAGTCTGCCCGTCAGATGATAAGAGGACAGCTGTTTTCCAACAAAATACCAGATCTAGCTTATCACGAGCGGGATTACGCCCTATCGTAAAAAAATCTACCAGGTGTGTAAGAGAATTATTTCAGTGCCTTAAGCGAAAACGTGAAATAAAATTCTACAAAAAGATGCAATACCAATTGATTTGATACTAATTTTAATGAGGGCCATCAACTGGAACTTGGTCCGGACGATTCGCGTGTCGAACCGCTTCATCCTGGACCGCTAAAACCCGACCAAGCGCAGGGTCCTTACATTGTAAGAATGCACACAGCCTAAAAAGTTATATCTATAATAGGGAAAGATTAGCATCTATCAAAAAAATAGAGTCACTATTGACTGAAATGTACCTCAGGCATTTGAAAGAAGGACAGAGTCCTGCCAGTAGAGGTCAAGAGGCGGGGACATAGAAGTTTTAGAAATCAACTTAAAGCTCAAAATCTTTATCAATACAGTAGAGGTGAAAATCCAAAATGTCGAACAAATGTGGTCGCAATATGGTCATTTTTTCATGTGGCTCCTGTATCTGGAATATTGGGTCTACAAAAAAAGACAGTTACTAATCAGAGAATGACAACACAAAGTTGAGAAAAATTACTGAAGGAGATCTGCAAACAGTGGCGGCCCGTCTCATATGGGCCCCCCGCCTGAGGCGCAGCCCTCCATTAGAATAATACAACAAAAATTTAATATAAGATCATCATCAACTTAAATGAATTCTATCTGATCCGGTCCTGATGGCTCAACCGTCCTTAACCAAGAATGGCCCAAACATCAATCTAAGCGCGTTTCAATCTGACATCAGACGTCAACCGTCCCCTAATGTCTCGTGGGATGGGGCGCCACAGCAAATGCGCCTCGCTTCATACAGGTTTTGTCGATCATACATTTGCATACATCCAAATATGGTCTGGCTGCATCACAACGCGTAAATTGTGCTGAGATGGGGCGCTCTCACGATGTGTCCCGCTGGTACAGTTTCGATTGCATTCTAATTAGTTGTAGCGCTTATGCAGTGTTATATGCGTGTTGGGATGTCAAGCTAACGTCAATTTTATGAAATTATTGTGCAAGCAGGGGCACGACTGCAGGTCGAAACGCCTGGCGATTCGGTCACTTATTCCATTGGTGGGATCTCTCGTTTAGATTCGATTGAAAATTCAATCAGATTATTTTTCTCAAGTAAATCGGACTTTATTTCAGCATTTCATTTACATAAGAAAAAATTCGTATTAAGATGTATTTTTTGACTCTCCAAGGTTTCGAATAATCAGGAATCACGTCCATAGGTTTCACAATAACGCTTGTCTGTAACCTTAACCGAATTTCTAATGGAAAATATTGCGCAATAGTGGTTTGACATATTTTTGCCTTGAATGAAAGCCCGATTTAGCTTTAAAAAATTGTGGAATAATTTGAAATTAAATTGAATGAGAGAGCTTTATTAATGATTTTTTTAATTTTCAATTACCTGTTGCGAATTCGAACATATTTTCTATTTTTTGCTTTGATTGAGATGTCCTTATTATGAAAATAATTCTTTATTGTTAAGGGTATCGCAGTTAGATCAATTATGGAACAATTCTATTTTGCCCATATTCATAATTAAACACTTTGGAATATAAGTATCAGGCTTACATGTATAAGTAATAATAACTGTACCCAGTGGGAAAAAACCTAGCATTATGCTAGCATCTTTCAAGGCTTGCAGCATAAAATTAGCATTTTTACGTGTTTTTGTTTTTAAAGGTATTGGAGATATAAGTGCATATAAGTCTCATTTTTCAACCAAAAATTCATTAGCGGAACATTTGTTTTTGCTTGGAAATTGATTTGTTGTTCATAGCATATTGAGTGAGGGCATTGGCTGGGCATGATTGTGCTGCTGCGAGGCCATTTCCATGGCACCTAGGTTATGTATTCTTACTGATGAGCATTGAGTCGTGACACTCTAATTTGAGCATTAGCAGGAATCATCTCAGTTTTATCAAATAGTAATTGAGGAACCTACAACATTGGGAATTTTATTAGCATTTGGCAGCGAAAGTAACTTATTCGATTGTTGCAGACGTTCAATAAAGTTTCCCCTACAGAAATCCAACGTTGGTTCGATGTACCGTTCACTGAAATATAGATTCCTTAAACAACTTTCTGTTCTATTGGGGGGGATATATCACAATAGATTGTTTTAGTAAAAGACACTATCAAAATCCTGAGATGCTTTCAATTGAATTTAACAAATGCTTAATTCCCCTTTCTTGTCATGCAATTGGCGACAGATGAAAGAATTCCAGCAAGCCTATTACTATGTCCATCGTATTGAAGAATTTACCAGCTGATTCGTGTTTAACTCTTTTTTTAATTTTGGCTGTTTGGTATTTCCCATAACTACTGAGTGCGTCTGTTCATAATTCCGTTGAACGGGGACCACATTTTGGGCAGGCTGAATTAGCACGCTGCTGTTAACCAGTCAACGAACGGCCTTTGTAGTATAGCTTGTACACACCTCTTCGACGAGGCGTTCCGACTCTGACACTTTCAAAATTCCACATCTTTCTCTGATAAAGCGTACTGCGCTGGAGAAAATGACATTTTCCAGTGGATTGCTCACGAGAATGCTCCCCTTAACATCTTATGGGTAACAATCATGTCTCAAATTAATGTTTCTCAACTTTCGGAAAAGATGAAGCAGTGGAGGGGACATCGATGGTTATTTTAGATGAATTTATCCTCACATGGTGTTGTTTTACCATGGTAACTATTTAATTCAGGTTATAAACAATGGGCATTCCGGTAAAATTACTTTCATTTTTACAGATGGCCTTTATCATTAAAGTTAAACCGTGCTAGTGGAATCGTGATGACCTTTGTAGTAATACACGTCCGGTTAGTTGCCGCAGTCATATCTATATATATCCTATATACGCTGTATTGAACTTCTTTTGTCCATTACATCATATCAATTAAGCATTTTCCACCAAGGAATATGTTCAAGCACTAAATATTTTTTGCATACAAGGTATCTATAATCACAGAAACTGAAGAATTACTAGGGCCTCCTATTAAGCTATACCTTTAAGTCTTATTTAAACATGGTTGTCCTTAGACATTCTTCATGCAGACTTTTTTCATTTGCACTTCATCATTCATCATAACCGTGGCTGAGTGAGGTTAGTTTAATTGAACCTTACACATAGTTAATGCCAACCTGGGAACCTGGGATTAATCAGGAGATTTTATTATTGACGTGGTTAATCCTGAGAAAATCAGGGATTTTTGCTTCAACCTGGGATAAGTAATTTTGAAAGCAGGATTCCAGCTATTTAGCGGCTCGTCGAAGTGATTTCGAAAAAGTAACAAGGGCAGAAAACTTTCCAAATAGAAGTTTGTGGTCATAGATGGCTAGAAAAAAAGCCCTGTCGTTTTCTATCAATCATGCTACAATTGACAGTAATAAGATAAAAATTTCCAAGACTACATTAAGTTGAAAGTTTTCAGCACCTCTCCTTAAGTCTTTATAAGATTATCTGATTACAGCGAAAATTTGAGTTCTTGCTTTACATCGCTGTCGACTTTGGAACCATTTTTGACCACATTTCCAAATTTCCTCAGCCATTGCGCCATCGTCTCGATAGGAAAGATTTGTTCGATATTTTAAGTGAAGGTGTCTGGTCTAAGGTTGTGTCTAAGGTGAACAGACAAACAGTTGTGATAATGGATATTAAGTGAATAGGTACCATCAAGGTTATATCCAGTCGGATCACAACAAAAAATGCAGCCTGGTAGAATTGGCCAACTCTACCGAAATCGTATGGCTTCTTGAAATAATCACTTTCAGTACAATTAGGCTCCTACTTAAAAACGTAGCACTAGTATTTATATATATATAGGGACAAAAGTAAATCGCGGTTAAATTTTCAAAAATACACGGTAATTTTTCCTCAATTTTCGGGAAATTCCACTGGCACTTACACGTGTCACGATGAGTGGATTCAATGAATACATTGATAATCCGTTATCCCGTATATATTTTGCATTTATCGCACGGCTTAGTATATAACTCCATGATCTAAATATATGCTTACTATAAATGCTTATCGCTTAACATTCTCATCACTGATGATTCACATTATTTCAATCAAAACAAAATCAAGATAATCTAGAAATATTCCATGAAGTTCAAGTCTACTTTGAATTATTGGATAAGTAAGCCCATTTTGTGTACAATTGAACACTGTTCAACAAGCAAACATGGCTTGACATCGTAAGGTTGGAGGGGTTCTTTCATGCGTTGACGTTGTGGATGACCGACGCGCGTGTATGCGCTGACTATTCGTTCTGGGCGTCAACAGAGTTGACCGGAATGCACAAAACAAGCGCAATCGCTATTTTGGCGAGTTCTGGGAATCGGGTCAGGAACCGCGGCTCCAGAAATCAATCAGACCAACGTTTTCATTTAATTTTCCGATAAGTCTGCTTGTTTGTTAAGGCAGGGAGTTCAGAGCGCGCGCGGGAATTTGTGCGGAACAAGCCGGTGATGTTTATTTACTAGTGAAGGTCTGTCTAAACATTGAGGATTCTTGGCTTGCTTCGGATCGAAGAAGACGGACTGCTTAAGGAAATCGAGTCCCTTGCCTGATGAAATGAATTTTTTGGCGCTTCAGGGCCGTAATAATTCGCAGTCAGTTTGTCTCTCGTGTTTCGGAATAGCTTGGCGATGGGATGTTACTCAACGTCGTGTTCGTTCGCCTTGTCTCCTGCCATGCCCAGCGCAATGGAGATCCATTGACGCGGTTGTAGGACTTGATGAACATGTTATTTTTGGTCGACCCGTCGACACCATTTGAGGAGTTCCACTATTGGCCCTCATTCTGCGGCATTTGAGGCACGTCTGCGAGTAGCGCTTTCTCTTCAAGGAGTTTCGAAACCCTCCGCTAAGGCTTGATTTTATTCAGACTTCTCCAACTCGACTCGCCGCCAACAAACGTCCCGGATCGTGATCGATATAGAACCCGGGTGGTGTTTCGTGTTGACGAACAGCGCAAATCACACTGTTTCCTGCGGTGGTCACCACAGGAGAATGGAGGAAGGGGCACGTCATCACGGTTTGTCTGGTGCTGCAGAAATCACTTTTGGTCAATTTTTGCTTGCTGTGACGTGCTTGTGAGAGAAGATATTCTTGAGAGATGCAACCAGGCTTCCCTATCTTTCCTCCGTCTGCTATATTTGTATGCACAGAATTCGTGCGCGCATCATACGGAATTCACAAATTGCATTTAGAATTAAGCCTGATGACCTTAATGATAAAGTCAACATAAACGAACGCGCTTCACTGGTATTATTACAAACCGTTCTGTTCTTCACACATTCGTTTAAGTTTTGGGAAAGACCTTGATACTATATTCCTGGATACTATATCTGGATTTTTCACTATAGTAACTCCATTTAGATACACTAAAGTACTATTTTGATCGATTCAAATTGCTAACATTCGCACGGGTCTGTTGGAAATCATTCGTTTGTTCTTTGGCCAGTTCTATTTTACACGCCGAGTTGCGTGGAAATATCCTCTATTAACATATAATCAGGTTATTGTACAGTTTTCTCCTATTGTTTTCTATTCTAACAGATAATAGGCCTATTGCTTAAGTCGGGTATATTTATGTTTTAGCTTACTTGATAATCTACGGAAGATGGTTATTTTCACGCCAAATGCGTGGAAATATCTTTTCACCTATAGTTCAGATTATTTTCCCACGCCTACACTGCTAGACAAAATATTTTGTTGTAAGCAGATTCGTGGTTTTTCATAATTCATTTAATTTCCTTGAGTAAGAAACTGTGGGAACAGCTATTTGGATCTCGAAATACGTAATATAGCCGAAACTCTTGTGAAATTATTACTTCTAACGCCAATAGAATGAATTCATGTGCGGATCTTTTTAAATAGCTGTAAAATATATATTTTAAGGAAATATCAATGTTATTCCCCCCCAAGAAAAGCCATGGAATCTGTTAACGAACAAAATATTTTATCTATCATTAAAGGCGTTGTAAATAACCTGACTATATGTTTAAATTGGATATTTCCACGCAAACTCGCCCGTGTAAATAAACCTGGCCCCCCACCCCCTTGATATGTGTAGTATAAATTAGCTACGTCATACGTTATCTGTGAAGTAGGCCTAAAACATACATGCGCAAATGTCGCATGTTACTGAATTATTTTGGTTTAAGATTATCAGAATTATGATAAGAAATTCGCATAGTTCAAGGGAAAACAAACATTTCAGTCCATTTGCACAAGTATTGTACTTGCTACCTAGTACACTGCTATCAGGTAAAGTTTGATAAAAAATAAATCATTTTAACCCGCTTGTATGCCAATCCACTAATAATGAAGGTTTTACTGTTTTTTAAAAACACTTGGCGTTATGTTTTGTTTGGCAAATTTATTATATGATGGCGTTTTCTCCTTCAGGAAAATGTCTCTTCGCCTTCGTGGATATCACAGTTTTGCCTTGTGTATATTCCATCTGACAAAAAAGTACATTTGAACAATATTCCTTATCTATCCAGTTGACTGCACTAATTTCGAATCAGAGTTTGTATGAAAAGATTTTTCATGAATAACCAGCAGAAAAAAACCTCTGTTGCAGTTTATTATGATGAGGCAAGATTATAGAGCTTCTGTGGTAAGCTTAGCAGAAAAAAAAGAAGAACCACCTGAGTAGGCCACTGTTTATCATTGGGCACAACTAGATTAAAAAGCTCCAGTGTTTCAATTGAGCGCATTATATTTCGATCGACAGCCCCAAGGATTTGTGAATGGAGGGCGGGTGATGAAAATTACCGGCCAGCCCTTGATATATCCTCGTAGTCAGAGTTTCTGAAAGTGAGGAGGTTGGTACAGAAGATGACTTTGAAAAGCCGGTTGAAAATCCAACTCTGCCTGCTTTACCGTTAATTTAGGTCATCGTTAAAAATATGCAAAATTTCCAGGTCAGTCCTCATAGCCCCCCTGAAATATTCGGATCCATGTAGGTATTGTCAGGATAATGGTATTATTGACCAAGTTGTAATGAAACAGTTTTTAAATGTGATTACGCAAGCGAGGAATAACTAACCACAAAATAAACGGCTTGGATATCAAGCAACGTCCAATGAGCTGGTGAGAAAGCGAGGCTTTTAGAACCGAAATACCAATGGAAGTATATTATTTCTTGATTTTACTGTCCTGAAAAAAAGCTATATTTGGAAGGGGGGAGGGGCCAAAGTGAAAATACTCAGTTAGTGGACATTGTCTGTAGCAAACAACGTCGAAGAATTGGTTTCATCGAAGTGAGCCTTAATCACAGAGATGGATGAATTTTTGGCATCGCTGAATGATAGGATTTTCCGGACATTGTTACGGATAAATTGAGCAGACAGTGCGCAGGGCGCAATCTGCGAGATTACTGTCAAACGTGTTATGGGTATGCTGTTCAGCATAAATGACATGTCTCTCTATTAATAGAAATGGAACGATGGGAAAGAAGAAATTGAAAGGACCTATCGAAAATCAGGTTATAGAAGTTGTCCTAAGTAAGCAGGTAAATTGATCCCCACAGGAAGTGGAAAGAAGCCACATAGCTTAGCACTGAAAGTGGCATCAAATAGATGCGTATTCAACATACCGGTACAACACATGTTTAAACACGGTACACACAGCATCGTAGAAAAAAGGAAATTAGATGAAAACTGTGATCCGCCTCTTAGACAGGTTGATGTAGTAGCCTATAATATGGTCTATTGAAAAGAATTGATCTTTCGGATGATGTGATTGTTTTCATTTTTGTTCATGTACTCCAATGCTGACTGACTAAGTCGAATTTTAACCTCATTTGATTTTGTATCTAGTTTGTGTTATTTAGGTTGAATATTTATTTGAAAGAATGGCTATACTGACTTAAACAATGGCCATTGATGAAGTTCGAGATGACGCAAAGGTCAGTTTTTTTCCGAAAAGTCAGTGAGTCACTGGGCCGTTGATTACCTATGGAGTGGGTCACAGTAGGACGTTGGTATATTCTTGTTGACCCCGACTTCCAACTCTGGCCGTGACCAATTTTCTGTAACGATAAGCAAATGACGGAATTCTATTAAATTGCAATTGAAACTATTGAATTAGGGTGTGGAACATCCACCTATCTCCATATTTCTGCATCGGTATAGAGCCTCTAAGTTTGTGGTACCTGCAATTAAATTTTGAGTTTAAGAAAAACACTTGTAAAAATACATTTCAGTGCAGGATTAATGTTATGAAAAAAAATAGCTAATATAGCCTTGAATCTTAATGTTTTTAATACTTACGCAATTATGTTATACATTTCATTTCTCTGTAATATTGAGCTCGTTTCTCTATTCATTTTTCAGTCTCGAAGAGACACTAAAAGACGAGCAGAGCTTCAAACTGAATTGTATGATCAACGATGATCTTGTAAATAACGATACAGCTGAGAAGACTACTATCTTACTCGACGATGAAGGTTGATACTGATATGCCGGTACAGTTCATAGATGAAGTCACATCAGTCCGAAATACATCAAATATTGCTAGTTGAAAGTTCTTCAAGTGTAGATGGCGATCAATGCCAAGTCCGACGCGAAGGTGAGTAATTGTCTCCCATCAGGGAACTTTATTTCTCAATTTACAAAAAACACAAATAACCAGGGGGAAGAATTGATAGACCTTTGAAATTCATGAAGTGATTGCAATGTTGATGTTCCACGCTCTTTTTTACAAATTTGACAAGTTATCTGAGCAGAATATGGCTTGTCTGTGAATTAAGTGGTGGTGCTTTTACGTATTTCGGTTTGAAAGTTAATTGATTATCCTTTAGCATCGAATATTTACTTGTCTAAACAATGAAGTCATTCCGCTAAGAATAAGGATCAATATCGAGGGCTATCTTGATGGAAAGCAACAGTGATTATCTGGCTTGGCCAATTCTCGCTATATTCGCATTATGAGAAACCTCTGCAATAGCAATTTTTTATGTAATGGAAAACCTGATCTGTCGTACATTACTTGTCTGATTAAATCGAAGAATCTACATCAGTGAAAGTGAGTGGATGTATTTCAAGGGAACTCATATGCATATTACAGAGGTAATATTTTCGTTTGTGATGCAGTTGCGAGAAGCTACTTGCAATAAATTAAGTCGCACACGGCGAAGGATGGTGTGCGGATACTGCCACTGCACGGTGAAATGCGTCGAACATCGCGTTTCTTTCCAACTGTTGCTTTCGGAACTACCGAACAGACAGAGACTATCTACTGGTTAATGAAGCAAATCGATTTCATCTCTCCATTAGCAGATTTTGTGCCATTGATGTCAGGGTTCCCTTATCGATTGATCAACATTGCATCTGTGTTGGGCATCTGTAAGGCGTTTTATTCCATTATTTTTTCAGTTAGTGAAGTCGTTTGTCGTCGATGCAGGACTTTTCTACTGAACAATTACGTTCTTTATCGGACGAATTGTGTAATGAATCGCTAGAATACAGTACCACGAATTTCAGACGCGTCCAGGCGTATTGCCACCCAACTATATTTCTTCAAGGCTTACTGGAAAATTACCGCATTGTTTTTGTTTATTATCGGCCCTTACTATTCAAAGAAGTACTTAATAGATTATTATATGAAACATTTTCTTCTTCTACATTTCGCTGTTTATGTTTTTTCATGTGAAAAGGCTACTGATATTATGAACATGCCATTGCTTGTATGAGAGCGTTTTCGTGGATCAGATGCGTCATTATTGGTAGACATTCGTTTTTCATATAATTTTCATATTGTTTTGCATTTGTCTTTCTTCGTTAAATGTAGGTCCTCTGGATAACTTTTCCACATTCCATTGGAGAATTGGTTACACATTCTAAAAAGTCGTGTCAAGAGAACTCGACATTTTGCTTGGTCTTTTGGGTAAAGGTGACACAGAAGAAACTACGATGTGTCACAAGTGTGATGATGACCGTTGGCCTTATCATAAACTGTTCTCCCTCCTTATATTGTTGCGCTGGTTGGCGAAAGCTTATTATTTGTATCTTCAAAATCTGGTTCTTGTGTCAGTGGTCGCAAATTCGATTTCAGCGAGAATTGTACATTATCCGTACTCCAGCAAAATTTTGAAAATTGGTTTTTATTCACTTTCCCGCGGAGATTGGTGTCTGGCACTGTGAGTGGTAAAGCTATCATTGATACCATGCGGGTGTACTGATTTTTGATAATTCCATTTTGTAAATGATCTGTTTTGTTTGTAAGCAGCTATGAAATGGAAGTTATGTTCAGAATAATTAGCGTAGTTGGTAAATGCCGGAAATTAATACGGGAATTCCCACAAATTGCCACAAAGGGTACATGACATGATGTTCATAGAATATTTTGAGCATTTTAAATATCAACCTATCCACTCAAATCAGTTGACATTTTTCATATTTAGATTATCCGAGCTATCTCAATCTTGAAAACAAGAGTTTAAGCTTGAAGTTGTAACTCTAAAAAATTATGGCCTCTTTTGACGATTTGTTTGGTTATTTAAACTATTGTTAGTATTTTCCTTTTGATGTTCATTTTAAAATTCTCCTTGGAATAGAGTACGTTTTGTTTCAAAAAAAAAATTTTTTAATTTGCTCTAAACAGACATCATGTACATGGATGGGCAGCGTGATCGTTTGGGTTAAATACTACCCAGTCAACTCGTACTCGTGTCCTGTACCTCTATTTTTAATGAAATTCAATCTACACTACATTTACATAAGTAATACATGTTGTACTTGCTTTGGATCTTTCTCTAGTCATTGATCTGGATATCGTCTATTTCAGAATAATTTCAACTAAATTCTACGGTAACACAAACTCCATGCGTCAACTAAGAAATATGTACTGAACCGCTACAGAATTGAATACATGTAAAACAACTTCCTCAGGAAATGAATCCACGAGAGCGCATGCATGGTTTTTATACAACAAATTACATTTTCTGTTTTCATGAGCCGAATCGGTCACTGATCTTTCCGTGGATGCCTGTATCTTTCCTCAAACAGATGAGACGGTAAGCTATCCGAGCATAGACATTTCAATTTTGTAGACACTTAGGAAGCCATATTCTGATATCGGCAGAAAAATTTAATAAAAATGATTTAGAATTAAAAAGACATTCCGTTTTTTATAGAGGACGAGCATAGAAACTCTGGGCATAAAATTTATGAACTACAGGCCCGCCTTTCAAACTCAGCCAGCTATAAGTTACTCAATTTGAAGAGTTCTGATGCTCCGGAATCTTAGTTCCGGAAACAGAGCTTGTAAGTGATCCCAGAAGCAAAAATTAAGTAGCAGACAAAAATCTTGTTGAAGCTGAATATGAAGCACAAGGGTCACATTGTAATGCAAATAAATGGTAACTACAATTTTAAATGAATTCCTAGGATCTAAATTTTTAACTCATCATTGCTAGCATATACAAATGATTGTGCTCTTTTGTACATGCGAAGGACAATGACGAAATAAGTTATTATGAATACTCATCAGCAATGATGTATATATGTATACTAGTATAACCAAAGCACACTACCTGAGTGATTACCTTAAGCAGACTTTCTGGTTATTTTAAGGGGCCAAGAGTATTTTTTTTTGCTACAGTAGCCTTCTTGCGGACTGTCCAGCAAACTGTAAAAACTATCAGACTGATTGGGATTGAATAAAATTGAAATTTCAATCGTGTACGTTTATCTTTAAATGTCCACATTCCGTATGCAAACTAAAATATATATGCAGCATTTTCGTTCTTAACCCACAAACAGATAAATAAGGTGGGCTACGTAGAAAAATCATTACCGATGCTACTCACTTAGTTTTTATGTGTACAGAGAAAATCATTAAAGAACAAGGCAGTGATATTTTGCTGAGGTGATTTTCCATTACATTTTCAGAATCGTTGATTGGACATTTGATCGTTGATAAAATATAAAATTGAAGTCTCTTTCATTGGCTGGGAATTATTTTACGTTTTAGTGTTTTATAATGCTTTATGTTTCAGGCTAGCATAACGTCTCAATTTTCGTTCATTTTTAATATGCATTGAATGCTTGGTATGCAAGCAATTTTCAAATGCGATTGGAACTGACCGACATTGAACGGAGCCAAGGCGCTAGTGATCGACTTAAATATCGATTTGACCAGATTTTGAGGTATGTTATTTGATTCTATTTGTGCATCCTCTGCGGTATCTGCTTCAAATTCTGGTCATGGTTTCATTTTTTATTTCGTTTGCATTCCAATCTGTGCTTCTTACTTATTACTATAGGTTCATATGGTTACTATTACTAAGTATCATGTATAGATATATTAATTTGATATAGTATACTGTATTTCCAGTAATATTGTTGGTATAAAAGCGAGCATAATGTTGTTGTAGATAATAGCTTTATTCTAGCATTTGCTTGTAGTAATATCCTTGAGCTGGTACTGCGGCCAAAATGTCAAGCATAATACTAGTGCTGTGCTAGCATTTTTCTAGCACATAGCACATTTTTTACAATGGGTAGTATGTATCGCTAGCTGCAACTGAGGACCATATTAGCTTATGATGTTTAAATAATGAAGTTTGGACTGCGCCCCACTTGAGCTGAACTGCACGTAGCCGCCCTCTGTCGTTACACTGTAAACCAGAACCTCCTAAAGCGAGCTGAATCACACTAAAGCAAGACACTATTCGTAACTATAACAAAAAATCCTAAAGCAAAGCGTTTCAGAAGGCTAGGACACTAAAATTTGTTCCAATACTTTATACTACTTTTACAGTGTGATGCAACTACTTAACTCTTCAATCTAGCAGTAGTGCCATTCCTGCAACTAACATGTCACATTGCCCCATAGCACTGCAACATCGCAAGTGAGCTATTGAAACTCAATTATGCCTAGGAGCCTCCTATTTTCCTTAGCACTCGATTACGACTCTTCAACGAAATGACGATGCATTCGTTTAAATAACTATAGATTCACAAATCTATATTCTGCTCCACCTAATTAGTGTCATTAAGGACTTCCTATTTAAGACATGCTACTGTCATCATTGTTTGATAGGCGTTGCAGAAAAACTTCAAAACGCATGTTGATATACTTTGAATATATACCAAAAAATTGCGACAAATTTGATGAAAAACATTCATAAAATTCATTTATAAAAATTCATCTAAAATTGCAAAATTGGTTTGACAAGCAATGAGTTTAATCTTATCATTGGAAACATAACAAACATGTTAAGAATAACGACATCTAAGAAAATATAACACAAAATGACCAGAAAATTCAGAGCTAAAAGCAGATATGGGAAGATTTCTCTTCTGATGCAGGGGCTGTTCGGATTTATGCGGAAGTTTCAAAGCCAAAAAACAGCTAGAAAATGATCTGTAAGGCACGAATTCTAAATGTTATGTTTTTATGTTTAGATTTCCCTTCAAATTGCAAACGTCTCAGTGAAAGTTTATTAGAAAAGACAAGAAAACGATGAACAAATTAATTAGTGGGAATTCAGAGAAACTCTGGAATGTCACAGTACTTATCAACACATTTAAAAATCAATGCAGTAAGTGGAAATCATTCGTTGACAGTGATTATAAGCAATCACACAAGAAGTTCGCACTCGAGACAGGCTTTGATTTTATCTATGATGCAGTGCTGCATGATGAGAGTACTGACTGACAAGCTTACTACATTGGTATCTGATAAGATCTAGGAGTCGCAAAATGATAGTATGAAGACATTTGATCGTCGCGTAGCTAGTAAAAGTCTTTCAAAATTCAATACTTGCTAATTGAACCAGCGCTGTATGAATTCTTAGATTTCGATCACATTAAAAAGCAAGAAATTAATCAAACAGCTTCTGCTTATAGGGCGACCCAAAATTTTTAAAAGTATTTTTGCTGACAGTTTGGTTAATCTGCGCGCCGAACCGGAGAAGTCCACAAACACTCCACGGTTGCTTTGCTTGGGAGTGATAAATTAAGCAGGGAAACAGGACACAACATGGTCAACATCTACGTTTGTGCAGCACCATCTGTTGATATGTTATGTCTTTCGTGCACGCAGTTTTTGGGGCATTTGTTCTTATTGGAGGGTTGCTGAAAAGAGAGGATGATTGTGGATACAAATTTCATTTTTAGCATACCACATTCAGATCTGTGTGTATGAAAAATCAAACTTGCTTATAGTAGTATATATCCAAAAACTATATATATATATCACGTTTACTATATTTACACTACAATTAAACTTCAGCCGCAAAAATGCTCGATCCGAGTCATGTCCTGAATGCCAGTATCATAAATTATTTTAAAAATATCCATTGTGATTCTTTTATTTATAATTAAATATTCTTTATCAAGATGATAAACAAACAATCATCGCGCGAAAAATCATTTCTCAGCAGTATGGTACCAGAATGCTGCGATGATGAGGGGTAAATGAGTACAAGTAAAACGTTATATTATTCGAAATTTCTTTTTTTGCTGATGATTTTGATAATTAACTAGGGTATGGTATCTGTAGAGCATGAGATAACAATCTCACATGCAGAATACTGTACGTAGGTCAAAAATCAAACTGTCACAGAATTGACATGATTCTGACATGGTTCAATTAAGACGAATCATTCACAAGTAATTAGAATTTTAATAAAAATTGGCATTAAATCACCATTCTTCAAAAGAAAATCCAGGATTGCTATTGAGATTGTCAGTTGATTACAGAGTTGCCCTATTAGATATAATGTGATTTGAACATGCAATTAAGATACAGACAATGCTCATGAAAGCATAGCAACTGACTCGGAGTTTGACAATTGGAGCGTATAGCCTTGTTGTGTGAACTACACTGACTTATTTCCAATCCTGTGCGAGAGGGAGGTGCTTCCTTGTCTTGGCCACTGTCAAACCTGTATCCAGGTGCGCATACATCAAATTATAACAATTTGCGACTTAATATACCAGTAACAAGACAACAAAACAACAACAATACTCCCGTGTTAGAGTCCATAGTCACTCTTGCGAGAAACGGCAAGTCCAAATTCTGGAGGCGGCAAAAGCACCACCTCCATATGGAGGAAACAGCCCCCCAAGCTTGGTCGGGGATATTTACATTTGCGCCACAACGCGCGAAGCATCAATGATAGATTCCCAATGATTGTGGAAGGAAATGGGAAAATTAGCCGGACTTTAACGCTGGACCCTGCCATTAGAATACAGACCACTGAATTCAAGGCACTGTTGATTAGTGTTTCGAACAATGGCAAAGGTGGAAGCTAGCTGAAAACGCTGACAGAACTTTGATAAATATAAATAAAAAAGATCACCTGAATTTTATCCGGGGTCTTCGTTATTCAGACTGACGACTATGACTCAGTTCTGTCGGAATCGAGAGCTAGAGATTGAGATGGGATAACTCATGAGAATAAATTTATTGAGAAAAAATTTAACTGAGACGGTCGTCACCACCAGCGACGATTTCCAATCGGTGCAACTTGTGTATGAAAAAATGGTTATATAATAAGTTAAAAGAAATACACATTGCTTTAAAGGAGAAACCTTAAAGAGGAAGATGTTTTGGGAGATGCTCAAAGAAAAAGATACCTTAATCGTGGAAGATGAGAGAGAGGGGTTACTTAGAGGAAATTATACGGTTACTATATTCAGGTTATCATCGATCATGTTCAGTCTAAACGAAAATATTATAACTCCAGTTCGAGGACCGGCGCAATATCCAGGCCATTTGACTAAATTGCGGGTCTAATACAAAATTCCCTAGTTTTTATATAGAAACTAGGAACCATAAATTTTCTATGAAATTGAATAATTATTTGTTTGAATGGAATAAATATGCATTTAAGCCATTCGATGCTTACTGGACCATTTGATATCAGTGTGTTTGACGGTGTTTGTCTACTGATTTGAGAGCGAAGCCAAATGTGGGGAAAGCACATCTGTTAGTTCATAAGACTAAAATAATGGCTCTTTTAGAGAAGCATTTAAAGAAGGAATGTTATTAACACAATTTAGATCAATAGTGAGGCCTAAGACTAGTTGCAGACCTTGAAGAAGTGTTGACCAGGCCGTTTAAGGAAAGTAAACGAGAGACTAATAATTTCAGAACGTGGAATAAAACGAAAAAACGCGAAACATACAAGAGCATGCCCTGTATTTTACAAACAGTATACAGAAAAACCATAGTTTATGTGCAATGGTTGTCTTCCAAGGAAGCAGTTAAGATGCAATTACTTTACCATTCAACTCACCTATTCAGGACGGGCTGTTGTGGGCAGTTGTGGTCAGTTACGCATTTTGGAGACGGTTTGTTCATGCAATGTGCTTGCGAACAGAAAATGATTCTCAGATTCTGTTTAATCTCCACATCGGAAATCGCGAAAGGAATTTAACGTTACACGGATTTGCAAATAAACGAATAAAAAACTTTGAATCTGCATTTTTGGACAGTTAATGATTTGTCAGATAGCTTCTATATAATCTTTTCAATAAATATCTTCCATACAACGGGGAATACGATCAGGAATATGAACAACTGATATTTTCTGTTCGCCTTCAAATACGAAGAACTTATCTGGAAGTATATCTGTAGATTATTCAAATGAACTATAGAACGAAAATTTCCAAGGCAAATGTACGGCTCTAATTTACCAACAGTTCTTGTTGAATCTTCGACTATTTTGTCTTTATGTATTAACTAAATGCTATTCCTCTACACAAAACCAACAATAAATTATTTAAAAACAAAAATCCAAAGACCTTGAGAAACAATTGTTGATGAATCCATTAGTGATTTGTATTTAGTATAATGGTTAATTATTTTTGGATATCAACGAGCAGAAATCAAGAATTGATATCGTTCTAAATTTTCGTGTAACCAACGTTCTGGTCGATTACCAGAATTCAAATGTCCATGAGATATCGTGCAATTGCGGCACTGAGTGGGTAGAATGACGTGCCTAATTTAGAATTAATAATTCTATGATCAGTTACAGAACGCTTTCGCGTCATGTTGTTTATTTGAAATATATAACTATTTATATGTAATTGCATTGACTCTGATTGTGGAATTGAGCAAAGCTGTTTAAATAAAAGCGGCAACGGTCTTCCACATTACCATCCTGTTCTCTGTAATGCATTTGGATATAGGTTGGTGAGGGTCTTATATATATGCATATCTATAACATATATATTTATACATACTAATGATTAAAGTCGCATTGGCCGGTTAGTACAAATATCAAAATAGAAAGGCAATAAAAAAGATTTATTACTGATCAAATTTCGATTGCTCTTTATCAAAAGCAGGAAACAATTTGATACCGATTTATATGCATTGATTTGATACGGAGGCACAATCGAAATATTTAAGGAGAAAATAAGGAGGGCTTTGAAAATTTAGATATATTTAAAATAAGAGTAAACACTGTCAGTTACCTCTTCCTAATGTTGTGTGGAAGGGGACATGTATTTCAGATTACATAGAAATCGTGATGTAGTTATGGCCACAATTTTTTTTTATCCCTTGAAGACAATACATGACCGTTATAGCAGAAGTATATTCACAATTGTCGAAAAATTAAAATGAAAGGGCATTGTATGTCGCACAAGGAAGAGAGGAGCGCAAAAAACTGTCGCTATAAGATCAATTCATGTCATACGTTACTGATAGCAAGTGTAACGAAAAAAAAAATTGGGTTCGTGGACTGTAATGCAAATTGCCACTAAGCTGAAAGTCTATTCTAATCTGGTTGTATTATTGCAGTCCAAAAACAAGAATAGACTATAGGTGTTATACTGTATATATGTGTAGTTGTGTTGGCATTACAATTTTTTCAATCACAATGATGAGTATTCAGACCGTCCGCTTCATTGAATACATGATCAAGAGGAGTGCTGTAACAGAAGGAAGGAAAGAATCAGTGTTGATAATGCAATTTATGGTGTGGAAAATAATAATAATCAGGCATTATACAGGCGTAATAATTGTAATTGGTTATTGCTGGGTAGATGACTAAAATTACTGTAGGGCAGCATCTCCAAGAGACATTCCAACCGTCATTTATCTCTTCATGATCATAAGGTGGCGGACATTACAAAAATTACAATTCAAACTTGCAACAACATTCATGCAAGCCTAGTTAGTAAAAGCTTTAATTTTTCATTGACAATTCATTTTAAAATCGGACACTTCAGATTTATACCTCAGAGACCTAGTGGATCTTTAATCAATTCTTAAATTCGTAGGTTGGATCATCAGGAAAATAGTTTATGAAAAAAATTATGTTACTTATAGGAAAAACAGTGGTTATATTAATTTGGCATCATTACTTTTAATACGTGCGAAAAACAGTATATTAGACCGTCACGGACATTTGGCACTAAGGACGCGGTTTTGCGATGTTTCAGTTCCATATAAAGCTAATACGTATGTAGATAGCATTATTGACAATGAATAATTGTTTTTTGCAGGACTGAACTTGATATTATTTTTAGTTTTATCGCTGTGTAGACATAGCCTACGCAACAAAACAAGCTTAACTCTCATAACAGCTGTTGGAATATTTAGGTAAATCAATGTGAGTGAAAGGGGTCAAAGTAAAGTTTGGCGTAGAACAATTAAATAAGTATAAATTGATCTTGAAACTTGAAATAAGGTCTTAGCTGTTCAATATGCAATCAGTCAAGCGTTATCCACGTGAAGTAACAGCTTAGTATACGGATCATCCCAGCTAACGCTTCACGTATAGGCTACAGAGCAGATGATAAACCGACAGTACTGATACAATCTAATGAATATGATACAAGTGGTACGATATCTATAACGATACCCACTATTGTGCTCCAATCAACATTCTCTTAACTGATTCTTTCCTGTTCGGAAAGGGTTATGGCTCTTACGTTCTGTACATCTCTTTCATCTTTCCATATGTTGCCGCTTCGAGGCATAATGGAGTCCTCTAGAGCATGTAAGCAATCTTTACACATAAATATGACTTCATCTACTGACCACGGGATGTTCCTTATGTTTTTATGCGAACATATTAGATGATGAGTGGATATAGACAAACGCACATGACGCACTACCATACATCACTGAATACACTGTTAAATATCCATTGAGAAAGTAAAGTATACAAGTAGAAATACAAAGTACCGGGAGTTTCCACGTAATTATGGGATGTTAAGTGGGGAAGTACGTGCAGTTGACTATACGGGCGTCTATTACTCCCGCCAAACTGTTCATTAGTCTATTATAGCATTCACCGTCATTCTTGGAAATAACATTTTGCTGATTTATGTACATCAAGACCATCTGGGTTCGCATGTGATCACACGGAACAAGGATTGGCGAAGGACTACGTCTAAAGATGTTTACTAGGGTTTTCCAAATCCGACTTTTCTTGATCTCGGGAATAGCAAGTTATCCATTTACGATGGTATTCTTAGGCTGGCGTAGGGCAGAACAATCTGAGATGGTTTATATTGTTGTTGAGATTTTAAACGATTGCACTGCTAAATACAATAATGGATATCAGATAGAATGTGTAATGGATATGAAGTTATAAAATATTAAGCTTTATCCCAAGCAGACAAAAAATACACAAACAAAGTTATCTGGATATCACAAACAACATGCGTTGACGCCCAACAGGCACAGCGCATAACAACATCGCACAGGAATCCGCGCATTTCTGTTGGTGAAAGCGATATCCTCGATATCAAATTAAACAGATACGAGTGTGTCGACCTATGGCCAGTGCCTTCTGGTACACGACGACCTAGCCACAGATAATCCTGGTTTTTGTGAACACAATCCGGACACTTTTTGAAACCTGAAATGACCCTGTATGATATAGCTCCTTCATTTTCTTCGATGTGAACCATATTTTATTTAATGTCAAATCGTTGAGATAGAACAGTATCTTATAGTTTCTATGCAGTTGTGCATGCGAGTCGCTCTGTATCAGTTTGCAACTTAGGTGTCTGTTATTCAGTGCTCGGGGAAGTTGATTTAGTTTTGTAGGATAGCTAGTTTAGCCTTAGCCATGTCTTGTACTTATCTTCATAAGTACTACTGCCTAAGAACAGATATTAATAATCGGTTGAAACTATGTAGCCTACGACCACAAGAACTGTACTTCTGTTATTCAGATGCTTCTTAGGTTATTGACATTTTATAATCCTAAAATGTGATAAATTACATTCAATTGTGATTTTTTTCATTAAGTTTCTAGTTTGAACAATATGTGAACAAAATCTAAGCATGTAAAACTACTTCAAGATCTATAAGTGAGATTGCTTCTTGTATTGAAAAGTTTATTTGTGGTTACTCCCTAACTATACCGGGAATTTTCATAACCACCTTTATTTCTGAATTCGTCATTTTCATTATACGGCGACTCGTAGAGCCACCTCCTAACTATAGGCTCTTAAGATTATCAGACATTTAATGATCTTAGCATCTTTATTTTGAGGTGGAGATACTACTAGTAAAAGTATTCTATAAATTCGTGGTTACATAATGCAAGAAGCAAAGGTATTTAAACACTACCGCATTAAACTTAAAATAGGTCTTGTCGTAAATCTTTAAAGATAAGAGCTAGATTATCACTACGATGGTTAAGACTGGAATGTATAACATTAAATCGATTAACAATGTCTCTTTCCCATTTTCGAAATTTAAGTACCTGTAATAATGGTCGAGTCCATTTCGACGGTTTCAGGTAATGATTATAAAGCAGCCAAAAATTAGTTACGACCACCTGGAATTGTTTATGGTGTGCTGGATCTGCCAATAAGTATTACGTATACGTAGATGCAGCCGTCCTCTTGGTTTTTCGCAATATATAGGCATCAGGTCAAACTGACTATTGAAAGCAATAGCCAAGACGCGATAGCATGTCTGGACTAACTTCTTTTAAGGGAGAAAATATATTCGATTGAAGCGGTTAAAAAATGATTCACGAGAATTAAGTTTACGAAATAAGTTTAAAACTATTCATCCATATAAGAGCTGACACCCGACATGGGATAATGCTTCATTTCTTGAATAATTATAATTGAACGGTAGAAGCATAGTTTAATTTAGACATAAATTTGTTAATGTGATTGAATTAATTGCAATGGCTAGCCAATTCTACTTATGATATGGAAATTTTATTAATTAGTATGGATAGAATCCTTGGTGGATAAATGTAAAGCCGAGAAGCAGTAATATAGTGTGTTTTTCATTGGAGGTAATTACGCAAGGCCTTAGTCAAAAGATGAAGTAGGATTAGATAAAATCCGTAAAGTATTTGTCTATCACTTTTTGAAGGATCTAGAAACGTAATTCATCTTATTGCCATTTGATGTAAAGTGAAGTTTACTTGTTTTGAATGTTTTAGAAAATAATGGATAATTAGTGTTGTTCCTTGTTACTAAAGCAACTGCAAAATCCCAATAAGACGAAACAACGGAGCGAACGGTTCTCGACCTGCATTTATGTTAGCTTAGCTCAGACGGACGTTAGCAAGGGTTGGACAACGGGTTACCTCTTCCATCACTGTTGGTATACGTGTCCATTCATAAGCAAGCAACCAGCGTTGGCAAATTTTATAAGTCTTTCAAAAATTTTACTTCGTTACTTCGGATAATGGGCACTATATGAGCTTCACAAATTACGTTGCCTGAAGATAGACGAAACAGGAAGTTGGATCATAAGTTTCCGCGTAAAGTACGGTGTGTTGGGTTTATTTTATTGTTTTAAACATAATTAATACAAATTTTTTAGTACTGGAAGAACGTATAGTGATATAATGCTTTTGTGTAAAAGTTATATGACTGCATTTGTCAATAATGTGAAACTGTATAATTGTATTAGTTAATTGTTTGGTGATTATCCCTCATTAATTAGCTTGCATTCATTAATCGAGATTAAAGGCCGCCGTTAGACGCATATCAAGCCTTTGTGTCAAAATTGAATGATTTCCAAAATATATACAGTCTGCATAAGTCTGGATATCTGGACACAATATTAGTTATTAATATCGTCATAAAGAACATCTCATAATGAGCATGGTTCTTATAACCTCAGAATATATGCTATTTGGTGGAAGATACAAACTGAACAGTGGAATCTGTACCATATTTCAGCAATATGTGTTCAACACCGATTTCTGTTATCATCAAAGGTCAAAAATTAAAATGACTCATATAACATGAACTAGTGATATTATATTTTGCTATATTTAACGAGCACAAAGAAAACGTGTATCGCCTATTGATGTACACTACCGGAACCCGTTTCGAAGTAATTGGAAAAATAGTTAACTATCGGCATTGTCCAAGTGAACCCCGAGGAACGATACATGACTCGAGATCCACCCGCAAATGCACCAACAGAAATCGTTGTGCATCTTTCGGAATTAAAAAATTAAAATAACAGTAAAATTAAATCCAGTAAACAAGTATTTACACAACAATGAAAAAGTAATTGGAAATCTAAATTTTTATGGACAATTTTGCAATCTGACTTTCAATATTTTATTTTTGACACGTTGACTTTTTAGGAATCTTACGGGTATGGACGCGGGGAGGAGGGGGGTGGAGAGGTTTAGGGAGAGGTGCAAGGAAGTTATCCATTTGTCGAGGTAAGAGTTGTTTTAATTGATATTCAACGTATAAATTTCTGCATATTGCATAAAATTCGGTTGTAAATTTTGCTCTGTCACAGGGTGTCAAACAATTTTAATTCGTTAAGTGTTCACTTTTACACGTCTTGATTGTCGACAACGCATGGGTAGAGGATGATTGCAGCATAGCCGATGACTTCACTCAAGTTGCCTCATTGGTTCTGCAACCGTGGTCAACTGGCGGAACAGTAAATCAAGGGAAAGGTCAGTGAAATTTTCATATTGTTGCTGTGTGGGCTGTGGAGCTGAAGCTGTACCGATTTTGCGTCTATAAAGTTCGGCCTGGGAGCCCCCTAGGCATCTCGTTAGACATCTCAAACCCGTTGTAATAGCGGGATAACGCACAGAACAGTCAAACACCCATATCTGAAATTCAAAAAAAGACTACGAACCTTCGCAGTCAAACGAAAAATTCAAGCACGTTAGCCGTCAATAAAAGAAACGTTATGGAAATCGAAATGAATACATGGAGTTTGTGGTTGCTTCAGGGCACTTTTTTACAAAATTATTAATACAGCTTGTTTCATAAAAAAAGGATACCTTCAACTGTTACTTCAATTTGTCTAAATCGCAACTTGAAGAATTTCTTTCAATTTGGAGAATGACAGGTGGTGTGTTACTAATATATTGTTTGCAATTCAAGCTGAAATTGGTTGGATATTGTACAAGATAACAGAAGTAGTAGATAATAAGGCACTTCATTTTAGAATGTTACCACCCTAAACCACTACATCTCAATATACATATGTTTTCTATAGATTGACAAAAGTTGATAATCCAAGCAAAAGCTATTTCAAGCAAAACACAAAACAAAAAAAAAATCAAGGGGGGGGGGAAACAAATACAAAATTCGGTCAATCAGAGCCAGTAATGCACCTATTCTTCAAAATATGTAATGCTACATGTCGATTAATGGACTTATGTTCCATAGTTTGCCTTCGATGCGGTGGTTTGTTGGCAGACTTGCTTGATTTCAGCTCGCAATTATTCTTACGGTTGCAAAACTACAAGCACAAATGAACAATAACGCGGATGCTTCACAAAAGGAAAGTACTGAGCTTGCTAGACAACTTACTACGAGAAGATGAATTTGAACCTTGTGAATGCTATACGAATGAACATTGCCACAAGTACAGCTCAATTGGTGATCCATCGCTAGGATTATGGCTGATCCAGTACGTGTAAGGCGTGTGAGTCAATTATGCAAGTCTCAATTTAGGGCTTAGGGACATTATCTTGGCCAGTCTCGTTCTCCTGATCTGAATCCCATAGAAATGTATGGGTTATTCTAACAACGTAACGTTACGTTCAGTTACAATGGCTACCTACTGATGGCGTATCACAACTTACGTCACTGTTAAAAAGAGAGTTGGAGGAAAATGTTAGGGGCTCAGTCAAAAATCATAACGATATCATCGAATCAATGCCTAGAAGAATTGGTCCTGTCATTGACCAATAAGGGGTTAGGGCCACAAAATATTAGCGAATTAAGAACCGAATCCTGTATCATAGCTTATCAGATTATATAAGGCCATTGTAAACAATAGGGACATGAAATAACATGATAAAATGCTCAAATCTGTATCATAGTTATGAATTTATTTAATCACAATTTTAGGATGATCTACTTATTATTATGAAACACGGACTGTATTTGAATTTAATGTTCAAACATGACTACATTACGGTAATAGCATGTTCAAAGATTATATAATTTCATGCTTTTGCACATGTAGCCATTGGTAAGATCATGTATTCATTCTATGGATATGGGTATAGGCCTAGTACATGTAGTATTACATAAATGAATAAAAAATTGGTGAACAGTTCATCAACAGAAACTGATTTCATGAAAATTTCAATAAGTATTGAACAGTCCAATCTGCGACACACGTGATAAACGATAGGCAATAAAGTTATTACAAACGCGACGAAAGTCAATCTCATCAATTCGATTTCTGTGAGTATTGAGGATCGCTTAATGATTCAATCTTTCCTGTCGCATCGTAGATCGTAGCCATGTTTTATATTTCATGCGTCTTAAAACGCTGAGACTTCTTTCGGCGGTTGCCGAATAGCTATGACATTAAAAAAAAAAGTTTTATTACTTCATCATGCAGCATTCCCAGTTCATATGGAAAATTCATGATTATAGCCAGTACCTCCTCAACAGTAGATAACAGAATACAAATATTGATCTTTAAACTTTCTAAGCTGCATGATCAGGTGCTCTTTATCGAACTCGGGATATGCAGAAGGTCTAGAAACGTTTTCATTTTCGGTGTGAAGTAAAGCAGATTCTAGGATCACATATTGTTGATTCTTGATTAAAACATGCCGAGATTTGCGTCATTGCAAAGTCAAAACTTCATAGAACTCAGTTCTGAAGTATTTATCTATTCCTTGCTGATAGTCTGCTGACGAGGATTCAAAACGGAGTGATCGTTCGATCGATAATTCATGTGGACTTAAGTTCAACTTTTTGACTTTCACCCGAGCATCAGAAATAACACTTTCCGCATTTTTGCCTCGACGTTGAATAAATTTCTTTGTGGTATCTGTTGCGATGATCATATCAGTCAAAGTTTTCCTCTTCTTTGGTAAAATAGTGCTCAATTTGTCAAGTGGAGCAAGAACAGCTTTCGAAAGCGAAATAAGTATGAAAGAGAGTATTTATATTAATTGTTAGCGGGCTTGAATGTCATTTTCTAATGCATGCAAATCCAATGAGATTTACTTACCAGGCTTAAATGAAAAAAATTACATTTAAGTCCGCTGTGAAAAGATTTTGTATTTGGGTTATAATAATAATAATAGCCATCTGATTCGAGATTTAATGACTCAGCCCGAATCACTCACCTTCTCTTACAAATTCCTCTATTGGCTTCACCTTCAAAAATTTGATCTTACAATTTTCATTTGCCGATATCTTAAGTACCTGAAACACAATCATTGGTTGATGATATAATCTATGCAGCATTTAAATAATGACATTCGCGATACTGTATCACATAATCTATATAAATTAGTATCATGTAATTGAACGTACCTGTGTCATAATGATGCTTCTAAATCTGCTTCGATCTGCAATAGTGATAGTGCATAGGTTAATGATGCAATAGAAACTGGCATAATTAAAAATGCAAAAGACAGAGGGACTACCCAAGACCCGTGGTATGACAATCTTTCCGGTTCATTAATGCAACTCCTAAGCTTACTACATATGTGCATTTTTATCGTCGTGGAATGACGACTTTCTCATTTTGTCTATATTGACGAACCATCATGCCTGTCATTTTGACAGAAAATCCCGATTGTAGTGGAATGATGCAAATGAAACACCTAAATTTTATCATGTGGTTCAATTGAAAAAGTCTGCTCTCTACAGAACCAATTCCATAAGTAAATACAACAAAATGCTGTCCCAGAGACCTCCTTTCCAACTGTGTAGCCTATAACCGATTATTCGTAAGATACTCTGACTTTTGAAGAGACTGAAGACACTTGACCCTTTGCAGAAATTGGAGATTTTTAATTGTCATGGAATGACTAAAATAATGTCATGCAATGACACTTTTTGTTTACTAAAATTAGCTCAACTTTTTTATCACAAATTCGCTATAGACCTACAACAAACTCAGCTCAGCGCTTGCACTGATGCATACACAAATACAACATTTTCCAAGTTTCATCTTGTTGAATGAAAAGTTCTAAGTTTTTGACATAGAATGTCTGCAGGTATTTTCCTATGATGTTCATGTACCTTTGTCTATGAAGCTGAACGCATTAAGATTTGGTAAACCACCTAATGTCGGCAAACAGACGTATTTTCACCTATTTTATCCACATACATCGCCGATCAGAACGTGATAATAACACAAAAACACGTCATCGGAAATGACTTGAAGACAAACTATGTCAAAAATTATGTCTTTAGACTCAGTACTTTTTGCTTAATAAGAGATAACATAGAATATATCATTTTAATCAAATACTTCAATCTGCGTCCCATTGAATCCATGTCTGTTTTTCATCCTGTCTGACAAGAAGAGGAACCATGTAGAACTAGACGGACACTCATATCCATAGCAGCCATACGGTGCACATCATTCTGTGAAAGTCTTGTCTTCGGCCTCGTTCTGGCGTCCCGACTATGACGCTATGTCTATCAACGACCAGTGGCGTGATATCTATGATACGGGGCTTACAAAGAAAAATGCGACTATGCGTGAATGTACACGTATGTGTGTGAAACATCCCCGATGTCCTGCCATTTCTATTCCCAACATTCTGGAAATGGAACTTTGTCTATAGACGAACAGTTCAAGTACATGTCTGATTGAATAAAGGAAAAATCAACAATTATTATCATGTTATATTACAGAGACAAGATGACATGAATATGACAGAGAGATCGCGTATGTTGAGTACGCATATTTCTGTCTACTGTTTTAACACGGTGTGGAAGTCAATGGATCTTTGAAAGTCCAATTCCTTGAAGGTGCATGATTCTGAGGTAATAAAATTAAAATCGGTCCACTTGAGCTATGACACTTAAAGTAAGTCAGATAAAATTCAATTTATAATAGTTCACGACGTATTTAAGGAGGCATCTAATGTTACATAATGCAACAGATCTTCTTGATTCGCTATAGTTCTGCTATTAGATGAAAACCGTTGCAGTCACACAGAAGAAGTATCATTAATGTTTTTTATGATATGTTTCATTGACATTGACATGAAACCACCCAAAATAAAAGTTTCAAGTGGAGGGTGTATTGGTGCTGAAAGAGGTATACATCTGAGTTCCGGTGTTCGCCGAATAACGATATACGATCTGAAATGTGGTTCAAAGGAACATTCCAATTTCTGAAGTAGGAGTACCCATTGTTCTCTGACGTACAGAATGAGCTCAACCATCCAAAAAATGGGATCATTTTCTATGTCACAAACAGACATGGCTATGACAGATTGCCGAGTTTTGCAGAAGTAGTGATAGCCACAGTGGACTATGTGATATGAGATTCGCATCGGAAAATCAAACACTTCTCTCTCCGAACACTGAAAATAGGAAAAAAATTGCTTTCCTTTGACTGTAAAATCTAAGTTTCTGAAGTGAAACGGTAATGCAACATCACACATCACCCCATTTATCAATGACCTTTCATTTCTGAGTATAGCTGACCGTCTCTGATATCGGTAACACAGCGTTTTAGGCAAATTTATAAACTGTCTGATGGTCCGCATCAATTTTTTAAAATATTGATGCAGTCCCTCAAAGCGCATAGTTGAAAACCAAGCTAAGTTTCCATAAATTTTCAGAAGATAAGGGTAATGTTGCATTATGTGAAATTTACACTTGTATCGAATACCTGAATGGTAGATATCTGACAAAATCTCGTTTTGCTGAATAATTAGAAAACGCAAATGTTCAATTTTTGCATCAGGAATTACATGAAGGCATGTCAATATTTCAATCATTTCACAATGTGACAATACTAGTTGCCAAACAGAATTCTCCAAATCAAATAAGCAACCGAAATAAGAACAAAACATTTGCAACCAATAAATCATTTGCGATCCAGAGAATGGTAAGTGTCCGTTTCTGATGTGATGAAGTTTTACATCAGCAGGAGAAAATGTAGAATAGTCACGAAATATTTTGTTCATTGTATCTAAAGATATGACAGACCGCCTCAATAAGTCATTGAGAGCAGTGCACAACACAAGGTGTGAGACCCCTTCAAACAAATCATGAAACACGTCTGGTGGAAGAAAATAAGGCATTTTCACGTAAGGTAAGTCGAGAAACGGAGTAATGAAAGTCATACCATTTTCATTATTAATAGCGTCCGAAACAATGTTTACATGAGATCTACATTGTTCAAGCTCCACATCAGGTGCTACCAAATTGACGTTACACCCAGATACCTGACAGTATCTGCAAAACATTCCTCTAGAAAAAGACAATGAGAAACCTCCTACAAAGTTATTCGACAGATTATCGCCACACATTCTATTTGCAATTGCATAGCATCTAAAAGACTCAACTTGAACACCACAGAAATATAGCTCATTCAACTCATCAATCAGAGGGCGAAAAGCTTCATGAATGCCAACATTTTTTAAAGTTGAGCTCTTGACAAGCATCACTAAATGAATCGCATCTAGATTCGAATTATGACGAGAATGAAAATTAAGCACCTTAAAATAGATAGCAAATAGTTTATGTTTTGAACGCGCAACACCTATAGGATTGCACACCTCAAATTCGTCACTATATAGCAAAATGTGTACATACACATTATCGTTTTATCGTATCGTTATATACACTTATCGTTTTCATTTGTTGCTGGTTTGATGTGGTCTGTAAAGTATGGTGATTGAAAATATTCATCGTTCCGTTCAAATACATTCTCATCCTGTAAGAATTTTGTCCGTATGTACACCGACAAAGGAACATAGGTGAATGTATCACCATTCGAACACAGCACCTCGTCGCCAGGATAAAATTTAAACTTCTTTTCAAGATAATCATCGAGTATCATTCGATTAATTGCTATTGTCGGTAAGGGGTGAAAATACGACGTATCCACTGCGCTGGAACCACTTGTCATATCATCAACTGCTGCAGAAGCAATATTGGATACAATGTTTGACACAATTGCTTCAGTTCGAGCCGTTAATTCAAGCGCAGCCCTCTCAGATAAACATAGGATATACATAGCATAGCCATAAAATAAGAAAAAATCGTCGGATAAATCTTTCATGATCCGTCTTCTGGGCGTCAAACTGTCATCGGATTCGCGATCCTCCATCTCCACTTCATTTACCAAATCATTTCCACATGAGATAGAAGCGTCATCATGGTCAACAACTGAGGGTTCACCGCGTTCCTCGTGTTCCACTCGATTATTAGTTTCCAGCACTTCATGATGAGAATATACATGTTTCTTGATACCAGACAAAGTAATTTGTGAAACGGGACAACCATGAAATGGACAAATAATTCTGAAATGGTCATAAAAGTCTCTTAATACAAGGCCATTAGATCTCTGCTAAAGCGGAGATTTTAAAACAAAATTCGGGCATAGTGCCCCTAGGGCTAAGTCCAAGAATTCAATAAGATGAAATACTCAGATTTCAGGTCACAATATCACAAGACACCAACAACCGCTAGAAATTCGGGTATAGTGGCCCCTGGGGCTGAGTCCAAGGATTCAATAAGATGAAACATTTATATTTCAAGTCACAATATCACAAGACACCAACAACCGCTAGAAATTCGGGCATAGTGGCTCCTGGGGCTGAGTCCAAGGATTCAATAAGATGAAATACTAGATTTCAAGTCAATATCACAAGATACCAACATTCGTTAGAGAGTCGGGTATAGTGGCCCCTAGGGCTGAGTCCAAGAATTCAATAAGATGAAATACTCAGATTTCAGGTCGCAATATCACAAGATACCAACAACCGCTAGAAATTCGGGTATAGTGGCCCCTAGGGCTGAGTCCAAGGATTCAATAAGCTGAAACACCTAGATTTCAAGTCAATATCACAAGACACCAACAGTCGATAGAGATTCGGGCATAGTGGCTCCTGGGGCTGAGTCCAAGGATTCAATAAGCTGAAACACTTAGATTTCAAGTCACAATATCACAAGACACCAAGAGCCGCTGTGAATTTGGGAATAGTGGCCCTAGGGCTGAGTCCAAAGATTCAATAAGCTGAAACACCTAGATTTCATGTCACACTATCACAAGACACCAAGAGCCGCTGTGAATTCGGGCATAGTGGCCCCGGGGGCTGAGCCCAAGAATTCAATAAGCTGAAAAATCTACATGTACATTTCAAGTCACAATATCACAAGACACCAAGAGCCGCTGTGAATTTGGGCATAGTGGCTCCTGGGGCTGAGTCCAAGGATTCAATAAGCTGAAACACCTAGATTTCAAGTCACAATATCGCAAGATACCAACAGTCGATAGAGATTCGGGCGGGCATAGCGGCCCCTGGGGCTGAGCCCAAGAATTCAATAAGATGAAACACTCAGATGTCAGGTCACAATATCACAAGATACCAACAGTCGATAGAGATTCGGGTATAGTGGCCCCTAGGGCTCAGCCCAATGATTCAATAAGCTGAAACACTTAGATTTAAAGTCACAATATCATAAGACACCAACAACCGCTAGAAATTCGGGGATAGTGGCCCCTGGAACTGAACCCAAGTATTATATACGCTGAAACATCTACATGTAGATTTCAAGTCACAATATCACAAGACACCAACAACCGCTATGAATGCGGGGATAGTGGCCCCTAGGGCTGAACCCAGGGATTATATAAGCTGAAACATCTACATGTGGATTTCACGTCACAGTATCACTAGATACCAACAACCGCTAGAAATTTGGGCATAGTGGCCCCTAGGGCTCAGCCCAAGGATTCGATAAGCTGAAACATTTACATATAGATTTCAAGTCACAGTATCACAAGATACAAAGAGTCGCTAGAATTTCGGGCATAGTCTATCTAGGCTTATCTACAGAAAAAATTAAGTGAGAACAATATTTGCTGAAATAATAATTGTCTGAGATCTGGTCTTTTAAACGATGTTAGTTAAGTTGGAATCGAATTGCTGCGTCAGTGATCGGCAGCGATTCATTCGGTAATTTGAGTGCAATAATTTCACTCTTGTACCCCAGTTGCATATTATATCTGAAGTAAGTATGCCACAGCTACTGAGAGCAACGTAATAAGTTTTGCTCTGTATTTCGCCGACCGGCCTTCTCAAGAGATTCAGCTCTCAAAAACATACAATTTAGAACATACCTCTTCATGAATTACAATTATGTCCATTTGCTTGACTCACGAAATTTTCCCTTCTTCGGTCTTTACATCGGAACGGAGAAAAATAGATTCAGATATATGTGCTGTTTATTTGACAGATGCATCAATCTGTCGGTTGAGGCTTGTGTGTTCCTTACCTAATACGAGCATTGCTTCGTTGCGCGTGCGTCGTCAATTACGTAAGCCAAAGGGAAACGAATATTTTCACATCAATCTCCATCACTGGCTATCATTGCGTACAATGGAAAATCTCGCTACTCTGCACAAAACCACCGCCAAGGAAGCGAATCCATCTCTGCGGTTCTATCATCTCTGATATAGTGAATGAAATATTTTTCCCCTCGATGCAAGAATGTGTGAATCACTACCTATCTGACATGATATGTGTGACAATGGGAGGGGGAGTGTGTTGATTTTCAGCACATGACCTCGCTAACGTATATTAGCAAAAAAATATGTTCCCCGTCCGTCATAGGTCAGCAGACCAGTATCACTGCACTATGCACAATTTATCAACCCCTCTAAACAAGCGTTAGTGTCAAAGTGAATCTCAAAAAAACCATATAGAGCAATTTTAGAATTTGCTGAGCAACCCAAGCACACTTGATATATGACTCTTGCGTATCCCTTTCAGAAAATCTAACTTCATCTTGGCAAACAGAGGTTAGTAATCTACTGCAGGTGTTGCATTGCCTTTGTCCTCAGATTGAAAAATAAATTGAACTCAATAATGATCTACATTTATGTTTGAAAAAATTTATATTTGAGCAATAATAGCAATTCACGCTTTGATCACTCAATTGAATGTCTTATCTCGATGGCTGTGGACACTGACTGAGCCGGTAATGCTGACAAATAAGCCGATAAGTAAGCAAGAGATCGAAAATTTAGACAGAAGATAAACCGCCAAAATGAGTTTTTGTTATAATGAAAGGCTATGAGTCGTTCATAGCACGGAAACAAGCTTGCTTCGCCTTAGAATTCAATAAAATTCTCATCAAAACTTGGATGACTAAGCAAGACCAAGAAAGGAGAAGCGACAAGCACATTCTTATACATATTTTTGCTATATTGAATGATGGAGAGTCTAGCTCATAAATATGAAGCATGGAAATATGTATGGAACATATATTTTACATCCTTGCTCAGTCGGTGTAATAGCCACCACCAACCTCGAAATGTCATGGCTTTAGGTTCTCCCAAAACTTTGACTTGTAGTCTCGCTATTACCATGATCTTTTACTATACATAAAAAAAGCTACCTTAGCATCCATATTTTTGCAGTACCCAATAAAATAACTATATTCCAGCTTATTAGTTGTTATTAGATTTAATGGAAATTCTGTACAGCCAGTACTTTGAACATAATGTTTGACAGCGTTGCCAAGGATTGCAAAGCATGAGGACGTTTTACTGTGGACAAACAACTTTCACAGAACTGTTATTATTTTTAGATTAACCATCTGCTGCGATCTAAGGGAGTATACACATATTACGTGTCGCACATGGGGATTGATGTAGACCTCGGTTGATTGTCATAAAGTGTCAGAAGGGTTTGAGGGTCAAGGTACGTTCCGTAACTCAAGTGTAGGTTGCTCATAGAGTGTTGTATGAGAGTCAAGGGATAAAAATCCCAATTTTGCTCTTAATACATCATGTATTTTTCATAAAATGCACCTGATCCTTCTTTTTGACTATCACATCCAATAGACAAGAAAGCTTCAGGAATACTTGTTCTGTTCGCCTATTTCCTAACGAATTGACATAAATAGATATCACAGACATAATTTCAATTACCTTTTGCGTTGGGCTAAATGGTTGCTAACGTGCTTCAAGTACTCATAAAGATTCCTTCCAGTAACTTCACAAATACTACAACTGAACATCACACAAAACTAACATGGCTAACACGTTTAATTGCAAATCATGTCGTACTATTTGAAACAAAAATGAACAATTTTTCACTCTCCTGTTTTACACGCAATGTAAGAGGATTTTTCAAGTAATAGCCAATCAAGAGAAACTTTCTCAATCACGAAAAATTTTTGGGAATGGTGACAATGTAAATTTCTTTGCAATGCAGAGACAAGCGTTTAATAGAATGCCAGCCTCCTATTTCAGGACAACCTCCTAAAATTTTAAAGAAATGTTACTGACTAAAACAAATTATAACCAATTCATCTTATTTCGCTTAACATATGATATTTTTTCTAAAGGACAGTGAATATGGTCTGTGTAAATTATTTCAACAAAGTCATGATATCTAACTTGCTGTAAAAATGCATGTTTCACGAGAAAAGTGAATTTAGGAGGTTACAGATCTTCTAGGATGCCAACCTACTGTCTCAGTATAGCCTCCTAAAATTTCAGTGTGTGAGGCTTTAGTATGTAGTTTCTTTTGATTTTAGGAGGTGCCAGATTACAGTGAATAATCGATCATCAAAATTCGTTTTCCTATTAAACCCAATAGGAAAACGATGATATGATAATTTAGCATACTGTAATATGTTATTAACAGAGAACATCATGAATTACATCCTTACGAAAATTACATGTCAAAAATTTTTATATTCATGGTTATTAGATATAATAATGACAAGCTTTTAATTTATGTTTTTTATATTAGCATTTTATAGTAAGTAACAACGGCTGCTTGATTCAATGAAGACAAGGCTAAAAGACAAGGCATTGACTGGTAGTGGGTTACTTAACAACTGCCAGCAGTTTGTGTGACATTCCGAACATATTGCAACGTCTGCAACAATTGAATGATATTCTCAATGTCACATGTACACGTACACAAGTTTCATTTGCATACTATTTCACAATCACTGCAAACAGGTTTTCTAAGTTTTGTACTTTTCTTGCATTTTGTCTACCCTCCAATTATAGAAAGCTCAAATCACACATCATAAATATACAGAATTAAATAACACCGAACTTACTGAGATTAATAAATAAGTTCTATGCACTGATAGCTCTGATTTGCTTGAAAACATGTTGACCATGCATATATCAGCTGGTGAAAGAGATGACTTGTTTTGTAAAATACAGCTTAATATAAAAAAATTTATTGCATTTTAACAAAAAAGCACTTATTAATCACATTTCATTTTACATCGTACTCTACCTTCATGCATTCATTTGATTATATTCTAGGCCGGAGTAATCAAGCTGTAGAGATGCTAATGTACATTGAAAGCCTGGTTTACATTTATGTGGACACTCCTCCCATGAAAAAATTGTCCGGAGAATGAC
>CAJQUW010010656.1:0-79370 GCA_907163375.1 Prostheceraeus crozeri
TTGAGGGGGAATTGGCATAATTGGCTAAGCATCAGTAAATTTTGCTACTACCGTTTCGCATAGTGATAGGGCCACATAATACAGGCCTCTTGGTGACTTACTGTTCTCATTATATCTGTAGGGACCCCAAAAATGTACTTTTCAACATTGTTTGGAATGACCTTGGCATACATTTATGCGGCCCTGCCACGAATCTATTTGGCCCTGCCTTGGCCCTGCCGAAAACAGACGGCTGGCGTCGCCACTGATAGTGTGAGTTAGTTATAGATAAACCGTTGGGATTAAGTGTCCCATTGGGGAACTGTGGTATTCAAAATAAAAGAAACTTTGATTGAACAATTGATCTCATTAACTTAAATGCGTGGTACGTGCTATGATCAGCTGCGTAGATCACGCATATTTGAAAAGAGAATGAAAAATCAAAATCTCGATCGCAATATTCCATTATGACTATAAACGCAGGCATAAATGGAGCTCTGCGGTAGTCGCAAGTTAACTGCCATTGCCCAAATAGTTGCTTGAATACTCTCAAAGACTGAAGATGTCTACTCCTGCAGCGAATCTCAGCGCAACTTGCCCAGAATGAAGGGTATTGTTATTTCCTTTATTGTGTGTTACAAACGGAATGATAATTCCGCAGCTTCGATTGCTGTGAAGCATTATAATTAAAACTAAATCAATAAATGAACCTTGTCTAAACTTGGAAGCACATTAGGCACGGAGCCTTTCTTCCATGTGGCCGAATTGCTATTTATCCCACTCTCATTCTTTTTGCATTGAGTGTTTAGCAAGAATGCAGAGTTCACCTATTTTGAAACTCACAGGTTTGAAACAAAAATTCTTCACCAAAAGGCCACAACGTCGGTATTGTATTAATCCTCCTCCCAAACTCCATTTGGGATTTTCTGTGGGATCATGTTGGGATTTGTTAAAAATATCATCCGAACTTATTGAGGAACGCAATCTATTAGTTCAACTGAGAGAGCTCCATCAGAACCTCGATCACGAAAAATATAATATAAAGTTAATTCTTTGCTCGCAATCATAAATGTGATCACCCGTTATCATATCAATGCAATCCGTAAATCAGTAGCGCAACTGTTGGAGCGGCGCCTGGATGGAGATCCGAAACAAAAAAGAGTTTGCTAAAATATACATTTGTTGCATCTGCTTATATTCATTCTAGAGAAAATGGAGCTACGTACATTTCATAAATGATGATATACACGCATATCTAAGAAATTCTCGTTGAAAAGACTTCTTCCCTCTCCTCACCTGTGGGAGAAGCCCTTCAAAGCTTTATTTCTTTAAACATATTCATCGATAAGTTCACAAGTTCAGAAAATAGAGAGAATCATAGTTCAATTTACATATGTCTTTGTTACGTGATGACTCTCATGAAATGCTGAAATTCTCTCATGCTGGAATTTCCTGTTGATCGACTGCGTTAGCAAGAATTCAGTGGGCGAAGATAAAGAGTTTTGGCAATCAAACGCACAAATGAGTGGTGATATTTCTTCGGACTTGCTTGCTATCTATGATATTGTGTATGCGGTGGTGAAAAAGATGGTTCTGAGCTAGTATTAAAGGAATGCTCCGAATTATGTAAGTACAGTTGATTCTGAAATTTTATTCATTCATGGACATAATCATATGTTTCTTAGAGTGCTGCATTCATCAACAAAGCTGCAAGGCCCCAGAACAAAAGGGGAAATTCAATTTTCTTGCTCATATTAGATTAAAATATATATTTTACTCATACTAAATTCAATTCATTTTCTCATTATATTCTGGCCGAGGATATTACTAAATATTGAATTTCAGTACAAATTCATGCATTAAAATATTTAGTCCAGTTTAACAGCAAATTATGAAAAAGTTTGATCCATTGGATACCTTGAATATGAAAATGAAAACCGCTTTCATTTCTGTTATAGCGACATGTTTCGCCTGTTCCTGTTCATTCCTGCTCTATTCACGCCACACAAGAAATGAATTACAAGTTACGGATGATGAGTTGTAAGTATAAATCAAGACAACAGAATAGCGGCTTTCTGGTACGTTAACATGCATATAGAAAGGTGCACCTTTTCCAATTAATAGGAATGTGATGTTCAATAATTAATTATCTCAATTCAAAGACAGAAATGCATTTGACTTTGAGATTATTCATTAATGGACTGAGAGGAAAACCTGACATAATCGATCTGTACACGACAAGCTGACACAATGAAGAGACCAAGCTGACAAACTAGGTAAACTAGTAACAGAATAACCAGTAGTAAGTAAAGATAAAAAAATGCTAAGTTAAAGGAAATTAGGCAAAGACCCAAGGAAACAAAGTATACATGACAACAAATGCTCAATTTTATAGTAAATTAGCAATTCTATCTAATGGCTTGATCAAACAACTTCCGTATTTATTATTTTGCCTGCGTTTATTTTGTTAGTCTTTAATTCTAAGAAAAATAGATTTACAATATCGTTCATATTTCAATAGCGACTTATTGACATACATTTCTGGCTATCTAAGAAGCTATTGAGATAATTGCGATTGAAAATTTTTAAAGCTACATCTAATGTTCATATGTTTTACTAATATATTTTTAGTATTTAATACACATTTGTTGCTATAATTTCATTATTTCATGTACTCGAATTTTTTTCATTTTATTGCCCAAGCGCTTAATTCAAACGTTGAGATTTCAAGCCGTCATTGCGTTGCATTAACGGATTTTGAAATTTGATCAGATAGTAGGCATTATCGCACCATAATTATGTCTGAGATTCATGAGGAAGGTGTTTGTCTTGTTCTAGAAGTCGCACAGTAACGGAATTGTAATCCTTCAAACAGACAGTTTCGATTTATGGAAAGAAGTATTATTTAGTGCAAGGTCAAATATACTACAAGCCAGATGACCGATGATCGACGAATGAGTCATCGCTGATATTGATGATAACAATTTTGACCACTTCTGTCAGCTACCTTGACTGACATAAATCGCACGAAAGAAGGACATCATACACCGGATAATAAAAACAATGAGTCATTCGATATCACACCTAATATTAGAGTCATGAAAATTTTCTGCATCTGGAGTTTGAAAGTAGGAATTGAAACTAATTTCTTGAAAGTATTTATATTAGTAGCAAAATTTCTGATCAATAATATTTAGCAATTGCTAACATTTTGAATTAATTAGATGCTGAATAAAACTCGTACAACCACGAGATGTAGATTTTTGGTTCATGGAATGATAATAAATAGTCCGCGAGCTAGCGTGAAGTTGTGCAGGGAACGAGGTAGTACATAAAACTTTCGCATAGCATAGTACACCTCTAACATACTGCAAAACTTCGCGTCTGCCGGATCAGATCATTTCCTTTTCAGAAATAGAGAGGATAACACAATCCTATGTATTTCCAGTGGTAAAATTGTGACATTTAAGGTGTTGACTCCATTTTTTCGAATTTTCGCTCATAAAAGTTACACAAATTGGTATTTTGTTGAACTGGTTATTATAGAAATCATCTACAGATCATGATCTTTCAAATGAGTTATCATTCAGTGACAGAGGATGAAGTAAAGTGTACAAACAGACACTTTTCGTTGAAGTATATCAACAATTTTCCTGAAATTTCTATGTTAAAATTTGCACTTACACCAACGAAAAATGTCTGTTTGTACACTTTACTTCATCCTCTGTCACTGAATGATAACTCATTTGAAAGATGATGATCTGTAGATGATTTCTATAATAACCAGTTCAACAAAATACCAATTTGTGTAACTTTTATGAGCAAAAATTCGAAAAAATGGAGTCAACACCTTAAATGTCACAATTTTACCACTGGAAATACATAGGATTGTGTTATCCTCTCTATTTCTGAAAAGGAAATGATCTGATCCGGCAGACGCGAAGTTTTGCAGTAGGTTAGAGGTGTACTATGCTATGTGAAAGTTTTATTTACTACCTCGTTCCCTGCACAACTTCACGCTAGCTCCCGGACTAAAAGTCCTGCATTGTAGTATTCAACAGGCACAGTGATTGCAAACATTGTATTTTGAGCATTGTTTATGTCAGGAAATATAATTTAACGCCTGATATCTTCCTTGAGTTGTGAGATCATTCTGTGCCGATACATGCATGTACAGTGCGTTCTTCATGCTCATCGGTCCTACTGAGGTTCTCATTCGAATTCTTCAGACATACACATGCATATGTAAACATCACTGTACTCCGTTTGTTGAATAAACATGATCGACATTTTTGAGGTTCAGCTATGATTTTGCATGCTGTCATTGATATAATCTTTTTCATGTCCATATAGATCATATTTGAGACTACAGATTTTGATTAGTATTTTCATTCTTATCATCAGTAAAATCTTAATAACTTACTTGTCAATTTGATTGCGATATACTGAATGGTATGAGGTTTGGAAAGATCAATAGTGATGGAGACTCGTTGTGTAAAGTACATATAACTGATGGTATTGTCATCTCCGTCGTTCATATTTAACTTGTCGTAGAAAATGGTGTCCTTGTCGGTTTCTGAGACACTTCTTCCTCTGGCCACATTGCCTGCAAGAAAAATAATCCTCATAAATACAGGTAAATTATCTAAAATTAATTGTTATGGTTAAATGGCTGCAATGGTTGGGAATATTGAATAAATGTCCTGATTAAAACTTATTAAATTTCATAAAAATACATTTTTTGCTGTGATCCGCGATTCATTTTACAATTCAGCTGACGTGAGACGATAAACACAACACCCATTAGCGCATATTTTCCTTTCATAGAAATAGTTCAAAGACAGCAGCTCTTTACAAGCCTCGAGAAGTCAAATTTACAGTAAAAATAAATGTCATTATATTTTATAATTATTAACTTAACAATAGCCATTTCGACTCCTGCTCGAAGAAGTGTTTTCACACGATGATACTGAACTTTTGTCTTGATACAGAGCTGCAGGTAAAACCTCGAAGTAAATTAAAAGTACCAGAATAAGCGTGCTTAGCAACATATGAAAAATTTGCCGAAAAATCAGTAGTTTCTGACAATTTGTGAAGGTAAAGGCCTCAAATAGGTATGTTTCAAGCTGTGAGAGACAGTTGATTTCTCATAAATTTTGACAGAATAGGGCTTAGTAGATGCATCCGAGAGCACCTCTGTTCTGCAACTTTCATTTCAGAGTTCGACCTTGGACGATCATTCTGAGCTTTTTCATTTGATGCGCTAATTTTGTGTGGCGCAAAATTTCGACGACAATTGTATATACTGCAATTTTTTTGTTGCAATAATGTCCATTTTCCAACCTTCTTTTGCTTCTGAATTACTTTTGCAAGTGGAAGCCTCTGACATCCTACTTTCATTTGATTATGAACTTTCTGATCAGAACAGAGGCATATCGGTATATTGACAATGCTGATGTTTTGACCGACATTTCCGAATACATGAAGGCCCAGCCATCATAACTCATTAATCGTAATTGTTGAAATGATCATTGATTGCATAAATAAGAGACTTTTGTTGCTCTTACAAATTAACATAGATGACGTGGAAAAACATGTAATGTAGACATGTAATTTTGAGCAATTTCATGTCATTTGATACGATATTGAAGTTCAAAGGCGAGAACTGTTGATAGTCTCGTGTCACCACATCATCACACACAATTCCAGCACTAATTGAAGAGTACTGTCGAACACAAGAAACCTTTTGGAATAAAGAATACACTATGAAGGTACAAATTTTATTAAATGACAAAACGGCACCAGAATTCTGTATTTTTCCGCGCAGCATTCAGCTGTTAAGTAGTTCAACTCCAAACATATCAGTAACTTTATGGAATTCCGAGGTCTCTCAGAAATTGATCATACATTGTCTTTCTCTATTAGGGCCTATCCATCACCGGGTATAGTGAATGCAGAACCTCAGAATATCTTTTACACACCTTTATTACGCATAATTACTTAACTTCCAAATGTTCTCATTAGTCAGAGTCAGTCATGCTCTGCTGCGTAGACACTCTTGTCTGCTATCCACGACTAGACCGGCTTTATCCGACTCAGTTAAGCGAAATGTTCTCAATTCAATCGTTTGAGGGAAGTCTACTGTGCGGAATCTTAGAAGACAGTCCAATCTCCTGTAAGCAGTTGATGAGACAAAAGTAGTACAAGCATGGAAGTCGTTCATCCACTGACACTCGATTTCAATGAGTCGACGGCCTTGTGGTAGAGTGTTCGCTCTGCGTCTGGTAGACCTGGGTTCAAATATAGGTCGGGTGAAACCCAAGACTTCTAAAATAGGTACACTTTGCAATCTTGCTCAACAGAAAGAAATGCGCGAAAGAATGAGAATGGGATAAATGGAACTGGTCACATAGAAGAGCGGCGTGTCGCCAAAATGGGCCTTCGAGTATAAACAAGGAACTTACGTAAATAAAAAAGCAAAAATATCATTTGGACAGGTTTCCGCAATTCTACATGTTGTAATTTGTATCCCTAAGAGTTTGCAGCATGAAATTCATCGCTGTGTCACAGTAAAAATTAAACTATTTGCCCTGAATTCTGCAGTTTACAGGTAGCATAGTATTGGAGCTCCACATATGCGTCCTTCGATGCGCTAAAAGTTACCCATCACAATTGGTTGAAGATTCAATGATTGTATCGGTGACTTCATAACACTGTAGAGATCATGGCACTGACGGACAACCGAGAATTCTTCGTTGTCTATTGTCTGTAATCAGTGAATCATTACAAAGTACATTCTTTCAATAGTTAGATGAAATGCTGTCTATATGATCAACGTGCAGACAAGCCGAATATCCGATCAGCCAATTATGATTACGTTCACCTCACCGGATGGTCTTTGATATCATTCAAAGCTATATAATTTTGACCCGAGCAGTCGAACATTCACTGTATGTCACCTCTCATCATACATTTATTCATTTTTAAGAATGAGTATTTGTATTTACTGAATGAGTAGAGCGATGTTCATGGGAACTGCTGCAGGTCGGAGAAGTTGTGTAAATTAGGAAACAAAAGCTAAGCTATTATACACATCTGAAGTCATCTGATATTTGAGATCTCTGTCGTACTGCAAGAGCCAGCCGCGGCCATGCTGTGTGTTACATAACAAAGATAGCTTTATACAAGTGCATGCATATATGGACCCCTTTTCTAATTGACGTATTGAAGACATTCTGTATCTCTCAGACAAATAATTACGTAATCATTTTTGAAATAATTTGACGATTTTGCGCATCTTTGTACGCATTCTAGTTGAAGCCAACATTTTACTCTCTCTGTTAATCTCAGATTTTCTACAATGCTAATTACAATTTGTGTTCAGTTATTGAAAGAAAATGTGCTTGATGGATACCATCCACTTTAATATTGTACTGTGTAACACCTCGACAACATAAACTTAACAAAAAAGTTCACATTTGCGTATTTTAATGCGTGTGTCTGTATGTGCAGCAGTGTGTGTTAACGTCAGCGCACTTAGTGAGAAGAGTTTCAATAAAACGCTATTTCCTATTTCAGGACTTTTATTTTTCGTATCATCAAAGCGAAACTTATTGAAAAATACAGCTGCGTCGTAAAATAAGTAATGCATTTCCTGATGTTTCAGTCATTGCAATTTATTACGAAGTTCATAATGTCAGGTTCGTTTTACATGTAGTTTTAAAGAATTCCTTCATAAAAATCTATCATATCGATTATTAATAATCTGTTATTTATCTGATAGATTTTGGAAGTATGTTTCTAATTCTTTAGAGCTATATGTTTAACATTTCTTAGGTTTTCAAAGGTTGATGCATTCCATATTTCAAGGGCTAAATGAGTATTCAAAGCATCCACAGAATTAGATTGTTTAATCGTATCACTTTGCTAGAAGTGCAAACTGATTCAAGCAGATGGCACATGCAGGAACTTATTAAGTGGGGAAAAAGAAATTTTTAATACCTTGCAGAGATAGGAAAAGTGGTCGTGCGCCGCTTGCGGATTGCTGTGAATTCCTACAAAATGCTCCGATCACCACGATTCCTTCGGATTCGAAGAATTCGGATCATTGCGCAAAAGTTTTCTCGATATTGTTGTGTCCTCCGATCACTTTAAAAAAGTTAGCAGGCGCACGAAAAAGCATTCACAAACTTCCCTGTGGAACTTGACATCGACTGTGTCTCTTTGCTGTGTAATCCGGTTGATAACAGTCACTGAAACTTTGCACAATTTGGCGTGTTTAATGGTGAACATGGCTGCTCATTGTTCGATTGCTATGGTATTCAGTCAGCAGATTGTGCCATTTCATTAACGTTACATGTTCCAATGCTTCCCTTCTAGTCAAACAGAAGAAGAGGCGACCTGTCTAATTCTGTGATTGCATTAATTAATGTCTAATAAAAGCTTTATTGTAAATTCTTATCATTTTCCGTGGATCGGACGATGCACCGGTGCGACTAGTGCATAGCCCTCCATATTTAATCAAACATAATGTCTCAGCATTTTAAGTTCAGTTGTCATATCGAAATAGTTTTTTTTATGAAATATCAAATTCTAAATATCAAATTCTATTCTAGCGATGTGGAATGATAATGGATTTGTCTGAAAAGACTGATAACACCGGGTTATCGCACGAATACATTGTGTATTGCTCGAGATAGAAGTCTTCCACTGGCTGGTTATCAAAGTGAATGTACAATTATCATGAAACATGTCAAAAATGTGGTTTGGCGATTATAATTTACTTCCGCACCCCTAACTTTAGAATGACGATTTTCATGAAGCACTTCCACTCTCAAAATCTATTACTTCGGCCTCTTAGTGTGCTCATATGATTGCCAGAGATATTCAACCTAAGTACCGGGATCCTAAGTGCATTGTGGTGCCAAGGAAATGTGACATACCGCAAGGGACGCACCATGGCTTAGCCAGCGTTATTGGGATGCTTCAGATCGATCATGTATGTGAGAATTTAGTTCAATGTGGCTAAAACAGTTCAAAATGTTGTGTTTGCCGATACAAGGATAGATGCTAAATCTGATGATGCCTATGTGTTTTTCGCTTAATCAGAGAGAACATAGAAGAAATCATTTTTAACGAAAACTTCAAATTGATTCCCATTTGCATGTATTCTTCTTTGATACTGTCTGACAAGAAGCGGAACCGGGTAGAACTCGGTAGACGCACAGATTCGTAGTATGCAAAGGGTGCATATCAATATGTGAGAGTATCATTTCCGAACTCATTCCCTGCAGCAACTGGTTCTGGCTGGCGGACTATTTGTTCAAATGAGCTGAATTCTTATGACTGAACATGACGTTAAGAGATAGAAGCCATCTTCAACCGGTCAATCCTTGCAGTCAGCTCAGCTGCCGATGATGAACAGAAAGAGGTCATTGATGATAACAGTGACCGTAACCTCCATCATTCACTCTATCAATCCATACAATGTCTCATTGAAATTTTTCATCGGATTATCTGCAACAATAGCTATCGCTGGCATTGAATATCAGAAGTTCAATGAGAACATCTTTCCGACTGACTTATCACACTAAGTCACTTTCCTATCGCATGAGCGGATATCTATGATCTGATTTAGAAAGCTTTGGCTACTGGAATGAAGCTTACATTCTTCTTAGAACAATGCGCAAAACATTTTCAGTCCGCTATTGTCTCGAAGACCTCTGCAGGTTTTCCGTTAACTGTCAGTCAGAGAACAGTGGATGACTTTTTATTGCAATCACTGTGTTTTTAATTCAAGATATTGTTTCGAAATTGACTTTGCATATCTCCAGTGGTCACAGGTCGCAGAAAGACCTCTGGAGAATGGATAACATTTTGAAAACACCCCGGTTTTTGTTTCAGCATCGGTAGATATAAATAAGAATTAGTTAGAGATAGCGAATTAAATCCACAAAAGAAATTGTGCTTTCAAACTTTGAGATTGGTCATGGTGTTGCTTGTGATCCATGAGCCAGAAGAAAGGGCTGTTCCATGGGAGGAGCACTCGAATATGACAGATGGAAGGCTAAGTATGAACAATTGAAAATAGAGTGCCAATTGAAGCGGTTGGGAAAAGCAGTCCATCCAGTTGAGATTGGCATCAGGCTTTCTAGCACATTCTTTGCAGAATATGTTATCCCAAGTTCGATTCAGGGCAAGAGGTGCAGATAGCTGATCCCTACCGCATGCGCAGCAAGCGCTTCACGCACAAAACGCTCATGATGGATACAGAAAATCTTCACGGCATATAATTTCGAACACAAGTACGAAAAGATGAGGATGTTGGGCATCATCAGAGTGCTACGGATGATTGGTCTGGAGAGAGTCTGGCACCTGCCGATCACCGTGGAATGATCGAAGGTGAAGCGACTTATTTTGAGAGGACTGGAGATCTGCGGAGATCATGCAGACTCGGTCACTCAATGACATTGAGAAACTCATCGATCACAAAGTGCAAAGTTAGGCCTCAGCCATACTGCGAGCTTTTCCAAGCGTTTCTGAGCAAAGCGTTTTGCAGCAAATACAGAGTCATCATTACAGCATCAGTTGTGGACTGCCACACTACGAGCAAAGCAAACCAGAGCGATTTATAGCTTGCGGACACACGTTTGCTCGGGACGCTTGTGTTTGCTTTGCTTTCAGTGTGGCCGAGGCCTTAGGGAGAATAGCTTTTCAGTCCGCATTATCTCTAAATGGAATGAGTTGCCTTGTGAGGTCATCAACCAAACGTTTTAAACTCTCCCTTCACAATTTTTTGTCCCCCAATTGATTTAATGATGTAACCACACATGACCGCTGTGTTGTCGTGGAAAAATATAATTCTTATTCTATTCTATTCTAAAGATCTCTGTCTGGGTGATCGGTCTTTCTCTTCTTATTTTCACTACATAGAATTCCTTGTTTATTGACAATATATCCTCTGTATCCTGAAATTGTGCAATGTCAGTCCAAACATCTTTATTCTAAACGAGGAGTAAATAATCATTTGGAAAACGTCCATGGTTTTTAAAAGAGAAGATTGTTCATCATCATGAAACCAAGCGTTCACTGAACATTTCTCATCATACTGCATGTCATCAACAGCACACTACGCATTGAAACCAGAATAGTGTCCAGCACATTCTGGAGGACTAAAGCATCAAGTTGATTTTAATACATTCCTCCTCTGCATTGTCATTATTTTTCCAGAATATCGGCTGTAGAATTTTGAATGCTTAAGTTTCCGCTAGATATTTTTATTACAAGAATACCTCTGCTTAAAGCCTGAAATTTTTTGAAATCTGAGTATTGTTTAAGTATTAAGTTTTGAAAATGTAAGAGAATTTCACAGCCAGATGACAGTTGAAGTGTCCCGCATTTATGTACAGAGTGACTCACAACAGAACGGCATATTCAATGAAGTATTAGAAAATATTGAAATTGCAATCTTTACCATTGTATCGACGGAATCTATCACATCACGAGGCATGCGACAATGTACGTCAAAAGGCATTGAGTGACATACTCTCCGTTATCTGAGACATTTTAAGGTGAATGAGGGCAAAGTTGCAAATCTAACGAGCTTCCAATATCATTATTCAGACACCTCAAAAGCAAAGCGGATTATTAATCAGGAATACTGAAAACTTGATTTTTAGAGCAACCATGTAAGGTCAACCGAAAATTTTGATTACCCTTTTTGACTGCGGTCATGATGAAATAAAATATTCCAAGCAGTTAGGTATAAAAAGGCGTTTATTCAAGTGAAAATTAAAATCATAAAATACAGAAGTCATGGTATACAAATTGAAATTCTAAATAACAGAAATACAAAGTTACATCGCGATAAGAGAGCAGTATGGTAGAAGCGCTTTAGATCTAAGAATCAATTAGAAAAAACTTTGCTGTTTGACAGAAAGCAAGTGCATGGAAAGAAAGAGTTGAGGCGTTTGGATGTGGAACATAACGGCATTGAATGATGACCAGAGCGTGGTAAAATTTCTGGAACACGGTTTTGGAGTGGATGGTCGGGAAGATTACATTTTCTGAGATGGCCAATGGCTAGCCGCTCTCTAGTCACAGCGATTTCAGGTATAATTGAACACCTACAAAAAGGATTACATATAATCCCGTGGGCTCCTCTCTTCAGTTTATTGAGCTTTTGAGCAATTGAATCATTAATTTCACAAAATAAAGGTGATGCGTACATGATAATAATAATAATGCGTTTTATTTCAGTTAATGAAAATCACAAAATTACAAATTCATGAAAGTTACAGTAGATAGAAATGAAAGTTACTTCAAATTAGAATTATATAGGGCTGTGCAATAAGGTAGAAAAGACATGGCTCTGTGATGAGTTTTACAGAGAAAACTTTCGAGAAGTTGAGAGTAGAGCAAACGTCTTGGCAACAAATCATGGAGCAAGTTGTTCGGCTGCATCATTTCCTGAAACACCTTCAATGACCTCATAATTCTTCGCTCACTCAAATCTCCGAGACAGTTCTTGATGACTCCTTGATGACTTGATGACTTCAATGATGACTGCTTGCATTGTAGACAAGTAAACTTGAAGCAGTTTTTCCTTAGAGACGAATGATTTCAAGCACCGCAGAAGATGCAGGCAACTGGATCTGGTACAAATGACTTTATCAAAATGAGCGTTCCAGTTTAAATCATCCTTTATGGTAACTCCCAACACACGGACAGATGGAGTTCTGTAAATATAGATAATATCGATATAAATATCGATAAGAGAGCAGTATGGTAGAAGCGCTTTAGATCTAAGAATCAATGAAAAGAAACTTCACTGTTTGACAGAAAGCAAGTGCATGGAAAGAAAGAGTTGAGGCGTTTGGATGTGGAACATAACGGCATTGAATAATGACCAGAGCGTGGTAAAATTTCTGGAACACGATTTTGGAGTGGATGGTCGGGAAGATTACATTTTCTGAGATGGCTAATGGCTAGCCGCTCTCTAGTCACAGCGATTTCAGGTATGATTGAACACCTACAAAAAGGGTTACATATAATCCCGTGGGCTCCTCTCTTCAGTTTATTGAGCTTTTGAGCAATTGAATCATTAATTTTACAAAATAAAGGTGATGTGTACATTATGACTGATTGCATTGTAGACAAGTAAACTTGAAACAGTTTTTCCTCAGAGACAAATGGTTTCAAGAACCGCAGAAGATGCAGGCACCTGGATCCGGTACAAATGACTTTATCAAAATGAGTGTTCCAGTTTATATCATCCTTTATGGTAACTCCCAACACACTCACAGATGGAGTTACGTAGATGACATCATTCACAGCTATACATCGGGATATAACCGGTAAGGGAAAGTCGGTATTACTCCGGTTTTTACTTCACCTGCTCAATTCCGAGCGCAGTGTCATGCTGCTTCGAATTTCCAGGAGAAAAATAATTGCAATATTTAGAATTTGAGTCTTTATTTCCGTGTTATTCAACTTCCAACACTTTACGATCAAAGTGCTGTGACTTAAATTCTGAAACCTATGTTAACTTTTATCACACTAAACTCACACCAACTTTTGTCCACATCAAGAAGCATAATAACCACATGCTGGTAGGTGTCTCAGGTGCAGGATAATTTACCATGACAAGATGGAGAAAGAAATGCAAACCATTTCTCATTCAGTGCTTTTATTGTTGCTGTAATATGCAATTCTGATTTTGTTTTGAAATTACCCTAGTAGGCCCAGGCCTACATGTCTTTCCCGACGTGTAATTCATAAATGAACAAGAGCAGCTCATATAGGCGTACAGAGATTGCGTTACCTCTTCCAGTATGCGGTCATTCATTTAAACGAGTGAATATTGTTACCATTGAAAAGACAATGAGAAAGATCATTGTTTGATCATAATTTTTGGTAGGCCTACACACACCTGCAAATCAAGCCACCTGATCACGAAGAAATGTATTAACCCATTAACGACAATGGCATAAATAAAGTACACCGAAGAGTAACATATTTTTGATCGAATCCTATGCAGTTCGGCGACAATGACGTTCAAAACGATAAATTCATTTAAAATCCCACTGAACCACGTGTATTTCCTCAACATTTTATTTTAGTGTTTCTTTTCCCGCGACTTTTGAAACAATTTTCTACCAAAAAACATGGCGAATGAGTAAGTGGGAAATTATCTACTTTGAATATATTTCATCATCATAACTGTCGGCAAAGTAATGAATAATGATACTATTTGAATGAATATAATGGATATTTGTTTCGTAATTAGTGTGTAGTATGAATAATTGATTATAGAAAAGTGTACTTTATTTAGTACGCTGTCATTAGGGTTGGCACATGGGACAAATCAAAGTCAGCAGATGAGAATTGCAGAATGCCCTTTTCTAATGACATCAGTTTTAGTTATGTGTAAAAGTACTTCAGGAAAGAGCAGTATCTTAATAATACAAGTTTATGGTATTACTATACAGGTTTATTGTCTATAATTGAACCTTCATTAGCAATTTTTCCATAAAATCATGGATGCGCTACGATGGTAATCAATCACCGATCATTGACTTTAGCATTACAAGAAGGATGATGTATTTGTACGTTGAAAAATATACAAACAATGATATTGCAACAAAACAAATTGAAAATAGTTAGTGGTGCTGGGGATCGAACGCGCGTCGCATAGCCGTGATAGTCGTAGTTTTACCCACTAGACTGTGACACGTTTCTTACGACATGTGAATCTGCCGCTTAGTGTTCTAATCGCCTGAATTCCCCAGCTGCTTATTTACTCTTATCCTTCAGGGCCGACGAGTACGTGAGATTCTGCGAGACGGCGACCTTGGCAGAGGCGTTAGACACCGCTGAAAGTGGGATAAGACGGTGCTCACGAATTCGCGCGATTTATGCAACGCCGCCTAATCTCAATTATGATTTAGATGAAGAAGTGTAATAAGTTTGAATAACCTGGGATCGGGTTTGCTGTCTGCTCGGGCTGCAATTGAAATTATTGAAGATGAGGATAGTGATGATGAACCTGCAGCTAAATGTCCTAAAATTGAAAATTGGGAGGAATCGTCGGTTTCAAGCAGTCATTCCGTAGTCGCGAACGGAAGTCGACAATTTTGAGATCACCGATCTTGCAAAATCCATATAGGTATGATCGCAAAGATCATTGGCCGGTGACGATCGAGACACAGAGAAGATGTCAAGGGTGTTCTAATGGCAGATCAAAGCTCATCTGCGAAAAGTGCAACGTTGGGCTTCACACTTGGTGTTTAAAAAAATACCACTTACTGTAACAGTGACAACTCTACCGACAATGGCATACATATATGCCACCTCTGTAGAAAAAAGATGGCGGAACGAAATTTCTCGGAAACGATGAATTTGTAATGAGAATAGATATTTGTGAAAAATTTCACTGGTTTTTTTAAATTTTGATTGCTAAAAAAAATCCGGGCGTTAATGGGTTAAGAGATGAGTAACTTCGAGTATCAATGACTGATCATAAATAAGACAGCAGACTCAGTGATGTAGGAGTCTGAAATCTTCACTGAAATTAGATTCTTTGTTCAAGGAATCAGTGAGAGATTGACTATCGCTGCATCTAGAGAATGGAGTCAGTTTGGCTGTTCACAAATGCCACATAGCATCTTGCCATCTAATCTTGCGTGTAAATAGAAAAAGTCGACTGAATGAATACAGCGGTCGTTTAAGCAGTATTACAAAAACAAGGAAGGTTTGAAATTTTACTTATAGAGATATATTGTAAAAACTTTGGAGCAAGAGACAGGATTCTGTGACAAGCACATATCAAGCTATATCAGAATCTGCTTTCGGACCAGCTTTAGGTTTTCTGGCATTTTTTGGCCAGATTGAGATGGTTTCTTTCTTCTTACCGCTTTCAGGAATGAAATAAATGATAAATTCATGACGTCACTAGTGGGCAATCCACCTACTGCAAGGTTCATTGCGTTCAATAATGTGTGTATGACTCAGTGGTCAATAAATATCGTTGAACTCTACGCACCGGGAGGTTGCATTCTGGAATGTCTATAGACCTGCTTCCTAATGGGGGCATTTCTTAAATGAATTAAACAATATCCAAGATCACAATGAAGCATTGTTTTCCGTTAAACTTGTCAACAGGCTTCGACATTTTACTATAAGGAATTTCTCGTCATTGGCATTATTCAATGAATAAACGCGTGGGTATGAATGAACTACATACATGTCCCTAACTATATTTTCGCTTCTGCAACCTGCAGTGAGTACATTGCAATGAATGAGGACAATCAAATTAGTGCATGCCAACCAACAATGCATTGACTTATCACGGGATGAATTCTGATATGTGTAGTTGATAGTTTTTTGAATTTTTTACATAACAATTTTCGAATTCCTTTGCTGACCTCCATCTTTCAACCTTGAAAAATCGAATTTAGAAGCGTTAGTCTCTAGTTGAACTTTTGACATGATAAAAGCGACATGCTGATGCTTTTCGTATGATTTGTGCATCCCTCAATAATCTATGTTTGTCAATTGATTCTCGGGAGTATTGATTACGTAAACGCCAAACGTCACCATTTTCCACATCCAGTACATGTAATCCCTTGACACCACGAAATCAAACGTTGGAAAGCAAATTCGCAATCATTCTCTGATGAAAGCTGAAAATATCTCGGTCAGTGCAGCAACAGAATAAATAACAGGTCGGTGGTTTATTTGAGTGAAGACAATATTGGACGATTTTATTTATAGTTGTCCTTTATTTGCCGGAGAAATATTCAAATTAAACGAGGTCATAGTCTAATCAAGGTTACCTCTTAATAATTGATTGCTGCCGGCAAAAATTGAGATTAATTGATTGATAATTTGATTAGCAAAGATTGTGAAGTTAACTAACTGACTGATCAACTTACAATACCGTCACCAGTCAGCATCATACGGAAAGTATCGCATGCTTGGTGATCCTTTGAGATGCCATTTCTCTTTTACCACAAAGCACCGGATTACAGGATTGGAGCAGTATCTTGCAAGACACAATTTTTTCAATCACTCTAAAACTGTAAATTATAGTTCCATTAACTTGCTTTAGTTGCTGATCATCATCATAATCTTGATGCAATAGCTTCCGCGTGTAGTTAAATTTATCTATATCTGCTTCCAATTAGGAATTTAACTACATTCAATAATTTACATGTATTGTCTACGCACTGTCCAGTTCTCCATAAGAAGATGTTAAGCTGTTATGGACTTCTAAAGCTGCATGTTGCTTAATAGCGCCTTGAAGTGAGTAAAAGTCGAAACTCCGACTTCAGTTATTACTCCATTCAAATGCTGCAAATCAGCGATGCAATATGAAGTGACTTTCACAAAAATTAATAGAGCACTGCTTGCTAATAATTAATTCTTGATTGCCCCTGGTTGTAAAAGCCACTTGAAAAAAAATTAACAGTTCCGATTTCATCCAGCTAAGACTTGTTAACGCGTTTGTCCTAGGAACCTAGCGTGCTGTCCAATAAATCGTGCAACTTCTGAAGGACAGAATATGGACTGCTATCACCTGATACTGTGAAGCTCACATGAACTGATGCTTAACTTATTTATTTTCATTATGAATTCTGTTGTTTTAATTTGAATTCACGTGACATATGTCTATGTCTAAACAAGCTATGATTACTTGATCCTCACGTCGAATTAATTAATCGCTTTGTTTGGTGCAAATGTTGCAACAACGAGTAAATAGAACAACGGTACATGAATGCTTTCTACAGTCATTGATTCCACTGAGAATAATCAGCAAGATGTCAGAAATTATTTAATAAAACTGCAGTCAAACATATCACAGCTTTTACCACATCAGTTAAAAAACATGGTGAGATGAAATTGAAAATAGTTCAGGGCACAGAATTAGACCGTTCGTCTCTTCTTCTGCTTGACTATAAAGGAAGCATAAGAACATGTAACGTTAATGAAATGGCACAATCTCCTGACTAAATACCACAGTAATCGAAGAATGAGCAGCGAGTTCAACATTAAACACGCACAATTGTGCGTTATTTGTGTTTCAGTGACTGTTATCAACCGGATCGCACAGCAAAGAGGCACAGACCATGTCAAGTTCTACAAAGAAGTTTGTGGATAATGGCACTTTTTTAATGATGAGCGGAGGGACCAACATCATCGAGAAAACTTTTGCGCAATGATCTACATTCTTCGAATCTGAAGGAATCGTGGCAGTCGAAGCATTTTGAAGGAATTCACAGCAATCCGCAAGCGACGCACGACTATTTTTCCTATGTCTGCAAGGTATAGAAAATTTCTTTTTGACCACTTAGTAAGTCCCTGCCATCGTTTTGAATCAGTTTGCCCTTCTAGCAAAGTGATGCGCTTATCCAATCTAATTCTGTGGTTGAGGGACTTGACTAGTTGAACTCAGGAGATCTAGATATCTTTACGTAAGCAGGAGGGAATTCGATCATTTCAGTGGAGAAGTTTTAAAGGCCTATTGCGATATAGGGGCCATAGAAATTGAAATAGAAGCTATTTTAGGCTACGGATATATGCATTCGCATGTCATACTTTTTGAGCTTCATCATGGTGAACAATTGCGTGGCGTTAAAAATGTAAAGCAAACTAAAATTCAAATAGAAAAGTCATGCATTCCAATGTGCAAGCTGTCGTGTGATCTCAGACAAAGAATTGAATGGGTGCATATGACATCGCTTTCACGCAGCACTAGAATAGTTCAATTATCCTAATTTTCGAGCAGGAAAATTCGAATGATAAGAAAGGACAGGTTCTTGAAGTCCGTGAAGGAATTTATGAATATATATGCTTCTTACTCACTCCGAGGATGCAGTGAAGTATACCGTCAAAATCACAAGATCATTCAACATATTGTATTGACAACAAAAGTCGGAATATCTAAAGAGAATGACGACAATTAAGTCAGTAAAAGACACTAGCACCCTTGAGTCCCCGACCGCACTCGCCTGACCAAGGAATCGATCCGAAGTCCGCGGGAGATGTACAAGTCAGTAAACGTTAATTTCTTAAGACCTTGAAAAACAGACAGGAGGAATAAAAAAGAAGCATTATGAATCAGACTTCATGAAAAATGGTACAAAATGCACTCGCATGCATTTACTTAAAGCGTGCGGCCAATTTCAATGACAACAAAAAGCGTGATCAAGAAGGAGAGGAGATCTCAGAATCTAAATTTGTCCTCTAAATGTCCTTTGACCTTCTTATATGGAGTCAACATCAGCGTAAGTAGATTTCAAAGCATAGACATTTACACAGATCTCCTTGGATGAGCCCTAGTAGATCTTTCAAGCAAATTCTTCACAAAAGCAGAGAAAAAAGGAGCGATTTCAGTAGCAGATCATTTTTTCTTTACTCTTCCTTGCTGGCTATTTAATGAGCGCTTTAAGCGATAGTTCTCAAGAAATTTAATTGACTAATGTTGAAAACATTTAGAAAAAATATTTAAGTTCCCTGAAGATAGGTTCGTGAAGAAGACAGAAATTAATTGGAAATAATTTGTTATTATACGTTGTTGTTATACTTTGTCTACTTGTAATTTCATATTATTGATCATTATTGCTGATTCTATTCATATGGTGAAACTTTCGATTTCCATTTTTACGCTTTATTATTTCACAAACGAAGGGTAGACTTACTAAACTAATGTATGATGAGCATCACTATAATTTCAAAAATATTTAGATCAAATTATCCTTCTTGATTTTGCGTTTAGTCAATGAATGGAACAAGCTGCTGATTAAGTTGCTATTGCTGTTAAGAAGGTTTGTAAAACGCGAGTAACATTCGTCAAAAATGTTATAAATTGTTACAAAATGAAACTGTTCTTCGGTATCAGATCATAATTGTGGCAGAATTTATCAAAATTGGTTGTAGAAGCAGCTTTATGCAATCTTATTCCTCCATGAGAAATGGCATTGACAATATTGACTTAGTCGTTTTATGAGTGAACGTCGTTTCATAGTCCATTATCAACGACGAGAACATTTCATCAAGTGTTTACTCGATGATTTCACAGACAGTGTCGCCAAATTCCAACAGGTCTAATGAAAATTAATGAAATATTTGAATAAATCATGTAGACATCGAAATCTTGACTTAGATTCAAACAAATATTGAGTGAGGAAATACAAGGTTAATATGCTGTAAATTATGTAAGATAATCTCAAACTGTTTGCCTCCTGCCCTTCCAATACTTCAAAAGAAGTTTACTTTGTGGATAATGAACTATTTATAGCCAATAATCAGTTTGTGAATGAGATTTCTCAACATTCTAACCTTTCTCATTAATTCTCATTGAGATTTTTGAAGATACAAAAGTACAGACAGAAAGACTGCAGTTTTAGTTAGATTCATCGACTGCATCAGGACAGATGGCAGGGCTGCTCATGGATATGAGTTCTTTAAGAGTGCTCTGTGGCTCCGGAACAAAACTAAAATCATGAATGGTATGATGAACATCTATGGTTTGGTTGTCGCAATAATAAGTACGTTTATAACATCCGCAGTATTCCTAATTGTTGTAGAGACATTTTTGCGTTAAGGCGAAGTGTCAGTATTCAATAATGCATAATTACTGTATTCAAAATAAAGAGTCGACCTACCAACATTATTTATCAGTAAGACAACAAAATGAATATCGAGTAATGCAAATATAGCTTCATAAAACAATTTTGATTTCCCTTCGGCAATTTGAAATATATTTAACCAACCATTTTCGCGGTAACTTTGTCACAAAACAACATTTTTAATTTTTGTTATATTTATGTGCGACCTGTATATTTAGTGCAAGCATTTGTTATTTTAACTTTTAGATACCGTATTTGTAAACAGGAAAATATTTATTGAAAATCGAAGTTGCAACACATCTAAGAAAAACATCTACAAAAAGCGTGTGCATTTCCTCTATATACGTGTATTTCGGCTAATAAAACCATGCCCATTCTCAACAGGACTGAGAATTTATATTTGAAATACAGATGGCAACAGATTATGATCTGATTTAATCATAGAAGTAGATAATAGAAGACTATGACTCTATTAGACAATTATATGGTATTGTTCATTTCTCTGGATTTAATAACTGTACATGTCTACATTATAAATCAAAATAATTATGACTGCAGCGAATGCTATGCGGAATTATTTCACTGATGCTGTCCTAAAGCCGACAACAATAGTCGTTGTTGCCAGCTTCTGAATTAAAAATACTTAATACTTAAAAATTAATAAAAAAATCATTAATGCTGCTTGTACGTAATTTATCAATTTTCTTTCTGCTGTGCACCCTTATCATGACAAAATTTGTCTATTCCTTGTATCGGTACATTCGACACACACTACAAACAATATCATTTGAACAACACAAAAAACATCATGTATTAAAGCACTTAAAAGCAGAATCTACGGCGTCTTTGCATCACAAATACTATTTCATGTAGTCCTTAAAAATTTCATATCAATTCGAATTTCATGAAGAATTTAATTACGGCGCATATAGCCTTTTCTCAGGATATTGGTAAAGAATAATCATGTCATCGACATCGTGCACAGGATTTCGTCCTTGCAATTTATTTCTCAGATTCCTATCAGAAGGTTGGGACCATATACATGTAGTTTGGACAATTGGTAAGTCATGGGACAATGAAATTGTCTACGTTCCCATCCAACTCCTATCATAAGGCTGTCATGGATACTCCATAACAGCTAGCAAACCGAAGAAATTCCACTGTGAATTCGAAATGACTCCACTTATACGAGTTTTCTTAACGGTACTTTTCAGTGCATCATGCAAAATTAACGATTGTTGTTGAAGTTCACACAAGCTCCATGTTCGACAGTTATATTTGAAAACAATTTTTGTGAGAATTCTGAAATTTGGAAATATCGTTCACTCTTGCAAATGAGATCATCATTTACAAGCCAGACAAACATGTCTTTCACATCTAAATTCATTTGAATGTTTTTACAACTTAGTAAAATAGCTTAAATCTTTTGAAAAGCCTTCAATTGTTTTAAAAGCCGTTTGCAGCTATTCCGTGATGATGGTAATTGACAAACAGTCTGCATTTCCGTTGAAGAATCCCTATAGACCATAACAGGTTTAAGTTGGAAGTCAATGACATTCGCTTCATCAGTCTAAATTCATTAAATGACTGATGTAATCAAAAATCCGATTGTGATCTGGTAGCGTTTAGAATACAACGTAGGAGTTAATTGACATTTGTCATCATGGCAAACTTATTCTTGCTATGCAGATTGCGTCACTTGATGGAATTCAAACTGAAGTATTTTTCATATGAAGTGTGGGATTTCTTTATTGTAATTTAAATTAACAGTTTACGATTTATCGAGGAAAATTTTTTCATGGCGGACGCCTAAGGAATGCGGTTAATTAAATGTTGTAACTTATAGCTAAATCCGCACTTGAAGACTCTTGAAATCGGTAAGTAGATATGGTTTGATTCACGCATTGTTTATTCAAATCGTTATTGTCTAACGCTGCATCCCACCATTGCTGTTTAAGGAAATGATTGATGTCTGCAATATCTCTGTGGCACTCTTTTGTACAGGAAAGTGTAAGTCAGTCAGTGAAATAAGAGTCAGTGGTGAGCTTCTGGCCTACTGCTATTTCTCTTTCCGCTGGAATGTTGATGGACACTTTCGGAGGAAAATGTTTATCAATCACTCACAAATTTAAGTTGAAATTTTAATGATGTATAAGGAGTCGTTCCGAGACGTCAACCATGACAGAGGTTCTGGAAACCTGACGGATGTGACATAATTTTGAGGAAGGGAAATGAAAAATGTCAACGCACTATATTTTCTTTTCTACACATCCTATTACACATGCAGTCATTATATTTGTGTGGCATAACCAGATGAAATGAATTGCTAATTCTTCGGTTATGAACTTCAATTGCAAAATATAAATATCGTGATATGCTGGCGTCCTTTTAAAAGAAGTTTTTAGTTTTGTTTCAAATATCAATTCTTGAAGCGGTTCCAATCTGTAATGCGTCGATTTTACTAAAAATGGATTAAGGGCGAATAATAAGCTCATGTCTAAAGTGTCGGTCTATATGAACCGATGTAGTTCATAATTTTCCCTATTGGCAACTTTTTCAATATTGGTCAGTTAGGTCTCTTGATAAGAGACATCAAACCCAGGTGGGCACATGAATGTCTTCGGCCAGTGAGTTCATGTACGTCTATTAAAAGCTGCTTAACAAATTCACTCGAATCCAAATAAACCACATCCAATGCAGTTTTATGCATGTGAGTCTTCATGTGAGACAAATTGATGTTGACACCAAAAGAAGTCAACATTAACGACGTGAGTGAGGGGAAGGGGAGAAATCAGTAAAAATGAAATCAGTTGTGACCGAACTCTGCCAAAGTGTAAATGCACATATAGTGTGAATAAACAGATACAGAAGTGTGTGCTTGGTTGTGCAAGTGTCATCGAAGTAATCTGACCGTGGAATAATGACTTGAATAATAAGTGCTTTCGGTAAGTTTGTATGCGTATACTTAGAAAACTATCACTATTTCGAGAATCCTATACTATGAGTCTAAAAATATCGAAGCAGATAACGTGAGGGTCTATATCCAATCATATCGCAGCTTGGAAGTTATAGGATTCTGGCGCATCCAGAATTTACTAATATTTTTCTTAAATGAAAAAGAAATCACCTAACTGCTGAAATGCCTTGGAAATGTCTTGAAATGCGCAAAATCTAAATGCATGTAGATCTGCAATGTCAGACAAGGACTGCTGTGAAAGGAAATACTTTACATGATTGCTTAATAATTCTGCGTCATCTTGTATAAACACAAAATTGATGTGTAACGCAGTATCTAGCGCTTAAAAATAACTGATCTCAAATAATAGACTTGATGCTTACGTCAGTGATTTTGATATGAGCTTGTCGTCATTCCATGTAGACTTTGCGCGGTGAAATTACTCCTTTACCTTTTTTTCTGTTATACATTTCTTTTCTGTGTCAAGAACCGGTGCACACGTAGCGGCATTTGATTGACAGCCTGCAATCTTCATTTTACCTAGTTATTTTTTAAAGATTAGGCAACCTATCAATATCAAATTTGAAAGTAAATTGTAGAATTGATTTATCTATTCTGCTGCTCGTAGAAACATATCTGTAGGAAAAGCTTTCGCGTTATTTCGGTACCCAAAAATATGCTATTCATTGCAGATAAACTAAGTCCAAATGGACCCCAATGCGTCCATTATATTTTGTATAGTGACCTCGCATTAGTTGTAAGCTCTCTATTCGGTCAAGTGAGAGTTGGAGAGAGAAGTATTAAGTTTGCTTTAATAGAGGACTGCTAAATCAATAATTTTGTATCTAGAAAATGAAATACAGTGTAGCATTCATCAAAGTTCCTTTAGGCAAACTTAGGCAGCTTGTAAGACTTTACAGTCATTTTACAGAAAACAGTCAACTGCACATGCACGAACTATCTAATTATGCGGGCAGTTCATTTTCTATTGAAGCAAGATTAGGCAGAATATTCATTTGTGTGGGTTGTTGATCTTATTATAATGAATGGAATCACCGTGCATCAAATGAACTGATAGCAAGATATCGCGTCATAAGCGGCCAAAGTACAGACGTCCGTTCTGCCTCACTGAATATCTCAATATTATTGTGCTTGCGTATGACAAACGAAGTGCACCAGTTCGCTTAAAACGTTCTAAAGCGTTCGCTAAAATCGGTCCATCGCGAAGACGCTCAAATTACGAAGCGCCATTTAATGTAGCCAAATATACGCAGCATTTTGTCTCTCAAAGTTTATAAGTGAATGCGACTCACTTCCTTCGTACAATGGTATCCCGTCTCGAAAATGATGTTGTTTTGGATCGCTCTTCGGTTGCACTGAATGCTTTCATTGCTTGAATACATAAAGAGAATGAGAACGATTGAGTCAATAAAAGACACCAACGCCCTTGATTGCCTGATGGGGGAATCAAGGCTGCTGGTGTCTTTCATTGACTTAATCGCTGTCATTCTCTTTAGATATTCAATACACTGCGACATACCTTTGTTGGCATCCATTACTTGATGAGAAGTGACGCAAAATTGTTTGAGGTGCAGTGTTGAAATGATTGAAATGCAATTATACAAAGCTGCATTTTCAACGGTACAATTACAAGACCGACGCTTTTTTCAAATTGCTATCTTTGCGGTTTCTGCAACGAGTAAGATATGTCCGTTCATGACTTCGTTTTTGCGTACGGCCAAGCTAAATAATGGGCAGTCATTATGTTTGGCCTAATCAATTGATTCGCATGGGTCTCGGAACACACAAACCAAATTACAAATTACTCTTCTTTACATCTGAAATTGGAGCAATCCGAAACATTAAACATGTTGTGACTCTGAAATTTAATGTCACTATAATACATTGTTAGCTGATATCCTTCCTCCATATGTGAGACAAAAAATACGTCATTTTTGACGTTGTCACAGGCAAGCGATTTTGTATTTGCCTCTGCTACTTCAGAAGAGATCAAAATGGCAGACAGACCTCAAGATTTTCATCCAATGGGTCTAAATGGGTCAATTACACGCACGTGTAAGCAGTTTTGGATTTGAGCTTGACTGCAGTAAGGGGGAAGTTTTCGACCGGCAGTTTTTGAGTCAACGAAGATCGTTACCAAAGCTGGAAAAAGTGGTGATCAAAAGGAAGAGGACATTGACTCTTATAGCACCACTCTCATCCTCGCACCTAGAACGCACGCGAATAATTTTGAAAATAACTGAATCATAGATGGAATAAGGAGGAGATAGGCCTATTTGATGCTTGAAAGGGACTACTCTCCAATGCATGCATTTGGTGCTGCCTGTATTCAGTCAAATAATGCTTCAAACAATGTCCGTAGATACCCTTGTGAATCAGAAAATTATGGTAGGTCTGCGCATGTGAAGGTCCCAATGCATATTCTGCAGGGGATCATTCTGCAATTTATTGCAACTTGACCTATAATAAATTCACAAATTCACTAAGATCGGACTTCTATCAATATTCACAAAGTGAAAGGTAAAAGGTCCTAAACCTGATTTTCTGGATTGTGAAGATTTTTATTATATTAGAATGAAACAAATACCATGTGCGCTGTGGACAAGACCCTGAAAGAAACAAGACAGCATTCTGGATTCCACTCTTTTTGTGATGGCCTCGTATCCTTTAATTATTACATTAAGAATTTTCTGCTTCTCGAATTTATTTGTCATCTTTCTGAACAAAGAGCGTTAATTATTGATGATTAGACAGTTAAGTTTATGGAGAATCGTGAGGAAATCAGGCCTACCCTGTCAATGTTGCTCATATTCACAAAAATATAATTTGATGTTCAATCAATCTTGTCAAGGCAATAAAAGGCCTATCTACCGGAAATATTCTTCCTCCTCAGGAAAGGAAGGCATATCTCCAGTATGCTTCCGGGATGAGACGAGGCAGTGCAGCAGAACTTCCGCACTTTCCTTCCCCTCAAATCCAACAATGCGTGTAAGTGCCTGGCAGCTACCACAACCTCCTAGAATTTGAAACATGACGACATGCCTTCATAAACAAAAGCAAAATACGACACTCCTGTACACTCTGGATACACTGGATCACACTAATTGCATATGTAGTAGCCATAACATATAGGCCTACAAGTGTATGTAGCACTAAGCAGGTGATAAGTTACTATGGTTATGATGCTTCAACTCAATTCCGGTATTGTTGGATCAAAATGCAGAGTAGAACATAACAACCGTTGTTTTAATACAAAAGCGTCTAAGATGCCACGGTGCTGAAGAACATCGACAAAAGAAGCTATGAATTCTGAAAGTTCTCCCGACCCTTTTGAACAACGCTCGTATGATCATGGAATTAAGGACTTCAAACCCGAGGTTGCCAATACACTGTGTTACCAGGTCAAATGACATAATGATTCAGAGCTGCTTCATATCGCATTACTGCAACAAGTGGACAGTCAGCAATCCGCCCACAAATAATGGGACGACAATAAGAAACTGTGCTGATATCACTGTGAGAAGACCTCCAAATCCAAAATATGGGTCTTTACTCTCATTTCTTTTATGCAAGCAATCTGAATGAGTGAAAGTGGCGCGAATTCATTTCCATCATGACTTTGTTTCGATTTACTGGTCGAGGAATCAAAATTTGTGGTGTTTAAATTTAAAGATATTAGATAACATGCAGGTTGGCAGGCCTGACTTAAAATCTTAGAGAAGTCTTAGACTATGGCCAAACGTATAACGGATTGCATTTTGCATTGACGAATTAGCGGACTGAAGATCCTTGAAAGATTTGTCAACTTCCACTAACTTTCAATTTACTCCACTAAATCGCTAATTTTGCTGAACATGAGAGAATTTGAGCGACTGCAACCGTCTGCTATGCGAATTGGCCATGATAATAGAATATTCCCAATTTCATTGTTGTCTAAATGTGGGAATTGCGATTGAGCTGTGCATCTCTTGAAATATAACTCAAAGTTTGGATTGCAATTTGTTCTTTATTTTGTGGAATTATCTCCCTTGTGATTTACTGACCTCATGAAACTTTGTTGGCATGATCCTATAAGATTACTAGCATATCTATAATTGTTCACAACTCCTATGTCCAGCCCTTTCGACCTAACACGGTAAATTTCTCCCTTTGCTGCACATGCGAAGTTTTTTATTCCTATAATGTTAAAAATCCTAAAATACTTTTTTGAGGTGCTGGATAACGACTTCTCGTGAATATTCATTCTCTCTTGCAAAATTAAGGGTAGTTTTCGACCTGGTGTTTATTCCTCATACATCAGCGAATTAACGCATTAACTTACTGTGCCAATTTGGAATTGACGACGCCTAACACTTACAACGACTACTAGGCCCTACTCTACGATGACGAAAGTCTGCTGTTCTTTTCATTTTCAAGAGTTAGAGTCCACGGTGTTATGTGAGGTTAGTAAAATACTTGTATATTGAAGTTATATGATGATAGCATTTATGTCTCTGCTTATCAGTCACCTCCAGTTCTTAAATTGCTCCACCACGCCCAGATTTATATAAAAAATGGTATCTCTCTTGATATGACTGAATTCCTACTTCAAACTCACCAACATTGACTGCGATGCTTGACACATGAGGAATCGTAATCACAAGCATCACCATTGTCCACAGAGGAGCTCGAAACATCACCGCGCATGATGCTGGGCCAAGAAATACGCCACTGGGCACCTCTTCAATCTGTTCAATGCACAGGATCAACAATGCACGCATATTATTATTCCACTCAATGTTGACCCAAGCCAAGACGTCATTGGCTATTGACGACGGCAATTGTTTTATTGTCTACTACTGCTGATGAGAGCAACGGAAACGTCAGGAATCGTGACCGTGATCAATCAGTGGCTGATTTTATCAGCTGGATGATAATCTATCGAAAACAAACAAGAAAAAACAAAAACCTCAAAATCAGTCGGAATTTGAGAGAAATACTTCACATGATGCTAAGTTGTGTAATGCACATGACACCGTGAGTGGAAAGATGGTGAGAAACACCTACATTTTAGTCTTAATTCATCACTCATGTGTTCATGACCTTAAAGCGACCTTAACTGATTAATATAGAAAATAGCTGTGCTATACTACGCTTCTTCAGGTCGCCTTTTTCTACAAGGAGAGCAACAACTTGTGATGTAATTAACTGCAGAAGTACATGTCGGCCAAGTTGGGACAGAGAGCTTCACGTGACGTGTGAGAGGGCTGGCGGTTCAGGAATTTTTAAAGACAGAAATAGCTTATATATTTTATACCGATGAGAACAATGAAAAATAATATGTGTTTTTAAATATAAATTATATATGTGTCATTAAAACAATGAACAGAAATGTCTTAAAATTTCTCTCATTCCATGCTTTTAAGCGTAGATAAGGACTGCTGAGCTGTACAGACATGTAGTAGTAGCGTGTCCCTACATGCCATAATTTACATGTATTTTACATTCTAAAATCTAGATGAATGATGAAAAGTGAATTTTCCCAAATAATTGCGGATAATTTGACCTTATGGAAATATTAGAAAAATTAAATTAAAAATTTAAACCATCGAAAAATAACGGTCTGTAAGCGCGTCTCTATCTGCCGACATGCCGTGCAACACAAATTGGTTAAACTGCACATACAATGTACATGCACCTACATGTAAATTCGTCTCCCAAGCGTAAACGGCCGTCAAGAACCGCGCATGGGTTCAATTAGAGACACATTGGTGCAGTAGTATAAAAACAAAGTCAGACATGATGGAAAATTCAGATTGCAAAAATTACATATCTTTTTTTGCGAATGGATTCCTTCACACGTATAGCCTATATTTTGTACATTTATGGGTTGTGCAACGTAATGAAGCATGCTGAACAAGGCATCCAACACAATGTGACTTAGCATATACTCACTAGGGTGAAGCGACAAAAACTTTTTTTCGAATTTGAAGATGCTTGGTGTCTCAATCTACGTGAACGGGTAATTTAGGGTGCCACACCAAATTTTATCGATTTTGGTTGATGTTTAGAGGTCCCACACTGAGCTTGAAAATGATTAGGTAGGCCTAAAAACCGATTTTTTGAAATTCAAAATTCAAAGTAGCTTGGGATCTAGAATGATTCTGTTGGGTTATATGAACAACATATTCAAATTTGAGACGATTTAAAGAAGATCTTCAGGTCCCACACTGAGGTCAAAAAAGTCCCAAAATTGACAAAAAATCAAAAATTTTGCAGTTTTTTAGATCTAGTGATACATAAGATCTACATGTAAATGCGACGTAGCTTGGGGTTTGAAAACACTTATTGGGTCTGAAGCAACAACATACTAAAATTTGAGATGATTTGAACAAGTTCTTCAGGTCCCACATTAAGATTAAAAAAGTCCCAAAAATTACAAAAAAACAAAAAATTGCAACATTTTAAAAATGATTTTGCTTAAGGTCAAAATATGATGTAGCCTGGCGTTTGAAAACATACCCAAGGTCTGAAGAAACAATATGGTAAAATTTGAGACGATTTGGACATTTTCTTCAGGTTCAACAACGATTTCTAAATCAGAGAAGAAAATTAAAATATTTGTTTATGTTTACATTTTTTGAATTTGCGGGACTTTCATCTTTCCTTCAGCTGGAGATCGATTTCTCGTGTTTTGATTTGTTATCTGGTGAGTATCGAAAATTCATACGTACAGTATAAGTGAATAGAGCTGAATTAATGAGAGTGTAACTACCAATTGATCTAATGTTTACCGAGTAGAACAAGAAACTTATTAATGAGACGAATAAGAAGGTAATGCCGTATTATATCTAGTTACTTGTACAGTACGTGTATCTCTCTGTGGCAATATATGGCGCTGCCATGTTTAGTAGATATTCAATACAAAGGCATACAGCCTTGTAGGTGCTGTCGCATGGCTGGTACTAGTATGGCTAAACAACTGGAATGGCTTAGTATAAATTGAGTGATCAACAGTGATTAGGCTACAACTCTTCTGTCCATGAATGATTCAGCAAAAAAAGCAGCGGGTGGGAATCGACCATCCATAAGCCCAGTGGCGCTCGCTGATCAGTGACTTAGTGCACTCGGCTACCCACTCATCTGTAAGGTCGATGTAGTTTTTGGGATCTTTTACTTTTGGCTTTCTACTTCATCAAATATCAGTAATGTCTATCTTCTCTAAAAAAATACATCAGAATGAATTTTAATGTCATCATGCTATGATTACTGATGTATCTATACAAATTGTGTGCAGTGTGCTTCACGTTTGCAGGTAATGACAAGTTCGTCGTCGGGGAACCTGCTCAGTACTCGAAGTGCAAGAATTGTTTGTCCTATGCTAGGTGCGCAAACACGCTTGGATGATCTCCGGCTACCGACAAAGGGTGATGTTCTCTTACATTATCAATGCGTTCGCTTTGACCTCAGAAAAGATGAAGGCTCGAAAAAGGAACCGCAGGTCCAGGATATTCTACCAATTTGTTGCTTGGATATCAAGAAGATATGGAATTGCTGCCATTCCAGTTATTACAGACGAAAGGATCATGTTCAAGTTGCGAGAGCTTCACAAGGAATACAATACTATTCTAAAGCAGCCAACAGGACGAAAGGAATCCCCAGCTTACTTGAAGAGGTTGACACTATTCAAAAATGACTGTTCAAACTTGTTTGACATTGCTGCTTGCAAACTGTGTCACATCAAAGATTCAAACAATAAATGTCATTGTGATCTATCTCGAAAGGTAAGCTATGAAAAGCTTGTGCTAAATACGAAACATCTCTCCTCTAGCGTTTTATTTTATTCCTTGCAAGTTCCAACAGAAGAAACGGCCTTTTTACATGATCAGAGGACAACCCGGCAGATGGTGATTGGCGCACTGGACCGATCGACAACGAGAAGGAGGAACCTACGATCTAAAAGAAACGAGTATGAGAAAAGTCTAAGGTCACAGCCACAGTCTTCAAAGGATTCTATCATAGATCTAGATATGGACTTGGACATTGATATGTCACCATAGGCTGATAATTCTGCTGATGAGGATGAAGCTGACATCTTGTGGCAGCCTCCACGTTGCGCATCGAGCCCTAAGTCGAATTCTGAACAATTCCGATTGCATCTTCCAACAGTGGCTTTATGTGCTGATCGCTATAGCGTACCGGATCGCCAGACAGCTGCTCTTGTTAGTGCTACTCAGCAAGATGTGAGCCAAGGCGATTCAGATACTTCCTCTGTTATTGACAGATCAAAGATAAGAATAGAAAAGAGTATGCTGAGAACCACCAATCTGATTTCCAATGCTTTTCATCAGCTGCGACAGAGAAGTTTAAGAGGTCTCTTCTTTGATGGAAGGAAGGATAAAACTTTATCCTGGGTAGAAGCTGAGGACATTTCAAAGAAGGTCGTGTCAGTCGATGAGCACATCACACTACTTGAAGAACCAGGATCTCATTATCTCGGCCACTTTACGGCAGAAAGCGGAAGCGCGATCTCAATCAAGTCAGGAATTTTCGAATTTTTGACTGACGAAAATGATATTTCTCTGGAAGATGTGGTTGCTGTAGATTGTGATTCTACAATTGTCAATACCGGACAGAATGGTGGTGTAATTCGAATGATTGAGCGTGAGCTACAACATCCCGTTCAGTGGTTGATTTGTATGCTTCATATTAACGAGCTTCCTCTCCAACATTTGTTTCTACATCTCGATGGAGCCAGCACTGGTCCAGGCTCTTTCAGCGGTCCTCTCGGCAAATCCGTAAAGGACTGTGGAAGGAAGCCCATTGTTCTATTCGAGCCGATTCCATTCAACTTCAGTCTTGATTTGTCCCATGTCAGAGATCGATTGAGCAGTGATCAAACGTTTTTGTGGGATCTATGCCGTGGCATAGCGGACGGTGTCTGTTCCACAAATTCAGCCCATCGTGATCCAGGAAACTTGAGCCTGTCTCGATGGTTGACAATGGCAAACCGCATCCTGCGTCTATACGTCGCGACAGAATGACCATCCACAAACTTTGTCATCCTCGCAAAATTCATCATGACAGTGTACGCTCCAGTCTGGTTTGAGACAAAGTGCATGCCGTCTTGCACTGACGGCGCGAGACATTTTTTCTCCCTTGTTGAGAAATCAAGGTATTTGCCGCATGAGTTACGTGAAATCATTGATCCGGTTCTGAAGCGAAACGGATACTTCGCCCACCAGGAAAACATCCTCATCTCTATGATTTGTGATGTTGATGACAGCATCAGAACCTTGGGATATCGCAGAATTGAAAAAGTCAGAGAAGACTCCGTGTTGCGTTCCCAAACAGCTGTGCGCACTTTCCAAGTTCCAGAAATAAATCTCGCAGCAAATAGTTATCATGAGTTGATCGACTGGACTGCCGAGTCACAGAGATACTCTCCTCCCATGTTATCCATGGTGCCTGACGTCACGATCAGTGAACTCGCGAAGGAGAGCTCTCCAGAGGATCTCGCAGAACACATGCAGTACCCTTGCCACTCACAGTCTGTTGAGTGTGGAGTCAAAATGACGACAGAGGCGGCTGCTTCGGTATGTGGAGGTGATCGTCGAAATGCGGTGATACAAACAAAGATTTTGTCTCGAAAGAAGATTGACAGGTTCAATACGAAGAAAGAGTTTAGACAGTAGCCAATTGAGGCAGTGTTTTGAATTTTTCTGAACTGTACATAGTAGAAAATTGTCTCTAGTCTACGTGAAGTCAGGCATACTGATTTCACGAGCATTGTCAGATATGCATTGTTACGAGAAATTGTACATGTATTCAAAAGTTTTGATATATTGGTACTATTGCAAAACAGATGATACTTGTTTTTTTTCACAATGGGCTTGAAAATGATATTTTATGAATACTGAAAATGCAAATGAGTATACAGGTACTTGTATGTTAGAAAATCGGTAATAGTCTAGTCCTTGTGCTGCATCATGGGTATCTTCCAAGACAAGATAGATCCACATGCAATTTCTTATCTTACCACAAGGCAGCTCAATTAATCAAAATATAATTAATTTATTCCTTTTAGATATCGATTTCTTCTCTGATTTAGAAATCGTTGTTGAACCTGAAGAAAATGTCCAAATCGTCTCAAATTTTACCATATTGTTTCTTCAGACCTTGGGTATGTTTTCAAACGCCAGGCTACATCATATTTTGACCTTAAGCAAAATCATTTTTAAAATGTTGCAATTTTTTGTTTTTTTGTAATTTTTGGGACTTTTTTAATCTTAATGTGGGACCTGAAGAACTTGTTCAAATCGTCTCAAATTTTAGTATGTTGTTGCTTCAGACCCAATAAGTGTTTTCAAACCCCAAGCTACGTCGCATTTACATGTAGATCTTATGTATCACTAGATCTAAAAAACTGCAAAATTTTTGATTTTTTGTCAATTTTGGGACTTTTTTGACCTCAGTGTGGGACCTGAAGATCTTCTTTAAATCGTCTCAAATTTGAATATGTTGTTCATATAACCCAACAGAATCATTCTAGATCCCAAGCTACTTTGAATTTTGAATTTCAAAAAATCGGTTTTTAGGCCTACCTAATCATTTTCAAGCTCAGTGTGGGACCTCTAAACATCAACCAAAATCGATAAAATTTGGTGTGGCATCCTAAATTACCCGTTCACGTAGATTGAGACCCAAGCATCTTCAAATTCGAAAAAAAGTTTTTTTCGCTCCACCCTAATACTCACGCAGTTAGTGACCGTCACTTGCGGTAGATATGATGCTCCTTAGGAAAAGAACATGGTTTGAGCATTCGAATTTGAGTTGCTGTGCCATCACAATGCTCATTAAATTAATGATATTACAAATTCTGAAGACGATGCCTCAACATTAGAAGGAGTGGACTACTTCAGCATCGCCGATTAAAACAATGTCCGCTGACCACTTCATTGAATTTTTTGAGAAGCAGTGACCACCACGCGTTGGCCACCACTGATTAATTGTTTCTATGAAATTGCTATGAAATTCAATAAATTACTTTTGATGCTTCATATTGATTTCTTGCGCAAGTTGACAGTGCTATCTGTAATGAATATTAGGCTGAAGTATCTTAAACAGTGACTGAACTGACATTAAAATTAGAGTTATTGAACGAAAAGGTGGTGTAGTTCGGTCTTTTGTCTTAAAATTTCCAATCGCGAGTTCACAACAAAGTCCGACTAGATAGTCACATTTACAAAAAATGAAGAAGATCTTAATGTGTTACACGAATTCGTCAGTATTACCATTGGCACACTTATGAAGTGTATGCATGAATGTCTGTCATTGCAAATAGGCCTAGTGCTTGCCTTGAAGATTCATCGACCCTCTTCCAACTAACCCACTTCATCAACAGCTGGATTCCAATAATTGGCTTATACTATATAATTGCTGAATTCCAATACAATTCCAATAAATTGTTAATTTCACTATTTCCATTTTCCATTCACATAATGACGTCCAAAACTAACCAGCTAGCGTCAGAGAATTGATTGATGAACTCTCATCAAAGGGAACACAAGCCACATCTCATGTTGTAGATTGAGGTCTTGGTTGATTTCCAAGTTCGCCCTGAAGATGGATAATCACTTGCCATCCGAAAATTTGGTGACGAGAAAAAGTGATGGTCGAAACGCATACTTTGATGTAAAAACATTTAATGTCATCGACGTTGCTGAATGATTTTAAACTATGAACTATGTAGACACTTTCGCCATCATTGATGCTTTTAACCTGTCATGTTATTGTCACGATGGAAATACACTCCAAAGCGGAAGTATAGGCCCTATTCAATTTTAATCAAAAAAGTGAGTTACGATAATTTGAATTACGATCTACTCGTTTGTTATTGAAATAAGATTTCATAATGAGCCTTTCATTTGCGGATCGAAAATGAATGCTGCACTCTTTAGAAAGTGATGAAGAGGCTAGGAAAACCTGATGGGCATTTCAATGCTCTAAATCAATTCTGTCGTGACAAGTTTTGTATATCTAATGCAAGACAAGGTCCTATTTTATTTGACTATTTTTAACATGTTTCAGTTTGGCAGAATGAAGTTGTGAGTCATCCTCTGTAAGTTTGATAAGAATTTGAAGGCAACAAGGGTAGATAGAGAGCGTTCATTCATCATGGACCAAAGGTCACGTAAGCACATGAAAACTATCTTTTTTGATTGGGAAGTGACAGCTATGATGAATGGAAATGCAGAGCGGAGCACTTCGTGACAGTCAGTAGAATTTCGGGTTTGCGGATGTTCTTATCTTCTTCATTCAACATTGTCAAGTATTACTATAATGTCGGATAAGCAAAGTGCTTTAAGAGCTACACAAAAAGAGGAATACAAGGTTTGCAAAGCAGGCAACTTGAGACCTAAGCTAATGACTTTTCGTGAAAATTTTCATCCAATTTCGTATTTGAAAATCGCAAATTTTGCAAATTTTGAGCCGTTGTGAATGATGCAGCGCTGCGAGAAGTAATGCTTTTCATATCTTCGATTTTAATTTGAAAGTCAATTTCTTAACCGTAAAAGTGTTCAGCATCCTAAAATACACAGAAGGACATGCCTATTTGCTGTCGTATTCAATTATTTTGAAGAAATTGATTTTTTTCTCTTTACATTTCATTCACATGAGTGCTCCACTTTCACTCACGATTCATATGTTAATCTTAAATATTGATCTATTGATTGTACATCGACGTATTATAAAGATTGAATATATTTTCATATTGCCTCAGAATAATAATTTGTTTTGTGAGCCATGACACAATTAGGTAAAGCGTAATTGAAATCAGATAAGGAAGCTGTGGTAAAAGTAAACCACATAGAGAACAAATGAATGAAGCAATTAGAATTTAAACAGCAAGCATCAAAAGATGGTCGAAATACGCCATTCGCCGACGTCGGCCCGCTTGACAATCATGCCACTGAGCGACGAGAGACAAAGACTGAACAACCCCGTCGACGTCCGTGTCTCATTCAGTATCCTGCGAAGTTCAAGAGAATCAGACAACCGGATGGTCTCTCATCACGTCCAAGACGAGCGCTATTGAATTTCGCCACTCGCGGAACTCTTGTTGTGGAAGCTTATGTTTAAGCCACTGAGATAGTTAATCCAGAATATTGATAGGAAGTTCTCCAAATCATCTTTTAATATCAAATATTATATGACGCCAGCTAGATTAGACCCTTTTGCTTGATCTAGTGAGCGGACTGGCTGTAAAGTTTAAGCTTTGAAAGTTTCTTGCCAAGAAATTCATTGTTTGTCATCTTTCTATGAGCTGACTCCGCAATAAAGAATGACTTTTTTTCGAAGAATCAATCATTTTTCCAGATTTTTCGCACCGATGGCAACGACAATTTACAGAATTGAAATTATTTTCTATTGTTTTATAACTCAGATGATACAACATTCTACTTATTTCTAAATAAGTAGTGTAACTGATCTTCTTTCTCTGCGAGCATATGATATTTGTGAGAACGTCTTAATTAAATCAAATAGGATGATATTATAAAATGTGTATTCTACCGGTTTCGGATAGGAGTGGAACAGCCGCTCTTATCCTTCACCAGGAATAGAAAAACATACAAATGGTACAAGCATTAAAAAACTTTGGATGCAAAGAATCATAGACACAGAAGAAATAGAATAACGCATAGATTCTTAAGTCAATTAGCAGACATACTGGTCACAGAGATGCATCTTGCATGTTTTACAGCGCGCTGAGCCACAAGGTGTAGCGCTTCCGGTCTGTCTAGCAGCTAAATTTCGTGGGATATCACATAATTTTGAAGAAACTAGAAATTGTTTCATCTTAGATGGCGGTTTCCACCAAAGTTCTACCTTAAGGTTGTTATCATCTAGAAACTGCTTATGTTTGTCAAAAGCACTGTATCTATGTATCTCACTTCACTGTTAGTTGATGGATGATATGGGACAATGAAAGGAATAATTTTGACACTATCAGCTCTTTGCTTATTTCGAAATAATGTCTGTCGATCAAGGCCAAGGCCTTCTTGATCTGCTGTAGAACTCGCCCACGGGAATAACCTCTTGTAGGCCTAACTAGAGCCTGGTATAATTCCTGAAGATGTGATCGCACTTTAACTTCATCAGAACAAATACGTCGAATCCGTAAAGCCTGAATGCAAGGATGGACAATCTGCATCTGCATCCGCGCGGATGCAGATATAAAAATTTGGTATTTTGCGGATGCGGATCGAATATTTTGAACTTTGCGGATGAGCAAATTGAACAAGACTTCATGGACAAGTTGAACTATCCACGTTTTTTTTCCACACAATAATAGCTCTACAATTCAATTTTGCCAACACGGTGCCGGTAGGCTTGAGTAAAGCCTCAGCCACACTGAAAGCAAAGCAAGCACGAGCGTCCCGAGCAAGCGTGTGTCCGCAACCTATCAATCGCTCTGGTTTGCCTTGCTCGCAGTGCGGCAGTCCACAGCTGCTGCAATGATGAATTTATATTTGCTGTAAAACGCTTTGCTCTGAAACGCTTGGGAAAGTGTGGCTGAGGCCTTAGACTTGAGTTCTAAGAAATAACCATATCAGTGCGGTGCCTGCTGTGGATCATGCTGTGACACGGATGACTTGGAGGTTGTAGCCATCCAATATAACACTCAGACACTTTGATGCCGATAGTGCTGTCATTTCAGCGTTATAAAGCTAGGCTTAGTATGAGTTTCTGTGAAAGAACTTCTGTGAACAGTGAACAAGCGCCCGGGCGCGAAACGTCTGGCTCCTTATTTTACTTGATTTGTTCATTTTGGCTAATAAACATCGGGAGAGACTTGGTGAATTTTTGATTCTAAAAAATCGGTTTGTTTACAAATACTTTGAATAAGTCTACCAAAAATAATAGAATAGTTGAATAGAAAAAAAGTTGTTCGAGCTATCTACAAGCTATCTACATAGCCAATAGTGACTGAATCAGAATATCGATATCAAGTGTGCTGCCGTACCAGTCGTGATACGTGGTATAAGCTTAATGAGGCCTAAATTCAGTCTGACCTGTGGGTGTGAGTGTATACTACGTGTACAGCAAGCTTGTTAAACATATAAAAGTTCGATTTCAACAGATGAGTCCTGGCCTTTATGCGAGTATTAATGACTCAAATTGTTTAATAAGCTCGTTTATGGACAGATAAAAACAAATAATCCGCTGAAAACCGATCCATAAAGATAGTGGGCTAGGCTACATTGCTAGTAGGCCCTATACATAGCAGCTAGTCTAAGCTTGCTATTCGTAGCTTTGCATGAGCTGAACCTTGACAAAATTAACTGTTAGTTTATTGACCGTTACAGCCTTTAGGATGGCCCTAGAGATATAAAATCCACAAAAGCAGTGTTACAGAATAATTTCGAGGACTTTTACTATTGCAGATTCGGTGCTGATGCAGCGCGGATTCGGATAGAAAATGTAGAATTGTTGCAGATGTGGATTGGATTACAGATCTCGGACTTGGCGGATGCGGATCTGAAAAATTAAGGTTTGTCTTCCGTTGCCTGAGAGTAGGCGACGGGGATTTTATGAGTTATTGGATGACATGAATCAAAATGAAGAGACTGTCTGGTGTCAGGTTTGATTTACAAGTCCGTTTGTAAACTTGATTACTTTTGTGTCTAAGAAGTGAATGCAATTATCGCTTTTCTCAAATGGGAATTTTATGGCTGGAAAATCATAAAATATCGCAAGGTAGATGTGGCAAAACACAGACAAGCACATATAATTTGCTGTTGAAAACTAAAATACTTCTCTATTTTTTAACTCCCATTTATAACGTAATGTTTAAACAATTCGCAGAATTTGAGAAATTGATTTTTACAGTCACTCTGTGTTCTGGGTTATTGGCCTTATATATCTCAGAATGGTTTCGACTAACACACAATCATTAGCAACACTTTATCTATGGTATGCAATGATGCATGCGATTACATTTCATTGATGACACGAGTGTTCTGCGATTGGGTGGTTAAAACAGCTGAAACTTTTCAAATAGGATGGCTAATAGGATAGACTAGCCGCCTGACATTGTCAGCTGATGAATTTTAAGTACAATTTGCAGGGTTGGAGAGAGAGAAGCTTTATTTCTGAACAACAGATGAGTGTTTGTGATTACAACATGGTACATTGCATGCTGTGGAAGTGTTTTATGAGGAGGTCACGTAAGTGTTCAATGATGGGAAGAGATGCACTGATTTTGACGGTATCGGCGTAGCTCTACTCTGCAAAAATTATTCGGAAAGAGGTCCGTTCCACACGTTACCACACTAAGCAAGAGCAGTCCTGCGTGATTTTCTCCAAAACGGCGAAAAGTGCGGAGCCAAAACACACGTTGATTGGCTCTGCGCTTGCATTTAATGACATGCTCATGATAAATGAGTTGAGAGTCGATGCTCACCCCTAAGAGATTGACGGAGTTGACTTGCTTGGTTGGTGATCCGTCGAGTACGATTGGGGTGGCTTATCTGTAACTCTCTTGGAGCTGACAATTCGCTCAATTGTTTGCCGGTCGCCGTGGATGTGGGGGATTCTGTGGGTACACTCATGGGTATGGGGTGGGTATGGGTGCTGAGGCCATCTATGGGGACTTTGCGAGGATGATCAAGATTTTTGAAATTCACAAGAAGCAATTAGAGCTGACACTTTATCACAATAAAATTTGATTTTGAATTGTCATACAGCTCACCGACTCGCCATTTAATAAATTTTATGAAACGTCTATGCTGATAATTTTCCCATCAGTCGCATATTGTCAATAATTTTGATTGACCATTACGTCAACCGCAGTTAATTTTACATAATTTGAAAATTCAATTTATAAAAAGTTTGACAGCAAGCATTTCTCAAGATGAATTTGTTGTATAATTGCTAGACATTGAAGTTCAGTTGTTCCTCATCAACTAACAGTTTTTTTTCAATACCGAGAAACAATCGAATCACAGCCGAGACACATCGTATCTTCCTCTGAAAAGGACGATTATACCTTCATTTTGGAATGGCGACTCTGCGTGTGTTTCTCTTTTCCCGCAATCGTTATTAAATGCTTCAGATAAATTAGGAGATTGAATTTCTAAATCGTTCCGAAGAGTTTGATGAGTACAAATAGACAGAACTTTGTTTTGAAGGGACTGTGTTAAAAAGTTAGGAAGCATATTCTGGGAAGAAGAGTGGACAAGTTGATATTTGCATCTGAATCATGTGTACTTCAATGTACTAATCTTAGCCATTCCTTGTCAATGAAATAGAAATGAATTTTCTGAGACACAAGTCGAATACTATGAAAGAGGTTGAAATCTCATTCTAACAGACAGTCAGTCAGATTGAAATTTATAAATGATCATCTCCTTTAGGCGAATATCTGAATACTATAAATCATTCTCAGAGAGAAAACACTGCATTATCAGAGACACCCGGCAAAGCAAGAATGAACACAGGATGTCCACACATGCTCTATTTTCGAGTAATACTTAATTTTTTTCAATACGCTTGTCTGTTTTTCCTGAGTAGTATGCATTCCACGTTAATCCTATTTTTATCTCGTTTGATGAATGAAAATGTAAGAAAATGCTGTCTAGAAGGCACCTTCATTGCAGACAGCATCATTTTTAGTCGCTGTTATACGTGAAATGAGGGTGTACCGATTAGTGATTTTGCTAATCGGCCTATTACTTACTGTTATTTTGCTAATCCGCAGAAGGTAGTCGATTTATCGTCCGATTATTTTATATATATATATATATATATATATATATATATATATATATTCATCTGAAATCAGTGTGATATACTGAAAGTACCAATGTTTTTTCAAGGCGAGATCATGAAATGGCTCAAGATTTCCAAGAATTTGGAGTTGAATTAAAAGAACTGAGACACATAATTGTAGGTCACTCTTCATTGAAAATCAACAAAAATCTCCAAAAGTTCACTAATTGTCAAATAATCGGCCGCTTACTTACTGTTATTTTGCTAATCCGCAGAAGGTAGTCGATTTATCGTCCGATTATTTCATATACATGTATATATTCATCTGAAATCAGTGTGATATACTGAAAGTACCAATGTTTTTTCAAGGCGAGATCATGAAATGGCTCAAGATTTCCAAGAATTTGGAGTTGAATTAAAAGCACTGAGACACATAATTGTAGGTCACTCTTCATTGAAAATTAACAAAAATCTCCAAAAGTTCACTAATTGGCAAATAACTGGCCGATTTATCGTTGCACCCCTCCATGAAATATGATCGAACTCTTGAGACAGAGTCAGCAATTTTATATTCCTTTCTTGGTCAGTGATGTACTCGAGTATACTAGAAAAAGAGTTTCTTGTTCAGTCAAATGTGTGGACACCATGAGAGACAGCAGCGTGATGTGCAGTCCGACAGTTTGTTCAACCAATCTAACGGCTAGACGAAAAGGATGTTCAATTTAGTTGCAAATGTTATCGATTTTAATGCGCGCAGTTTGGTGAGAAACATAGAAATGGCTTGTTTATCTGAAGTTGACGAGGATGGGTGTGGGTTGGCTATTGCATTGGGATAGCTAAGCCGCGCCAAATACAACTCAAATAGAGATTTTCTAAAATATGTGTAAATTATAAGTAGTCAAGTAGAATCTATTGAGAAGAAAAAACGAAGCAACTGCATATCTAGCCTATGGATCTAAGCTACCTCGTCACATGTTCTACTCGACTTGATGTGCATTAAAATCGGTAATGAAGTCAATCCAAAACATTGGGCGTCTACTCAATAGGCGAAGGTTTGACAGATGCACAATTTCAATATGAAGCTGTTTTACAATTCCGTAACCTAGTTTGGGTCTTTTAGTTTGGATCTAACAAGCTCTTATAGACAAAAATTCAGCCTCATCGCCGACTGCCAATGAATTCCATGCTCAGACTGTTAATGACTGGAACAACTTCCCATGAGAATGCGTGGATATTGCGGACTCAAACAAAACTGCGACAATTTTTGTCACTGAAAATCCGATACTAAAGCTGATGAATATCGCATAATTGTGCCTTTGCATTCTTTCATTTGCCTTTATCTAGTCCTGATCTGCCCCCTCTTGAATGATCTGCCGATAGAAAAGCCTAAATTAATGTATCATAATCATTTCTATAATTACCAAATTTCTCGAGCATCGGTATATTGAAAGGTGTTCTAGGGAACGTGAGCATCTAGAACAATAATCGGATCCTGAAATCCCTATGTTATGTGAACCTGGAACTATACAATGTATAACTATGTATTAAAGTACTAAGTTTTATGTATCACCGGTATTATGTATTTTCCTTAAACACATATCTCATTTATCTCTAATGGTGTCATGCAATGGTACTTCAACTGTCTTCAGTTAGAGAGTGTTTGATGGAAAAATAAGTGCTTTGTTCATAAAATGTTTGAAGCCATAGACCTGAAAGAGGAAATGTAAACAAAGCTGATTTTATTCCTAATATACCCTTTTTTTGCAATTCAACTTTCATCTCATCATGTCATTTCCATTGTCATCCTCTGACATGCATTCACTGTTGCAGCTTTATTGTTCTGTTTTTGTTGTTTGTTTTGATTGAAAATAAACTGATGATGCATCATCACAAGATAACGTCCTATCAACAACATTATGTGTGTCTTATCTTGAATATAAAAAGGAAATTTCATTCGAAATATTCCAGTTCTTGATAGCTTTCAACAAACAATCGATTCCAAATTGCTTAGTTGTTTGGCCTAGAGGTGTTTTTCATCCCACTCTCCTTCTTTTTGTGCTGAATGTTTAGAAAATACAGAGTGCACCTATTCTAAAAAACCTATCCTTGACCCGACCAAGATTTGAACCAGGGTCTCCCGGACGCAAAGCGAACACTCTACCTCAAAGCCGCAGCGCCGGTTGAGATGATGCCACTATTCGAAAGAGCATGTGCCAATTATGATGAGCAATATTTTTGGAACGATGAAATCATAGGAACATTCAAATCAGAGCACACTGTACGCAAGCTGACATCATACACATGCACCTAAAATCATGTACGAAGATAAGCAAAATCAAATTTGACTAAGAGCAAATTTGTAAATAATGCTCACATTGCCTTTTATCGGAATAGAAGGGTTCAAATTTACATCAGTTTGGGAATTTTCTAGCGCATTGGTCATGAGACTGTTCGCCTATTTTACCCGCAAAAAGGTTTACCATGGATTTTCAAAGTATAGTTTGAAACAACGGAATATTCATCATTTATATTCAGTATGAAGGAATCCGTAAAACCGATATTCGTTTTCTGCACTATATTTGTGAGATCTTTCGACCACTGCACGCGGCCATCGTCAGACAACTGAATGAGATACAGCTTATTGAAAACAGTTAACACAAATAAACATCACTTCAAAGATCAGTTCAACAGAATAACAAAGATGCGAAATTATAAAATAATGGCTGAAATATACTACTAACAAAGGACACAAGTAAGCATAAGATAATGCACAAAAATCCAAAAAGAAAAGAAAAACTATCAGTCAGAGTTAAAACTTCCAGACATCACTTAACCCTTTCACAGCGGCTAATGTATTGAAAAATTATTCTTTCACATGCGGATGGCTCGCTGTGCGAGTCATAAGAAGTTTTCCTCTCAGTGCGGCATGGCCTGCTCTACGAGCCATGAAATTCAGCGGGAAAACACGTGTTAAAGTGATAAGATAATGAAGGACGAAATGTTGATAACTTTGGAGAACATTTTTTTACTTGGGGGCGTATCGGTATCTCTTATCGCAAAACATGTCATTGTCATCCAAACGTTGACGCGGAAACCCTTTTATCTCAAACAGTGCATTTGCTAATATTTGGCTAATAAACCTGATTTCTTCAGAACTGATTTTTTTCCAACTGAGATTGTGAACACTAACTATTATGTACCGCAAACGATATTCACTGGATCGTACTGTAGAATTGATCTGCCTAAACAGTGGCGACGAAATGGATAATGTTAGTGAAAGCGACTCTGATGATTCAGATCAGTTTTCTGATCTTGATGACTCCGTCCTACCGCAGTTGACTATGTTGCCGCCCGATCCATCACCTGTTAATTTTACGTCATTCGCCAAAGCTGATTCTCCACCTATTCTCAAGGATTCTTTCGTGTCCTCCGCTTCCGGCTCCGCTGCTGTTTCTCGCACGACTTCTGCTCAAATTGCCAGTCCGTGGAAATTTGTCGAAGAGGCGAACGATAGTCGCTCGGAGCTCCCACCCTTTCTCGGTGCCGCAGGTCTTCGAACAACATACGAAGAAGCAATGCTGTCAAACACAAGTGATGTTGACATTTGCAGAAGTGCTCTTAGTTTTTTTATTACGGATGAGTTAATCGAAACACTTGTGCAATTTACAAATATTCGTGCTTCGATCTATCTTCAAACAGAAGCTCTAAAGCCCCATTCTCGCTTTAGAAATTGGACTAATTGCTCTTTCGCCGAAATGAAGAAATTTATCGGTATTGTACTGCTGATGGGCGTCGTGAGGAAGCCTCAACTCACTGACTACTGGAGTACTGATGATTTAGTTTGTACTCCCTTCCTTCACTCCGAATTTTCTCTTACACGAGATCGTTTTCTCTTGATTTTACATTTCATTCGATTCGCAAATTATGAAAATCTCGGTGGCGAAGAGAATTGTCTTCGTAAGATTCAGCCATTTGTTCACATGATTCGTTCGATTTGTAAGGATGTGTATAGGCCATCTCAGAATGTGACTGTGGACGAGTCTTTACTTTTATATAAAGGTCGGCTGTATTTTAAACAATACATACCGGCGAAGAGAAGGCGCTTCGGAATCAAAATTTATTTTTTATGCGAAAGTGACTCTGGTTTTACATTGAACTTTTCAGTTCACACTGTAAAAGCAGATCATGATCAGTTTGCCTCCGCTTGTTCTAGTCTCAGTGTATCGGAGCGAATCGTTGTTCATCTTTGTGATGAACTATTGGATTTAGGATACACTGTTTGGTGTGATAATTGGTTCAACAGTGTCAGGTTGGCCAATTATTTATTATCAAGAAGAACGCTTTTAGTCGGCACTATTCGTCCGAACCGTGGTGTCCCGCCCATGCTTCAATTTTGCTTAAATTTAGAGTCTAAACGTACTTGTAAAATTTGTAATCAATGTGATATAACGTTCAATTCATTATACGATTTCGATGGTTTTGGAAATACGATAAACATGTACTAAGAGTACTGAGACATAATGAAATTTCTTTATTCATACAAATATAATAACCAAATAATAAACTTCTGAAGCTCAATCCAGATAAATATCTATGTTCAATAACTATTTAATGAATTAAACCCAATGACGAAAATGAAAAATTCAGAAATTTCTTGTATCTCTGTCCGCCTTGTTGTCTATGTTTAGTTTTAAAATTAAGTACGTGTGTTGACTACTTGCATATTCGCAGTGGATTACATGCAATAATTAAATAAATGAAACATTATAATTCAATTATAATCATAATCAACTTTCGTAGTTCAGATATATTCAGACACATCAAAATTATTAGTCAACTATAGCTGACCGCCCACTCGGAAAATTCAAGAATATATATATATACATTCAAGACATGAATATAGATACATTGACAAATAACTTGGAGAGGAAATAACATTCATCCGACTAAAAGATGCCGTGTGTGTTATTCACTTGGTAGGATTAAAAAAACTACCGTATTTTGTGATGCCTGTCCAGGAAAACCGGGACTTTGCATTAGTCCATGTTTTGGCAATTACCACTCCATATTGCATCCATCCATTAGCTTTCTTCGTTATTGCATGATCAATCTTGAAGATAGTAAAAGTCAAATATGTGGATTATATATTAAAATTATGTATTTAAAGAAGCTTTCAGTTGCACGAATATTCTCATTTGGGGATTGGAGGGTAGACCTCCAATGTTTGCTATTTAAAAAGAAAAACTCCGATTTTCTATAACTGAGCAGGAAAGGTGCTGAAATGCATCGTTCGATCTTAAAATATCGGAGTTATTCTATCTAAATGACAAACAGTGAACTAGCGGAGGCCTACACTCCAATGCCCTGAATAAAAATATTGCAATTACAATTTGAATTTATCAGCGGCGTAGGGTGCCGTTTTGAAAAAGGAATTCGAGGAAAATCTGAATATAGGGTGATCCACATACATTATTTCAATCTATTCATATGCAAGCGCTTACATGCAAGACAAGTAATTACTACTGTACACGGATATGTGCAAAACTTCGCCTTAAATCAAACTATGCTCCGCATTCATTTTGCATTGATGTAGGGGTCTTCAAAAATTAATTGAACCTCAATTAATTGATGTCAATTAATTGATTGCGATGAATTTCATTTATCAATTAATTTATTGTATTCAACTCAATATCAATTAATCGATTGTCTTCATTTCCAATTATCAATCAATTGATTGCTGCATGTCCCAATATCAATTGATTGATTGATTCATAATCAATTAATTGGTTCAATTATTTTATCAAGTTTCACTCCATTGTAATATATAGCATTACAATTCACCTAAGATTTTCGCTTCTTCCTGCGCATCCACTGTACAAAATTCATTCTGCTGACTCAATCTGACACCTCTCAACTCTCTGATCTACTGCATATTCTTCAACATGATTGCCCCTACTTGTCAAGCTTCGAAAGTCATTATCCATGGACAACTAGATAATATAGGGGGAGGGTCAAAGCTGAGAGTTCATGAAACGATGATAATTATTGAAATCTGAATCAATAAAATCAGTGAACATCAAAACTATGGGGATGCAAAATGATCATACAATATTAATACCGGCATTATAACTGATTGAATCGAGTTCCAATATGAATACAATTATTCTAGGCTAACTCTATTTTATGAAATATAGGCCTACATGTTTTTCCATTGACTAATTAATAATTATCGATCAGTTAATTAATAAATTCTATTATCAATTAATTGATTGGGTACATTTCAATATCAATTAATTGATTGTCTGTAATTCCAATTACCAATTAATTGATTGATTGCCCAGGAGTCCAATGCCAATTAATTGATTAGTCAAACTTTCAATTAAAATTAATTGATTGGTAAAAATATCAATTACAATTAATTGATTGGACTGAGCAATTTAATTGCAATCAATTTTTGATGACCCCTGCATTGATGTAGGCCCGCTATATGCATGCACAGTTGCACATATCAAAAACACTACACATCAACAAATTGAAAAAATTAAATGATAGCTTGCTTGTGAAGAATTCCATAATTATAATCCAAACATTGAACACATACAAACGTAGATCACGACAACGCTTCTTTACTCTACAAAATTCATCAAAATCATAGGAATTTTGTTTTGATGAAAGTTCGAAAAACATATTTTTTCAATTACTTCCGAATAACATTTCATATCAATTTCTTGTTTGTTTTCAAGTACTCCAAACGATCTGAGATTTCACACCAAAAGTTGTCAAAGTGTATCTGAATCAATTGAAAGTTGCCCTATTTCAACAACACCATTCAAATTCCTTGGTTGAACAGTGGATATGATAAAGCATCCTCAGCGGTTCTGCATTTGTCTCTGTATAACTGCGTATGATTCCATGATTACACGAATGATGGCAAAAACAGCTGCTTCCCAATTGCCCCGCATTCTCTATCCCGACAATGTTATTCAGTCCGCCAGGTTGAATAGTAGCCTTATGCTTGTAGCATTGAAGCTGATAGTATAAGCGTCGACACGGTGTCTTAATTAAGGAGTCTTGCGATAACGCACCAAATATAAGTGCTATTGTTGCTAAATCTTAGAGGAGACGTCCAAGAAACAAGAAGTGGAATCAAAATTAACGCTGATTGATATCGTTGCTTTTTACAATAGCTACTTTGGAATCAAACCGAATCACTAAGCCGTAAAACAGTTTGCTAATCATCATTAAAAATCGATGGAATCAATTCACAACTTAACACAGAAAATAAATAGATATTCAGGGAATGCTGTGAATACTATACCCGCCACGCCACTGGAATTTATTCTTATTATAAAAATGTCTATGCAATGAATCCTCAGCGAACATTTTAATTTGAGCCTATACAGCCCTACGTATATTCTCACTTTACAGTATGGCGACTTTTTTTGAGCACTCTGTACATTTTATTTCTGTGCATATTGGTATAATATATTTTCGGCCATCCTCGCAGTTGACTTCTTCCTTGATTATATTTTAGAAGCGAAGGCGATAATGTTGTTGTCATCGACCACGTTTATCCTTCATTCATACATTCTAACGTTTTGATCACTCCTTTGTTACTTTGATATTACAATCGGCAAACATCAGAAAACAGGTAAATTCATTAGCGGGAACCTGGTGTACGACGTGGCTTATCGGTGTCTGAGCCGCCGATCAGGCGATATGTGATTAGGACCGAAGGAGACAAGGAGATAAGAACGCCTCTGTCGTCAGCCCCTCAATACTGCCGCATAGGACAGAATTTTAAGAAATATCATCGCCGCAACACAGAGAAAGTTTTCGTGGCTCGCTCTGCGAGCCATGCCGCAGTGAAGGGGTTAAAACGTGCTTTGTCCTGTTATCAGAGGAAAAGCGATGGGACCAAAACGCCTACTTCACAATTCTTCTCTTCCAGCTTATTTCTTTGTCGATGACTTCGATGTTCTTGGTGTCGATTGTATGTCCACACTCAACTGTGTGATGGGCAACCTCCGATCTCATCACGTCCATCTCGCGTATCGCTTGTTCGTGCTCCTTTCTCCTCTCCTCAACAGGTCGCTGTGTTTCACCCACATAAGACCAATCACAATTGTCAACGCCACAGGGAATCTTGCAGACCGCGCCAAGAATCTTAGCTGGCTCCGGTCTCTTCCTGACCAACAAAGACCGAAGAATGGAGACAGGCTTCATGCTCACGCTTACATCAACAACTCGAAGAATTGATTGTAGTTTTTCCGAAATCCCCTGAACGTAAGGCAGAGGATACTTCACCCTTGAAGATATCGCTTGATCGCGGACACCACTTTCTGGAGACGATGAGCCACAACGCCACCATCTCTCCGTCTCAGCTGCACCATAACCATTGCTGGTGAGAGCACTCACTACATGTCTCTTCTCCTCCTCCAGAGACTCCGGGGAACAAACCAAATGCGCCCTGCTTGAAAGTGATCTCACTACACATTTAAAGACGCTTCGTGGATGAGACGAATCCCGATGCAGGTACCGATCAGTATGGGTAGCCTTCCTGAACACAGAGAAGGCGAAACTTGCTTCGCCACGAGAGATATTAACATCCAAGAAGGACAGCTGATTGTCAGTCTCCACTTCCTTGGTAAAACGGATCGATGGACGAAAACAGTTAAGGAAGGACACCAAGGACTCCAAATCATCATCAGAATGAGGCCACATTAGGATAATGTCATCCACATATCTCAACCATAAAGCTGGCTGGGGGATTCCACGAGACAAAGCACAATCCATTGCCAACCTCTCAAAATGAGACATAAAAATATTGGCCGCAACTGGACCTAAGCTGCTTCCCATGGCAACTCCATCTTTCTGGCTATAAATCTCACCATCAAACTTGAAATAACTGGAAGTCAAGACCATTCTAGACAAAGCTACAATTTCTTCCACAGTCCAACGAGATCTTGCCACCAACGAAACATCACGTCGTAAAAGAGTGTCAAACACACGAATTGTCTCCTCCAAAGGGACGTTCGTAAAAAGCGACTCAACTTCTAGGGATGCCAAACAACCATCCGTTCGGTGATGCCGCTTCATCTTCTCAATGAAATCGTACGAGTTCAAAACGAAGGATTCAGTGTCAATCACATATCGACGCAGTTATGTAAAACTATCGTAAGTGCATTTTCGTCATTTTTCAAGAGAGACAAAATAAGATTTTAACGATTATTGTTTCATGCATTTCACTTATTTAGTGCAACTTCCTTCAATTCTAGTAGTCCGATATGCTTAATATTGATATAGTGTTGTCGTATGCAATGTTTTTCGTGGCATCATATGTTTACGATGGACAGGGTCAAATCGAAACAGACACTGACGATAGTTTTACATAACTAATAAAGAAAAATTCTGCAGATACGATACTTTACAAAACTGCTAAATATACTTTGTTTACCATTTTCAACATATTCGATCTCTCTTTCTCTCTCTTATGTATACGATAGACTATCTCATACGTAGCTACATGTAAGTTAATATCACATCGACCACGAAACGTCGTTGAATAAATTCGTCCAATTTCAAATTTGTTGAATAGGCCTATTGGAATCTACATTGCACAAAGTAATATACACTTTCGGAAGTCCATGTTGCACTTCCGGTAAATCAGTGATAGAGACAATCTTTTAATGATATTAGTTAATGTTGTAAATCCCCGAAACGTCGTGATTTAGGTATTTAATTCATATCAGCTACCTGTGTTGCCTAAAGACCAGCGACTTTATGAAATAATCGTATCACCATTTTGTTATAAGCTAGAGATATTACAGATTTATTGCATAATGACTATTTGTTAACAAAGAAACGAAACGTTGTACCTTGGTAAGCGAAACGTTGAACATTCTAATCTTAACTTATTTTCCAGGCCAAGTCGGCAAGTAAAAGCGATTTATTTGGAAACAATGTTATTGTACAATTTGATGATTAGAAAGCAGTTTGCTTAACGATATTCAAATTCTCATTCAAGCAATGATTCAATGTTATCAGCAGCATCACAAGTGTTCAAAAGGTGATAGAAATCGTGATGAAGTTGAGGTATGACATTCATTTCGCACAATTTGGCTAGATCACGTTTTTTCGCCACGGATATGCCCTGGGGTGGGGTTTTGACTCACATCGATTTCTCCTTCGCAAAAGTTCTACTGGCTCTAAGGCGTCGGCATTGTAAGTATCGGCCACCTCTAGGATGAAGGGTTTTTTGACGCGAATCCATTTCGCCTGAGAAATCAGCATTTGCGAGCCATTTTCGTAATATACTTTCGAGCGAAAATAATTTTGTTTGGCCTTGTTCCAATCGAGGAATTCTTCTTTTCTCATTTCGTTAACTTTAAAGTTCTGCTTTCCTATTTTGGATGTTCTTAACACTCCTACCCATTGTTGGGGGGTGAAAATTTCAATGTTCCGGCTGTTGCATTCCACGGCTGCATGCATCGCGTCGCCTTCGTTTTGACTATGTCCCGACTCAAAAAATATCAAATTAACTTCCTCAACTCGTTGGGATGTTTCTATGAAGTGCAACAGCATTGATAGTATGGCATAGTTCCTGTTCTGACTGCAAGTTGCGTCACTGAAAGCGTGCAATGTTTTAGAATTGCAATTTTGCTCAACATCATTGAAGTATTGCATAAGGCAAGTACATACTTCATTGGCCCCCTTGCCTGCAGTTCGTTCATCCCAAAAGTAACATGAGCCATGTCTTGTTCCATAATTGTAAATCGTGAAATTGTAGCAAATAAGCTTCCTTGAATAATAGAATAAGGAAGCCTCGCCTTTAGGACAACTCAGTTGAGCCTCAAAATCAAAGACAATTACGGTTGTCCCATCCATCTCCATAGCTTTGGATTTTGCGTCATCCTTCAACAAGCGGACTTCAGTCTTCCGTGTTAGATGAGCCAAATTGTCTTCAACATCCTGATCAGTTTTAATTGTCTTATTCTTAAAAGATTCACATGCTGAGCATCAATCTTTCTTTGGGTTGTGAATGGAAATAGGTCTATTCAATCCCATGAAAACTTTTTTGTAAGTAGATAATGTGGATGGACATTCTACTGAATCCTTGTACAATTCGTAGCATTTCTTGATGGAATAATCAGATGGAAGGTATAGACGATTGCTGTCAGCCCTGGAATAGTGCGATGGCAAAAGTGGCAACGATCTGATGTGGGAGATGATTTGATTTCTTTTCATTTCATATTCATCATGTCTGTGATGTCTTTGTCTTCCTCGATTATCTGGTCCCATAGTGGCTGTGGGAGACACTTTTTTAAGAGAAGTTTTGACGACCTGCTCGGAAATTCCGAGAGTGTCTAGGAAGAAAGTTTTGCAAACTTTGTGGATCGTTTCATTGGTTTTGAGCGTGTAGATAAGTGAATTTGATCGTCTATTTTGTTTGTTGGCATTACGCTGTTTTGGTAAATTTTCAACTCTAGACATTATAAAATTTCTTTGTTGCGTGACGCATCCAATAATGATGGAATATGTTCTCCCTATCCTGTTGTTCGACTTTCTGATGACATTTTTCCCTACAAGATAGTCCACAACCTTGTTTCATCTTTCTCCTTTCTCTCTTTACATTTTCTTTTGAAGCTTCGTACGAGTCTCTCTCTCTGTCGTCTCTTCTTATTCTCCTCTCTGGTCCAAGATCTTTTTCGCTTCCTTCCCCGATCTTTCTTCTCCGAAAGAACAGCATCATGGAATTGAAGGTTCATTGTAAACGATGGAGGTGATGGTTCTTCTGAAATAGAAAACACGGGTTTTATAAAGACTTGATATAAACATACATAAAATAGCTTAGACCAAGACAAAAACAGCTTTCTTGATATGTATCAAAATGAAATTTTGGCGAGAGCCTCCGGCGGATCTAGACAAAAATAGCTTTCTGAAAATCAAAATGAAATTTTGGCGAGAGCCTCCGGCGGACAAATATGGACAAAAGTACCGTCTGGTCTGATAACGAATAACACAGAAATAACATAACGTGACAGGTAGTATTTGACATACACTTTCTATTGATACCACGCGCTTCAAATTGTTGTGCGATTTCTCGAACTACTGCACAGGTCTAAGAGGTGTTTTCCTGACTTAAAGAATAGAAGATGCATTATGGATACCAATAAACTTTTCATTGATAATTTCTGGCAAAGTGGATTTCTTAAGTTCATATTCTCGCACCCTACGTGAGAAATCGGTTAGGTAGGAGCTTTAGTTTCGTTTCAATAGACCATTTCGAAATTGACTGTCAATGCACCCGCCTCTATCCGATTATGTATACTTCCATCGCAAAATGCCCTACGGTACAATTCTTCAAGTAATGGCTCCGTACGCAAGAGTAACATATAAAGATATTTGCTTGTATTTTTTCAACTCACCTTGCAATGGTTCATCAGCAATTATTGTCCGGAATAATCCAGTCGCTGTGATCGCTTCTTTCTCTGTTGCAGTCGACATTCTGGAACCGTCTGAAATCAAGCCATAACAAGACATGTTAAGAAATAAAGTTTCAAGAATGGTGATGAAAATAACTTACGGTTTCGAAGGGCAGCCTGCACCATACGCATTCCTCTGCTACACGAACCATACATCGTCCTATCCATCATATTATTTTGTGATTAGAATGGGTGTACGTTGCTACACGTTATGCGATTTGAATTTATAACAGAATTAGTCGATTTCAATTGTGAAGTGTGACTTTCAGTCGCGTTTACACGAGGCAACTAAGTTGGAAGTAACTAGTCACACACTGCCTCACACACCGACACACGCCGTCAATTTCGCGCGCGTCAAGAGAGAAACTAACAGGTGACGTCTGAATCATAGATAGCTGACACTCAGAGAGAGAATTTGAAATTTCTCAGCGTATTCTAATAAATGACTTACTTCCCACTTTCTAATAGTTTCATCAGTTCATGTTCTCGTTTAATGGATTATCAAAATTTGAAATAACATGAACGTCTATTTAAGATGTCATTTGAAAATCATCACAAACTGGTGATATTCGCGAGTGAGACATCTACATCCCTGTGCATTTCATAGATATCAAACTCTATGAGGTGTAGACATCGTTGGCAATGCTGAAATAATTCATGATCTATTATCGTAATTGCATAGATATGGAGGGAACTACGATAATTGGTTTTGTAAAACTATCGTAAGTGGCAGATACGATACTTTTACAAAACCGAAAATTATGACAATGTACTTAAGATAGTTTAGCAAAATCGATTTCTAGAAAATTGAATGAGAATTGGGGCTTACCATTTGGCCATATCAAAGCCCACACTATGAGCATATCAAAACCAAGTATAACTCAATTTCGCCAATTTGGCACTTACGATAGTTTTACATAACTGCGTCGATATGGCTTCATGATGTTCGCCAACACCCTTGATAGAGATGACCATAAACTCCCACTCATGGATACTATTGGACGCAAGGGCACCCTTTGCTTATGGACTTTTGGCAAACCAAATAAATGTGGCATTTGAAAGTAAGTCGGACAAAGACGTAGCATTTCTTCTCTGGTCATCCTTCGATCTCCAACGATGCCATTCAGGAAACGGTGCAGTTCTTTTCTCATTCTCTGACCAGGATCTCTTGAGTACTTCTCATAGGGACAATTATCAACGAGCTCCCTTAACTTTTCCATGTATGCATCCTTGTCCAAAACCACAGTGACATTACCTTTGTCCGCTGGCAAGATTATTACGTCATCCATTCTTCTCAGTCGCTTGAGTGCATTCCTTTCACCTGTGCTCAAGTTCGACTTCGGATTCCGTGTGTTTCGAAGAACTGCGGATGCCCGCTTCCGAACGTAAGACTTGTCTTATTCACTGCACCCATGTATAGCTGTCTCCAAGGAAGCTATAGAGTCCGGATGAGGTATTTTCGAGACAGTAACAGAGAAGTTCAGCCCTCGTTCCAGGACTGCCAGCTCATCTGAGTCAAGTGTAGTGGAGCTCAGATTGTGAATGTGACTGTCTCCGATCGACAGTCACACCAATCTCCTCATCAAAAAAACCATCAAGGGATTTCAAGCGGTTGAGTCTTCCTTTGAAATGTTCTGAAAACTCAATTCCCCATCGTTTCAAGGAAGCAGAGAGAAAGCTTGAGACTCGTTCACGAAGAACAATATCCTCCAACAAAATGAAAAGGCACTTCTTGCGGAGAGCAGCATCCGACAGTGCACGTTCAGAACTCCTCTTTAGCCTCCGAATCTCCCTGTGTAGCAAACCGCGACTGATACTTCGATAAAGAGCATGATCATGCTTGAAACAGCCGGGCAAAGTAAACCACAAAGATCGAGGAAGCAACTCCAAAGCAAGACAATCAAGATTTTCAAAGTGTTGAAGACTTGGCATTGCGACTACCTCTGAGTCTGTGAGTAGAGTTCACCCGCAGCCGCATGCAACCGCTTGGCACCGCCCCTGCGTCTACACATCTTCATTTCACGACAACAAAACACTGTCCACTACGTGTTCACCAATCTCTTGTTCTGTAGATGAAAAAGGAAATTATTATCGAAGCATTTTCTAATTTGAACTAATAAATTGTTTGAGAGAATTTTTTCTTGTCACCATTTCTGTTCCCAAATTGCCTCTCTCTTGTTCTCAATTTCTTCCACGGTAATATTCACCGTCTAACACCTTGGATAATAAATCATATCTGTATTGGACACCACACTTTGCATCAAGTTCTCACGATAATTGCAATAGTGACTGCGCATTGCAGATCTTCTCATGATATTCGGGGATAACGTAAAGCAGACATAGAAAGCTAATGCGCAGTCGATGTTGAGATTAGAAAGACAATTGAATGAAAAAATGAATCTTTATTGATGAAGAGGATTAATCATAACAATCACAAACAAGCCGAACTTCCTGTGTCGCCTTTGTTTGAATAATCTTCAGATTTCCAATTCTTCGACGGATTCCAGCATTTTCTGTTTAATATTTCCATTATAGGCGTTAATCCTCCTCCTCGACATAATGATTCACTTTACGATAAGGATATTTTAACAAAATGCGTTGCGCAAATTACGTAAGTGGAGCGGAAATGTTACTGAGTTCAAGTTAATTTCGCCATCACTTTCAATGACACGAACCTAAAGTGAATTTTATTGTGACTGATATGAAACATTTACTGTGGAAGTTGCCATGAGACGCGATTCTTCTTCCCAACAGCTGTACCCACAGAAACGCCTCTTCTTCCGTTTGACTAGAAGTGAAGCATTGGAACATGTAACGTAAATAAAATGGCACAATCTCCTGACTAAATACCATAGCAATCGAACAATGAGCAACCAGTTCAACATTAAGCACGCCGAATTATGCAAAGTTTCAATGACTGTTATCAACCGCATCACACAGCAAAGAGACACAGACGATATCAAGTTCTACAGAGAAGTTTGTGAACGCTTTTTCATGTTCCCACTAACTTTTTTCAAAATGATCGGAGGGCCCAACATTATCGAGAGAACTTTTGCGCAATGATCTGAATTCTTCGAATCTGAATTAGTCATGGCGATTGGAGCATTTTGACGGAATTCACAGCAATCCGCAAGCGACGCATGACTATTTTTCCTATCTCTGTAAGGCATTGAAAATTTCTTTTTGCCCACTTATTAAGTTCCTGCATGTGCCATCTGCTTGAATCAGTTTTCACTTCTAGCAAAGTGATACAATTAAACAATCTAATTCTGTGGTCACGACACTCTCACATTGATTTCGTTAAAGGCCATGACAAGCGGACACACAATTGCTGGTAAAGCGTGCGCATGTGCTAAGATGTAATAAAATCCCTCATAAATCCCAGCAAAGATGGCAAGTGCAAAATATTAAGCCTTAAATCACAAATACATTTACTATTCCATATATAGCTAAAGTATATCAAAGAAATGTGGCAAGATATAAGATTCTTTGCGTCAAACTCTTTTTGTATATGGATCACGTAAAAAATGTAGTTGCAACTTTTAGATCGTAAATCACAAAAATTATCCCATGTATTTCAAATAAGTAACAGTAATGGACATATATTTCATGTCTATTATTTTGTATTATTTAGTTCTATTATTTAGCAAAGCAATATTAGCTATATTAAAAAAGTTAAAAAATTTAATAATTGCACTATATAATAATCATGAATATTTGATTACTTGTGAATTAGTCAATGACGGAACTTTCCGTATCTAATAAACTCCCAAGAAGTATCCTCCATGAAAAATTATATTCTTGTTTTTATTTAAAATTATATTCTTATTTATATAGCTTTCCTTTAATTAAAACATGACATTGGGAAGCGACTTTTGATCAGCAATTGTCAGACCGACACCTACAATTTAGAAAATACCCAGAAACATAGGCCTTTAGGCGTTTTTTTCTACTGTATCTTGCAGTCTTCGTCTGTCTGCAACTGTAATATACGATGTATATAGACAAGCCATACGTTATTCACAGTCGATGCATAATATTTAGCTGACTGCGTCAGTGACAGTGGCTTTTGTTCTTCGACCGAGGACGCATGCTATTCATTCGCTATGTCCCTCAGTATTATAGAGACGAACCATATTAGTTGCTAATTCACTGTCGCAGACCGTGCATTCAACGTTCAAATGCCTTGCAGAGTTAGTCTCAGTCGTCGACTCCTGTGACAATGTGTTCTTGTCTTACGTCGCGTCGTTTATCTGAATATGTACTACCGACCCACAAAGATGTATTTGCGTGTAACTACAGTATTATTCAGCTATGCTTCTCATGCCCATCACAATACGACGAAAGTAGGACGCTAAATAGTGGATTGAATTTTACTGCTAAAGTAATGAAAATCAAATTAGCCTTTGTGTTGATTTCATTAGTGATAGCTACTTAAGAAAAATTAATTAACTGGTCAGTATGAACTTCCTGTTCGTGTTACCTGCAAACCCGGTCAAACTTTAGTTAATAGCATAAATACTATTGAAAACAAAAACAAATGTAATTGTAAACTGTGCAAGGATATTGGACCTAAATATATGTGTAGCGATAAATACATTGTGTATAATTTTGAATGTAAAATTTGTCATGAAAATTACATTGGCCAAACTTGCCGACTTTAAAGTTACGGCATGATGAACACAGACGTAGTTTGAACTGTCAAGATCGTAAAAGTGCACTATTTTAACATAGTTTGATTGACCCGGCCGATAGAATGATGAACATCGATAATTTCCAGTTTTCTGGCCTAAATAAACAAAAGAATTCGATGCAAGCTAAAATGGCTGAAGCACGCTTCATAGCGTTGAACAAGCCACAAATCAACCGCAAGCATGGACTGATCTCACGAGTCGTCACTGCCCAATCATTTTTATATTTAATCCAACTGCCTGTTCATTTACTTGCCCCTTGATACTGTCCACCGTGACGAAACGCGTCGGGGACCTTTATTTATTTTTTAAAAAATAAAAAAATTGTCTAAATTGAGGGAGAGCTATATTTTTGCTTACATCGTGGAAAATTGAATTTTTCTGCTGCTTGGTTTTTTATGGCCCTTCAGATTATACTAAGTTTACGCATTAATTTGTAGATATTCCATACTTCCACGGTGTCACGGAGGGTGCGGTTTCTTCTAAGGATTCTTCTTCACATTCCTGTCTAATATGACCTCTAGATTCCGAATATGATGGTTAAAGAATCATCCACCGAGGATTTTCGAGAAAAAGTCAAATATTCAAAATGGTAGGTTTTGAAACCGAAACTGCACTCTGCCCACTTCCACAAAAAATTCCTAAGAGATTTTTCCTCACATTCTTATGTAATTTGACCTTAAGGTTAGGAATATGATGGCTAAAAATCATCGCCTGAGTATTTTTGAGAAAAAGTCAGGAATTACAATGCAAAATTCATTAAAGAGTATTATGTTATTAACTAACAGTTTTCCAACAATGATCTTCATGTGTTATTTAAATCAGCTCTAAGCATTAATAAAGCATGATACTCCAGAAATTGTAAAACTATGTTATATTTGAATTCATGAAACATGAAAGGAACGTTTGAGAGGGACAAACCGTACCCAATGACATTACCTGCGGTGTATTTCCTTCAAAATTGTCTTAAATTACAATATGCAGGCTCGTCTTTTTCATAAAATGCTCATAAATAATTTTGAAAATATTTCTTTCGCATTTGGTAACTGGTTAAATATCAGGCTCTATTACAAAAGGAAAAAAATTATAATAATATACATGTAACTATCAAAATGTTATATAATCAAAACTATAATCAAAGCTTCCAGCATATTCTACAAATGCCTTCCGTTGAGGTTGGTACAGCAGTCAGAAATTTTCTCGTAAAGTTCGGATTAGCAGTGTCGCTCACTTTGTCATTTTGCCAAATGGAATCGAAATTTGAATTTGAAGTTTCGCTGACCTGTTCACTGTAAATCCCCAGTCCATGTTGCCTCGACATATGAAATTCGGCCGCATAATGAAATGTGCAATGGAGTTTGGGAGAATTTAAAAATGTGGAATTAAAAGGTCAATGCGAACTTGTTAATACGCTCGTATATTCGCTTCTCGTCCAAATCTTTACCAAATCATTCCGTACGTACGTGATCCTAAACTTTAGAAAGCCGATACGATAGGCAAAATTTTGATTGTTGCAATCGAGCGCAATTTGTCAATATTTTTAAGGAGGTTGCGCGCATTATTGCCATTAAACGTTCCTCCGTGATATTGTTCCTTTATTATGTCGCATTCCTTCAGCCAATTATATGCAACCTCCGGAGAAGCACTTTCCAGTGTTCTAAAAGACTTTGATGGATGAGTTTTTAGCCATCATATTCGCAATATCTTATAGAGGTCAAATTACATGGGAATGTGAAGAAAAATCTTTTAATAATATTTTATGAAAGTAGGCACAGTGCAGTTTCGGTTTCAAGGTCCACTATATTGAATATTTGACCTGTTCTCGAAAACCCTCGGTGGATGATTTTTTAGCCATCATATTTTGAATCTAGAGGTCAAATTAGACAGGAAAGTAAAGGAAAATCCTTTATGAAATTTCAAAATTGAAAACCGCACTCTCCGTGACATCGTACTTCATGCCAACTGATCAAAGGATTTGTAAAAGTTTAGTGTCATCGACATTTGTTACACTTATACCAGTTGACCACTATAATTTATCTAGCTTGCATTGACCATTTGCAGATGGCTCACTACTTAAAACACTAAAACAGTGGGAAGATGATATAGAACAGCGGAAGGTGTTAATTGACAACTTTTAATTCATTTTCTCAGTTGAAACTGATAGCATCTTAATTCTGCCACCTGGTTATGCTTAAAGATTTCAATATCACACTCGCATTATATCCACATTAATCTCGATTGTACATAAACATAGGTATCTATGCTGAAGAAACAGAAGAAACGAACCACCATGAATCTGTAATGTCTTTCTAACTTCATTCCACGATTTACCGCTTTGTGACGATTGATCATCGCGCCAGAGTTCATCAAAGTTCACGAAATGATGTAAATCAGTATCATAGATATGGTATGTCCATTAAAGGAGTCCTTTGATCTGTTTAATATAATTAGGCTGATAACAGTTGGGATTATTATATAAACCTCTCGTATACAGTAGGAGCCACGATTTTTGAGATTATGTATTGTTCTAGGCATAGAGTAGATATATTAGGTGGAGTGATAACTCGGCATTTATAAAATCCCAAATGTGTATACACTTTCGATTTTATTAAATGAACTCAAGGGAGATGCAGTCGGAATTGTTTCCAAATGTTAGATGTGCAAATGTTTGCAGTTTTGAAGAAATTGCAACGGAATTGATTGAACATGATGGCATAATTCAGAGGGAAATTATATTATTTTACAGATTCCGTGTCATGACAGCCTTGGAGAGGTATTGTTTGTTAAATTAGCAGCTCGATGACGTGCTATTGCTTTCATGCTCGACCTCAAGAGAATCTTCTTAAGCGTAATCATATCACAAGGAACATGCCGCTGTCAGAGAAAAGTCACATAATCAAAGACAATGATTTCAATTAACTTTAAAAGATGTAAAAGGGTCCACATCACTATTCAGATTCAATAAATAAAACATGAATTTGTGAATCATAAAATCAAGCCGGTGGAAATTGATTTAAAAACTTGAAATTTCAGCCAAGAAAGCACGAATAGCATCGCGACTTTTTCATGAAGACTTCCATTACAATACAGATCATGAAATTCCCTTGATCAGCTTGATTTCTTCTTAGTCAGGATGCCTTTCAGCAAATATTCATTCCTTTTGATATCCAACTTGTTTCACACTACTTATATAGGAGAGTCATCTCGGTAGTATATAAATTGGCAAATTTTGACCTTTTTCAAAAGTGCTCAAGTAATTTTTTGGACCACGGGAACGTAATCTCCTCCAAAAACTGAATCTTTTGATATAAAAATTTTCACTGTATACAGATACTTTTTTGAGTCGACACTCTACCTACATATCCCTACTCTATGGTTCTAGGTAGATGATTCCAACTTTTTTCAACTCATTGTTTGCACAATATATTGCAATTTATACAGTCAATAACGCGTGTAGCCGCCTCGCGAAACAAGCAGGCTGTGTACTCGTGTGCGCTCGAGACAATCCGTCTCAAGAAATCATGTGGGATTTCATCTCAGCAATTCTTCATTGCCTGACGGAGCTGTTCCAAGTTCTGTGGCGGAGGATTCTGTTGTTGGATCTTCTTCATGTGACTCCAAACATGTTCGATCAGATTCATATCCAGAGACTTGGAGGGCGAGCGCAATGTCCTCAACTGCGCATGCTGATTCCACTGATCAACCTCTGCTGCTCTATGAGGAGTGGCATTGTCATCCTGGAGAATGCATTCCGATGAGCCACCATGCTTCTCTTGGATGAAAGGGAGGAGTTGACAATGCTGGACGTTGCCGTATACGTTGGCGGTGACGCCTGTCCTCAGAAACACCGACTCCGTCTTCCCTTCGTAGGAGATCCCTCCCCAGACGTGAAGTTCCTTGGAGTTCCGACACTTGAACGTGGTTCTGTAGAAGAATCTGTCTCGGTTCGCGGCGAACACAAATCCTTCACTCTGCACGAAACAGACGAAAACGACTTTCATCTGTGAAGATAAAAGTGTAACATCTCCAATGATGCAGCCTCCAATGCACCCGCTACATTGCCCATGCTTCTCTACGGGAAATATGAGCTGGTGATAGGCGAGGTCTTCGTAACATGTTTTTCTTCCGTGTAAAATTTCTTCCTTTCTTTCATTTTATGCTGTCTATGAGTACTAGGGAGTATAGTTTGTGCATGGCAATAAAAATAAAAATAATTCAAATAAAAAAATAAAAATAAAAATAAAAAAATTCAAATAAAAATAAAGTCTCCTTCCAGCATCAATCAAAGACTATGTCTTTTTCAATTATTGCCATGTGAAAGATTGCTGTGCTTTGATTTCTATCTCTTCATGTATAAGGATATCTCTATATTTCCCCAAGTATCTGTTATGAATGATTCAAATTTTATGTATATCAAAGTTTGCATCTAAAATTTGTTTCTGTCCAAAGTTAGCACCCGTTGAGATTGGACAAAAGGCCTCGTGCCACTAGATTTTAATGAATTTCGTGACTCTTTTTATATATGACACATGGCTTAACTATGTGACATGCGCTTGATATTTTCACAGGTGATCTTTCATAACATTGATACTAGGTCAAGATGGCGAAATTGGTACTGGCGAGGCAGAATCTAACTTGGGAATTCTCCAAATGTCATCTCGAGATCTCGAAGGCCTAAAAGTGGTCGACATCTCGAGATTGAATTCACTACATATAATGAAGAAGTGAACGAGACAATGATCTGGATGATCTGCGAAATCAAATTGAATTTCCAGAATGAATTTTGTTTGACTTGAACGGTAATTAAGCGGAAAGAGACCGATGAACGTAAAAACAGTCGTTGCTGAACTTGAACTGAACGGAGTTCGCGATATCAAAAATTAACGTTATCTGGCCGCCGTTCAAAATTTTCGTGAACTTTTTATTCTCTGCAAATAACGGATTTCTCGGAGAATTTTCCACTTGATCTCTTGTTTTTTTTAGCATGCCTCGTGGATGGAAAAAGAGGACACAAAAAGGCAGACAGCCTAATGCAAAGGAGTATAGTCAGGTGAGAGGGACATGTTCTTGTCTCATACTGTTGTTGCGCTATGGCCAATGTCAATTTCGTCTTTACGTCAAATTGCAGTCCGTCGCTGAAGGAAGTTCTTCTGTTGAAACGAGCGCTTATCAGGTACGTGCGTGTGGCGAGGATCATCAATAAGTGACTTAGGTCTATTGCTACCAAATGCTATTCATATGCTGTAAATCATAAAGTCTATTTAAGCATGAATCTGAGTACTAAACAGAGAGCACTAGAATTACTGAGCTTGCATTCACAGAAGTACTAAAATGCTTGTTGACTACTAATGTGACGAAATATCAATATCAATAGACGAGACACGAGACCAAATTCATTGAGTCAGCATACAGCTGGTAGTGACGGTGCAAGCTATCTGAATGAGTCTTTTTGACCCCAGCTGAAAGTGCATTGTCGACGATGTGATGAATAAACACTGCAGGAAGGACGGTCTCAATCAGCTAGTCAACACAGTTGTTCATAGTTTATGCACTGAAATCGTCACTCGGGTTGCTTCTGTTTCATGTAGTCATGGGTGCTCACAGAAATGACGGTTTACTGTGTTCCTGCATTTCGAAGTGGGTGCGGTGAAACATCAGATGATCCTATAAACCAATCTGCGGCATTTTATCGATAACATATTATTAAACCTAAGACATCAATTTGGATCAATAGCATCTTCTCGGACATTCCTTTGAGTGAGTCAATGTCAATGAGTCAACCCACTTCACCGACTGCGCTTTGATTATTTTGCATATTTAATGATCCAAATGCATTTGTGTTTAATTGTCAAAGCAGCTCTTCGAATGATGTGCGTATATCTAATAGCGGGTTCGATATAGCAGAGGTACTAGTCCGATATAACTCAACAAATGAGTACCTGTCCTATAATGAATACGAATTACATGTAAGTACTGTGCTTTCAAACCCAAAGAGTTCTAAAATGAGCGTTAATATTTTCGAGCTCAACGAAAACTAGATTCTGGGACTCATTCCTTAGTTGTAGTTAGTACTCAGATTCAGCTCTCTTTCTAGAACTCATTTGGTTGGGACTTTATGAATAACATTGTACGCTGCCTCTCCCAAGTAAAGTTATGCCATTACATAAATCAAGTCAGTCGCGTGTTCCAGTTACAAAAACAGTTTTTGATAAAAAGTCGCAAATTATTTGAATTATATGCATTTGACGAGATATGTTCAATAATATATATTAACGAAAGGTTACAACCTTGCGCGCACGCGCTGACGGAAAGTTACAGAAGGAAAACAAACAGCAGACTGAAAAGTGAGATTGATAGCCTGTAGGTCTGACTTGAAGCAGTCAATTAAGGTCTGAGTCCGGCCTTGTCCTCTTCGAAAATGCTCCGAGGGTTGATTCAGGAGGGCCAAGGAAAGCGGAATTTTGTTACCTCTGCCGACGCTTCGCAGGCAGTGGCCAATCAGACGTTGACGACGTTGCCGCAAGGTGACACTCAGAGGGGCAACACCAATTCGCGCCAATAGCACTTTATTCGAGATTTTCTGCGGGTAGTGTATGCCCAGAGCGTTGCGGAGGAGAGACCTATGAGCAGCATCCATGACCTGCCTTCTTGTGTCGGTAGCTGGAACTGCTTCTAAACAGTAGAGGAGTATGGGTTCTACGATGGATTGAAATATTCGAACTTTCAGACGGCCTCGGGCAGTGGAGTTGAAAATCTTCAAAAGGTGATATGCTCGCCAGGCCAAGCATTTTCTCTCGTGAAAGATGGAGTCCGGTGACATGATGCGGCTGCCGAGGTACTTAAAGTCCCTACATACAGAAATTGTCTCTCCGGAAGTAAGAGAAAGTGATGGAGTGTTGTTGAAACCAAGGTGTAGGACCTTGTTCTTTCTAGCGTTAATTTGAAGACCGACACGTGCACACTCTTCACACAGCTTTAAGAGCGCGAGTTGGGCTCCTGGAGGGCTGTTGCAGATAAGTGCGATGTCATCTGTGTACGCTAAGGCAGGGAGAGAGATCGCAGGATGTCTATGTCTTGAGCTTCTGCGTTGGGTTAGAACGAAACTTTTGTCCTCGTTGAGGCACCGACGAAGAACGTAGTCCACTACTACGATGAAGAGGAAAGGCGACAAAGTGTCGCTTTGAAGGACTCCGGAGCTTGTTCCGAACATCTCAGTCGGGCTGCTGGAGTTTGGATGAACGATCTAGAGTCATTGTAAAAATCCATTATAGGGGAGACTAATGCGGGAGGAACGCCGTAGTAACTCAATATCCTGGAGATAGCAGGCCTGCTTACGGAGTCAAATGCTTTCCGAAAGTCTATAAAGACCAATGATCCGGACTTTTGACGGATTCTGCAGGTTTCCGTTATAGCTCTGATGGAAGCAATCTGTTAAACTGCTGAACGTCGTGGACGAAAACCGCTTTGCAGACTCAAAAGGATGGGATTGAGATAGGGCAAGATACGGTTGCGAAGAACAGAATTGAGGAGCTTTGCCAGACAGCATTCTATTGCGATTCTACGTTGGTTGTCTAAAGAGACGGAGTCGGATTTCTTTGGAATGGAGACTATTTTAGACGTTCGCCAAAGTAGAAGTATGCTAGCTTTCACATCTCCTCCTAAGCTGTAATGTTTGTTCAGGAGCCTGGAGATTAGTTCGAGCAGTTCTGGTAGCTTCAGTACTCTGGAGGGAATGCCATCCACACCAGCAGATGTGTTCGCGCGTGTAGTTTTGATTGCATGTTTCACTTCTTCAATAGATATTGGTCCGGTATTGAACGTTGAAGGATGAGCTGGTACGAAGTCTTGAATGGGAAGTAAAGGAGTGGAGGGAGCGGGTGAATTCAGAATTTTGCGGTATTGGGAGACGAGGAGAGCCTTGCGATGACTGAACGATGAAGCGCCGAGTACGGCAGGCGAGTTGGCAGGGGGCCCTATTAGTGAGAAGGTTGATGGCATTCCACGCAGCGCTATGACGGCAATTTTCAGTTGACAATTAGATATCGCACACACTTTCAGCAACGTATTTTTCAAGGGCGTTGGCATGTGTAGACTCTAGGTATTCGATGGCAGATCTAGCCTCATCACTATCGAAACCGTGTCTAGCAATCGCACTTTGCACTGTACGTCGAGCTTTTACGATGTTAGAGTCACATTCCCAGTATGTCTTAAGAGTGTTGGCCTTGTGACGTGGAAGGATAGACGATGCAGACTCAACCGCTCTGCTGAAGCACTCTGCAGAGTCGATTTTGTCAAATTGAAGAGCGTCGAGGAAAGCAGCTTTATATGCTGGCTCATCAAGCGCAGACCAAAGCGGTCGGGGCGGAGGATGTCTGAAAAGAGACCACTGGGCGTTAACGTTGCAAATGAGAAGAGTATGATCAGATGTGACACATGACGGACGGATGTTCAATAATACTTATAAGCAATCTGTCGGATAAATGAATATATCATGCGCGTGCCCAAATCCACATCCGTCCCCACCGACGAAGAGTATAGCAATCGTAGATTTCAATGCTGTACTTTAGACGCGATCTATGAGCACGGTTGGTCCTCCTTCATAGTACACTTTGTAAAGACTAAACGAGTTAAGTGACATGCCAAGGTAATGGCACAAAAAGTGCTCTAAATTGCTTCGCACAACTCGTTTCAGAAGAAAATCAAATTCACAGTCAGAAGCAAAAATGTTAGAGTCAAATTCATTTAACCTGGAAATATCAGAAGTGCTCGTCTTGCCACGGAAACTGAGAAAAAGAGGTTAGCCGTGCTGAAAATCAATGGTGCGCCTTCTCGAATATGCTTCGGAGATTCCTGGTAGGATATCTGGGGCCTTAACTTTTAGTTGGATCATATTCGCAAAAATAGCATACAGAGATACATCAGGGGTCCTCTGTAAGTCTTCATTCTCACTCAACAGCTGAAAACAGAACAATCCAATGCTTTCGCACTACAAAGGCGATAAACAAGAGTGAAATGAACCTGATCAACTAATTGGTCAATCAAGACTTGAAGCGACATTGCAATAGAGTTTAAATTGTAAAATTATCGTTCTGCTGAAATGCAAGGCCTACAACCGAATGCAGCATCCAAAGTTTTAACCTCCTCTACCGAAACATCGTCCTCAAGTACATGACACTTAGTTCAGCGCACATGTGCCTTTCAGTAGTCGCATACCGATCTTACATTAGGCAACGCTCCAAACGTCGATGCAAACTCCTGACAGAAGCAAGAAACCTAGGTAGAAAAGACATGCAGAGTCTTTTAGTAGAAAGTTTTCCGCTCCCAAATATTTACTTTTTGAGATTATTATTTAGAGATGGAACATATTATGCGCACGGTTCATTTCATCCCAGATCCATATTTCTGGTACTTTTTCTCTCACTTACTCATTCAAACCACATTAGTCGCAACCTTCTTCAAAATAGTCTAGGCGAATATCGCCAAGTGCCTCACACGGACATTGCACTTGATCATTATTTGACATTTCAATGCACATTTACTTTGATGTGTATTATTTTACAGGGCTCGACTTCAGGCGATGGATATAAACTCACATTGCATAGCGCTCCAAGCGTCGATGCAAATTCCTCACAGAAGCATGAAAGCTTGGAGGATAAGACTCGCCGGTATGCGCCGTTTTCACTGAAACAGATAAACAATTATTCGTCCATATTTGAAGGAAATGTATTTGCACACAACTAATGTATTTACAATTATTTAATACCACAACTGCGGTTGCTGTATAGTCCTCAAACTTTTAAGTTATCTTTCTAATAAAATAAAAGCTGAGAAACTTAGCTGAAATCTGTGAAACAGGAAGAAATAACATTCACCTGCTGAAATCAATTGATAAGTCAAGTCGCAAATAATAAATATATTTGGGAGAAGAAAACGTTCCACTAGAATCAATCAAAACAAGCTACTGCATGAAAATGACCATAGAGTAGGGAATTAATAGAGGGGAATTCTAAAGAAAAAATGACATCATCGCGAAGCGTTCCATATTTTACATGAGCAATAATTTATGCTAAAAAACACTAGCTTCATCTTCAGGTAAGAGTGACCAGCATTTCTTTTTAGTCTGGAGACAAAAGAAAATTTCAACTACTGCTGAGGACTATGTTTACTAGTAGTATGCTGCATTTTCCCATAGTAATATTTGGTTAATTTACTCTTTCAAGGATTACTCATTAATATTCTACCTGCAGTACATAACCGGCTCATGTTTCAGTTCTCAACTGCGCGCCAGAAATGACAATACTACTTGGTGAACACTTTTTCAGACCCTCAATCACAATTAACATAATATGAGCTAATTTAGCCGATTACATAGATGGGAGCTTTTTCGAGTAATAATATCAAGTCAATTTTCATCCTGTCAATCAAATTTATGAAGGAAGAATGTCGAATGAGGCGGCAAAACAAAATTGGATTATGTACATGGGATTAAAAAAATGTGAAGAAAATACTATCTTTACCTCAACTTCTACTACTTTACGAATCATTAGCACAACCGAAACATATCAATTATTGCAATCATAAACAGAGACTTACATTGACATCAACTGATTCTTAAAATTGATTTCTTGAAATATCACTGACTTATACACTGTAAATCGCTGGATGCGAAAATTACATACAAACATATACCAAAATCACATAGAATTTGAAACTAACATCTGATACGAGATTCTCGTATGCTTACAGAGATCTGGTATGTTTTTCATGCGACATCTCACTTTTTCGTATGTGATTGGTATGTAGCGATATGAACTATTTCATCTATGATTGACTGTTTTACACTGAAATACGAGTTGTTTGTATGTTTTATATACGAGACCCGATGCAAATTCATCCTCATTCGCATGCCTCTGGTATGTAGAGCTTTAAGTGAAAATAGCAATAAATATATATGTATTACATTATACTGTCAAATAACTTTTTTCTGTAATACCAGTCGTGAATGTTTCTTTTTTGATAGTGTGGCATTTAACTAGATTATATTTATTGTGAATTTTATGCTCCTCGAGTATGTCATCGTTGCTACTTGTCTAGCAACATTGACAGTACGCTTACTTGGCTCTACTTTTTGCACCATATTGATTAATATCAATTCATTTAAACGATATTTTTCGTGCAATCATGTTGAGTTATACATCTCAAACATGACTATTTTTGCGTTCATGAATTATAATGTGTTTTTATTTCGGATTGATAATATGCATAATTGCTGATGGTTGAAAACTTGTTGATTATTTATGAAATGCCTTAGACTTAAATGTATTAAAATCGAAATCAGTATTGTAAGTTTGACTCTTGAATGTCATTATCTCACTACTTACAAAACAGTAGTAACATAAGTGTGATCTTTATTGACAAAGGGCCTTAAATCAACATATTTCAGACATAATTAATGCTTTCTTTTAACATTGTGCTGGTATGGCTTTAGTATGTAAAGCATGCTGCAGTTGAAATAACATACGAAAAGCATACTATATACAGAAATATACCAAGAAAATATCTTGGTATGCATCCTGCGTACATGATTGGTATTGAGCGATTTACAGTGTAAATTTAAAGCCTTTCTGAAAAGGACACAAGATACCACGCAAGATATATAAAAATAGAATAATACATGAGCGACTGCTTATTTTCCGCATATTTTCCACTATGTTTTAAGGAAAATTAGAATTTTGAGCAAAAATTGATGTGATATATTTTCCAAGATACAGAGTGTCCCAAAAGAAACTGAACCCCAAGATTAAAAGAAAATTTAAGATCAAAAACGACTATTCCAGTAGCTAGCAATAAAATAACTAATGTTCAAAGTGTCCACTTCAGGTTGAACAGAATAACGATATGTCAAATCATGTCGAAAGCATTGGTTAACTTTATTGATTATTCAGATATCAAGATTTCATTATTGCTCATGTCGCACTGATTCACTGTGTGTATGTCAGTGACAGCTATTCACTGTCATGAAGTTCGTAACAATTAAGATCGTTGCATCACAATTTCAATGCAGCGAAGAACGGTAGACCTACAGGAACGTATTTTCATTATCAAGTGGTATTATGCAACCAGCAGCTACAAAAGGATAGAAGAAAAATGGGCAGAGAACTTTGATACTCCAACACCAAGTAAATCGACTATGTTTAATTTAGTTCGCAAATTCGAAGAAACGGGAAGTGTAACAGATACCCCAAGAGAAGGTCGCCCAAAGACAGCTTCTTCACCTGAAAATAAAGATCTAGTAGCCACAGCTTACGTCAATTCACCCAAAAAGTCCGTCCGCCGAGCATCCGTAGAATTAGACATATCTTGAAGTTTGCTCCACTGCATCGTGCGTGATATCGGTCTAAAACCATACCGACCTCGTCTTCTTCATGCATTAAACGAGGATGATCACGACAAGCGAATGCAATTTTGTGAGGATTCACCAGAATTTCCACACAGCATTCTATGGAGCGACGAAGCATGTTTTAAACTTAACGGACATGTTAACAGACACAACTGAGTTTATTGGGATAGTGAAAATCATCACCGTATAATTGAACGAGAAGTCAATCTCCCTGGAGTCACAGTTTGGGGTGCAATCTGCAGTACTGGATTAGTCGGCCCATTCTTTTTTGAAGGAAATGTTAACAGTGACCGTTACCTTAACATGCTGAAGACTCAAATGTTTTCGATTGTGTCCGAGTTCCCCAATTTCCATGATCTCCACTTCCAGCCAGATGGCGCATCAGCACATTACGCAAAAGATGTTCAAATTTGGTTGGACAAATCATTTCCAGGATGTTGGATTGGACGGCGGGGGCCATTGAATGGCCTGCCAGATCCCCTGACCTTACACCTCCAGATTTCTATTTATGGGGAGTTCTAAAGAATGCTGTTTACATGAGTAAACCAAGAACAATAAATGAGCTGAAACAAGTCATACAGCACGAATGGACTAACATTTCAACAGAAACTTGTCGGAAAGTATGTCGGAGTGTTGTACAACGATATCGGGAATGTATTAAAGTTCAAGGTGGACACTTTGAACATTTATGAATATATTATTTGCTTCTGGAATAGTCGTTTTGATCTTAACTTTTATTTTCATTATGCGGTTCGGTTTCTTTTGGGACACTCTGTATTTTTCAATTTTCGTCCGGAAGTTTCTCCTTTAAAATTATAGGCTTTTTTATATTTCTCCTTTATATGCCCATATCATAGATGTAGTATGCTAAGTAATATGTTTAATAGAAAAATGTGATAGCGATTATAGCAATAGAAAAAACCTCTCCGAGAAACGAGAATTAGAGTTTTGTAAATCACTCTTTCATTATCAGTGGTAGTTCTGCCACGACTAAGCGTCTGGACGCGAAACGTCGGAACAATTATATTTCATTGAATTTTATACAGTCATACATCGGCAGTAATTTTCACTCGGGAGAGGTTTTTTCTATTGCTATCATCGGAACCATGGTCCTCCCGCCTTCTGCTATTGCATAAAAATGTGATAACATAATTGTATAGCTATACAGAAATTGCTAGTTCAGGAAACAATGGTCTTCTCAACGCATGCATTCCTACCGTTTGGATTTTTACATGGGGTTTGAAATAGGACTATAAGGCATTGATTTTCTTAAAGAAATAAGCTTTCTTGCTGCTCTTGCTATGTTTTATTAAGTCACTGAAGCTTTTGCCAATACCGGCCTTGTACAAATTATAATTTTGATAGGGTCGGTATTGGCGAAAGCTTCAGCGACTTAATAAAAAGCAGCTAGAAGAACAGGATGGCTTATTGTTTTAAGACAATCAATACCTTTGAGTCCTATTTCAAAATCCTTGCAAACAAGATCCAAACGGTAGAAATGCATGGTTTGAGAAGGTCATTGTTCCTGAAACATCTTTATATATTACTCAATGCAACAATATACGATTTATCATGATCATATACATAATTTATGTATAATTATTATTCATTTATCGCTTTTGCGTGGACTATATTTTAAGGAGAAAAATCCAGAACGAAAGTTCTATTTTGATGGATTATTTTGATTATCCTTGCTAAGTTATATGGATAACCTTTATTCGAAAGTCATCATCTAAATTAATGAGTGTCAAATAAGCATCCGATCAAATAAGAGACATGGGAAGTCCAGTACAAAGCTGCCTTCGTGATCGTGTTTTATTGAAATAGGCCTAATACAAAAATATACAAAATAAGCACCAAATATACAAAAAGCACCAAAACGCTCAATTTTTCACATTTATACATGTAAACGCCGAAGCTTGCCGCTCGAAATTTTTTTCTTTTTTGATAATTTCAGAGCCTCATTTTTTTCTTTACAAAATGTTCGTAAGATCAAAGTTGAGAAAATTTTGATGAATATGGCTGGGTGCTCGTCGGAACAAAAGTCCACGTCCGGCAGTAATGGCCTCAAGAATGAAGAACTATGCCGACTAAAATTCATCTAGAAAAAATGTTCCTTTAGACAGTCTAAAAGCACAGGAAAAATACTCAAAAATGTTCTTGTTAGGTCGGTAGGGGGTTCGAAGACGTGACCCTTTTAATGTCATCAATGACATAAACCCTTCCGATTCTTCTTTTGACTTCAATTGAGCCAGGTGATCTGCGCACTCTTCGCAACAAAGTCATGTGAGAATGGAACCTAAGACGTATGCCATTGTCTCCCTGTCACAAAATCTTTCCGACACTTCGAACTCGCTGCCTTCAGGACTCAACACAGGGGCAGCCACACTTGAGCTGATGTCTACCACGTCTTCATCCAGTCGCTCCTGGGAGACGTCGGGATCAGCTGCTGCAAAACTATCAGGTAAAGAGACTGTTTCTTCCTGTTCAACGTTGCTGTGCCTGGTCATTACTTTTCCAAGATACGCATTGGCTGATAGAACTCTGATGGCAGCAGCAGCCTGTCGGACAGCGGAGAACAGCTGCTGAAATGAAAATAAAGAGTTTTTCAACTATTTGAGAAGTAATAAAATATAAAATATACAATTGGGACATTGATAGTTGAAATATTCAAAAAAAGGCAGTGGATTTCTTCAAATTAACAATTTAGGCCTACTCAAAAGTTACACAGGAAACATTTCATTAAAAAGCGCGCAACAGTGACGAATTCACTCTTCTGCAATGTTCACGAGGAGCTTAGTTACGAAAGATCTTTACTTTTGGCCAATGCAGGCTACAAGATTGATATGGATCATTTCGAATTTTTTTAAAAAAAATCGACACCCCGCTTAAATTTATGTTTGATATTCAAAACTTGGAAAATGCGTAAATTATACAATAAAAAAATAATAGAATGTCGTTCAGCATACATTGAGATTTTCTAATGCTACTCTGATCTGAATTGATCTGACTTCATCTAAATGTACATGAATACATTTTGACTTTTTACTCACTTCGAGGGGATCTTGATTCAATCTCCGCGTTAGGACAAATGAAATTCCCTCTCTGGGGCCTGTTGCCTATAACTTTCATAACCTAATTATTGTTGAAAGTCATAAGTATATTGAAGTTTTGCGTTGCATATAACTCAAACTGAAATGTCATAAGCTTGAAAAAGTTCATGAGTCCACCAGATAGAAATCTTCAGTGAAAGTCATAATTGTGTGTTGCATAAACATTTATTTATGAATCTTCTCGAGGGAAATCCAATGGATTTCTTTCAATATTTGCTTATGATTTTCATTAAATCGGAACGGCCTATGAATAAGTGATTTTAAAGCGAAAGGACATGGCAGATTCCAACAGTTCTTTCAAGTGACGATGACGACTCATACATGGAGTCATTTGAATAAACTCAGCGACGACCTCGGATTTTTCGTGAGCGTATTAACTTTAACAGACTTCCCGATGAAAACATATACCGATTCAGGCTCAATGATATATGCATTGAATTCAATCATCGATCGCGTTCATATCTTGACTCTTGAGCATCCCACCAGTCGGAATTATGCACAGCAGTTATGGATGCTTTGAAATTCCTTTCTACTGGAGATATTTTCACCACAATAGCTGATTCTCACAGAATACACAAATCGACGGTTTCTAGAACTATTCATAGATTTGTTGACGCTGTTAACGAACATCTTTTCAACGATATCATAAGTTTTGAGGGAGAGTCTGAAACCCAAACAAGAGTACAGAAATTTTTTGATATAGCTGAACTTTCGGCCGTCGTGGGAGTAATTGACGGAACTTAAGTAAACATCAAGATGCCAGTTGAAAATGATCACAGTTACGTTGATTGAAATGGTTATCATAGTATAAACGTTATGGTAGTCGCCGGACCGGACCTCCGCTTTCTATACCTGTCAGCTAAGTGGCCGGTCAGTGTTTCCGATTCTCGTGTATTCTGCAACAGCCAACTGTATGATCGGTTGAACTCTGGTTGGCGACCTCATCCCTTGGGCTATCTAATCGGGGACTCCGGATACGCTAATACAAACGTTTTGTTGACACCACTTTTGAATACTGTCAGTGACCAGCAAGTTCGATTTGATCGAGCTAACAAGAAAACTAGTCGCGTTGTAGAATGCACATTTGGAGTAATGAAACAGAGATTTCGATGCTTATTTGATCGCCTTCCTTTCGAACTACAGTTTTCCTGTGAAGTTATCAAATGTTGCGCTATACTGCATAATATGGCTCTATCGTGTAATGCATCATTTAATATTGAAGAAGATATCCATGCAAGCGATGATTCTGAGAACATTATCGAGGAAGATGGAATGGATTTTCTAAGAGAAAATGAAGATGACGCTGAGAATCCTGATCTGCAATCTCGTCGAAGTGAAGTGATACAACTAATGTAATATTGTGGATATATTTTTGCATCTGTTACTGTGTGTAGTGTGCGTTGTACTTTCATAGGAGCTTCAGTATGGCTGCAATAAATAGATTTTAGTAATTTGAAAATCTCTTGACTAAAAAAGCATATTCTGTTGATAGGGAAGAATCAAGAATAATTTGATGTTATCTTATTTATTTTATGATGCTATCAATTTTAATCACTTCTCAGTGATCATCTTGAGGCAAAAAGGAATTTTAACGTTGACCTAAACATAAGATTCATAATATTTTGTACAATGATATCATAAAAAAATGACATGGAAGGGATGATATAGGAAATAGGGAATGGAGATATGCATGAGGCAGGTAGTACTGGGTTGCATAGTATCGGTAGCATAGTAAACAATGACCTGACTGAAAAGTTAGTGGTACATAAGGAAATTTTGAATCCCAGGTATCAGAAAAAGAGAGAATCTCTGTACTTGCTCAGTTCATGTTTGTTGTTGATTGATGGTTTGAACCAGGGATGAGGAGTCCTATCACTTTGATAGGATCTCCGACTCCGACTCCGGGTGGCAAGTATATAAGCTTAGTTTTTTGAAACATTAATTGGTAGCCTAGGCTTTCCTGAATCGATATTTAGTGATCATTGCATCAATTATCAATCATTTTCGATGAATGTTTATCAAATGTCTCTTTAAGTTGGATGCATGCGACTCAGCTCCCCCATCTTCTTGATGTATGCTTCACACGGTTTTTCTCAAGTCTCTATCAGGCACGAAAATTCCCATCCTTCTCCAAAAAATATGAGTATACTTTCGATTTTAATATCTGCTTTATAAGAGCCATCACACACGATTAACGTGAGTGTATGATGCAATGTTCTCAAACAAACTAGTATTTCATTTTTGTCTCTGATGTGACCTTTGGCGCGTATCTGTGATCGAGGCTAGGAAGGCTTGTCTTCTCTACTAAATCACCGAGTGAAAAACAATCCTTTTTTTTACTATCACGGTTCATTCCCTCAACTATTATAAGCTTTGTTTGCACTGCTGTCTCTGTACCTGTAGAAAGGCCACCAATTTTACATCGGCAGCACTGTGCGATTTTTCCATATTCGCTGCAAAGAGCATGTGACAACTGAGGTATATTCTGAGGTAATTCCAGCCTTTACCGTTAGATGGGTCACTTCCATATAGGCGCTTGAAATCTTTCAGGATTTCTTCCCACGCGTTGTTTTTATCTTCTTGCGTAAGAGTTGCTGAGAATGTACCAAACAGAGCGCTCTTCTGTTCGAAAATGAGTGACAAAAGATGAATATTTCTCTCCGACATCGCTAGGGTATCACATACTCACAGTTCATCACAGCAATAAATGATAAAACTCGTACTCGTTGTATTCGCGGTTTCTGAGAAATTGGTGTCTGTTCAACGCTAAAAATAGATCGGTAGCGATGGATGGACTGACAAAAGTAGTGATTGCTCTTTGTAACGTTCATGAAGATTTTCATAAGTGTCATGAAATCATTGGTGAAAAGAAAAAAACAAGTTACTTGGTGCCTCCGTACAAGTATATTTCTTTGATCTATTTAAAATAAAGAAAATTTACACTGAAGTCAATAGTTGCACTGTACTTCGGCCTTTGGTCTTCAAGGTGCGATGGTAAGTGGCTGGCAGGTCATACATTCAACCCTTCCCTTAAGAATCGAAAGTGAACAGATTTAACATCAGATAACTACAGAAGCGATCAATGGATAACAGTTGATTTCGTACTTCCGATTGATTTCCGGCTTATTAACTCTGATACACTTGCTTTCTTCAATGCTAACATCGCGAGTGTTACTTTTCTTATAAACTGAATTTAGAAGTCTTGAATTCCATTGATCGGATGCTTGGACCGGTGCTGGGCTAGGGCACTGTTTATGTTTTGTTTTTAATGCTACTTTTATGTTCTTGATGTCTTATTTTAAAAGGACGACTTGTTTTACCAATATAATTTTCGTTGCAAGTTTTACAGGTATACTGGTATACCACATATCTATCCGCGCACGAATATTTCGGTCCGATATCTTTACAAATTTCGCAGCCACAATCTTTGGTCATTTTAGGTCTCTTTCTGAGGAATTTCTCAAAGCTAACATTTGGTTTACTTATCAGGTTTCCTGAAATGTTGTATTTTTTCATCACGTTTTTGATGCGTCTGTTACACGTATCATTGATGAAAGGTATCATCAGATTGGCCTTATTTTCTCGCTTTTTATTTTTGTTTCTGCGCCTCATGTTTTTTTGTTAAAATCTTTTTCTTTCTAGCCATTATTTCGCAACATCTTAAAAAAACTCCTCCCTCGACTCATTATACAGATTGTTTCATAAAAAATGGATCACCCTTAAACATCGCCTTAACTTCAACTTTGTCTAACTCCGCCAAACTTGAACGAATTTCTCTGAAATTTGGAAGATATGTCAGTTGTGCTTACTTAATATCATTGTTGGAAATTTCAAGCATGAATATTGAGTTGTTTTCCTGTTATAGATAAAAAAAGTAGTAGATAATTTGATCTTCATTTAGCAATGTTACACAAAATCATACCTCACTCTTATAAAATTACATTTGTTTCCTTTGTTATGTAATATGTTGTTCTACAAGCCGAAAGCTATCAAGCAAAACAAAAATAAAGAAAATCGGTTAATCAGAGCCAGTATAGCACCATTATTCATCAACAATAATGTAACTGCTACATGTGATTAACTGGACTTCATGTTCCATAGCTTCCTGACTTCGTTGCGGTGGTGTTGGCAGCACTCCAGATTGCTTTCAGCTAGAAATCTATCTCTTACCGGTTGAAATCAATACAAAGCACAAATGAACAATAACGAGATCGCATTCACAAAAGGCAAAGTGTCAGCCTTGCTAGAACTAGGGTTTTCTTTGCGAGCTACAAGCAAGCGACTAAATGTCCCTTACACAAAAGTGCATCGTAGGCATAATGATGATTTTCGACGCTGTCGTAAAGAGGGCTCTGGCCGTCCACGCAAAACATCCAAATGTAGAGACCGCCTAATTTTGAGATTTGTTAAAGTTGATCCAAGTCTCTCGTTAACTGAGATGGCTGCACTAGACTCGTCTATTTCTAAGTCCACTATTCGTAGAAGACTTATTGAGTCGAATTTCAAGAGCTGTAAGAGGCCCTCTCAGATCGAATTAATACAAAAAGACGTCTCAGATGGGCAATGAGTCATTGTCACTGACGAAATCAATGGGATCGGGTTGTCTGGTCTGATGAGGCATCAGTCCGTCTGAAGGATAGTGATGGTCGATTGAGATGATGGATAAAATCTCATCAGGAAATTCCGAGACATTTACATCGTCCCCGGGTACAAGGTGGTGCGACTCTACTGATTTGGGCTGGCATTTGGACCAATGGACGCTCTGAACTTCACATACAGCAAGGAACCATGAATTCTGAACGCTATGTGAATGTTTTACGAATGAACATTGGCCAAATGACAGATCAACTTGGTGATCCATCGACTTGGTTATTTATGGATGATAATGCTACGTGTCACAGGAGTAGTAGTCAAGTTAACTTATGCAAGTCTCAATTAGGGCTTAGGACATTATCTTGGCCAGCTCGTTCTCCTGATCTGAATCCCATAGAAAATGTATGGAGTGTTCTAAAACCTAACGTTCGTCGTTCACTGCTACCTACAGATGGCGTATCACAACTTACGTCAATGTTAAAAAGAGAGTGGAGAAAGTTAGATCAGTCAAAAATCAACGATATCATCGAATCAATGCCTAAACGAATTGGTAATGTCATTGACAATAAGGGTAGGGCCACAAAATATTAGCTTCTTAAGAACCGTTACTGTATCATAGCTTATCAGATTATATAAGGACATTTAAATATATTAGGGACATGAAATAACATGAAAATTGCTTTCTGTATCATGCTTATGTTTTATTTAGTCAAATTTTAGGATGATCCCTTTTTTATGAAACGGACTG
>CAJQUW010010657.1:0-12830 GCA_907163375.1 Prostheceraeus crozeri
CATCGAACCACCTAGGCCTGATAAGGGCGGCACGATTAAACATGGTCATAAGTCCCTACTTCCACACTCATATTTTCCATCATTGAATGAGGTGAGATAATTTATAAGTTTTTGACAAGTGAATTGTTTGAACTTAATCTCAACGCTATCGATTGATTGCTTTGAAATCTATTTAACATAGTAAATTCATATTTGTGAACCTGCAACTCTTTTGGAGAACAGCAATGGTGAAGAAGTTTTTTTTTTTTTATTTTTTTTGTTGTTTTTTTTGGGCCCTAGTGTAAAGTTTTTATAAACTAAAGAACTACAGTTCTTAATTAAGCATTTGAGTGGGGAAGTATACATAACTATACCAGAGCAGAAAACTGAAGTTTTACATTGAAGTTTCTTGCATTAAAATTACTAAGTATTTCCGAGATTCAGAAACTGCATTTTTATCTCACTCCTTCGTTGTAGAATCTTGTTTTAAACGATTGCGAGGTCGATTTGACACTTTTCACAACTGTAGAAGTATAAAATTGCTTACCGGTCCCGAACATAAACTTCGCTTAATTAATTGTCCCGTTTAACTGTAATTTAATGACAATTATACTGCTTCACATAACCAGTGTCCGACGGCCAGGGATTATCCATCAAATTTACCTAAAAATCAAGCGACCTAAAATTCACCACCCAACTCACCTAATTGACTAGGACAATTGTCAGTTGATACCCACTATACTCTTCATTAATGAATGACACACTTTCCTCTTGCCATAGATTATGGTCGGTGCGATTCTAAATGATGAAAAAACTCTTCTGTAATTAAAAAACACTTATCAAATAACTCAAAATGTCAAGGCTGATAATCTCATTCAGCACAGCAAAAAGCAATCGATAGTTCAAAGTGCGACACGTTGATGACAGATCATGAATCCCCGAAAGCACCGATTTACCCAAAAGGCATCATGAATTGTGATATAAGACACTTTGATCAGATATTTTAACATGTGTTTAATAAGTCCTTGTGCAAAAGAATAATTTGTCCTTTCTAAAGACACACACGTAAATACTGTAAAAAGACATACACAAAATATAACACAAAGACACTTACTCAAAGGCACTATAAACAAAAATTCCTATGCATATCTACTATCCAACTGAGAATAGTAGCAGTAGAATAAGTGAGAAATAAGAAAAAGCTTAAGGACGCCATGCAAAGTTTTAATACGTGAGATGAATTAGTCACTCAAGCCAACTGTAGGGATACCGACCTACCATCCATCTCTATGAGTCCGAACCAAATATAGCCACTTGATCACTGAATTGAAGTGTTTCAGTTGGAGTCATAATGTGCAGAGCCTTCTTTGATGATTCTCCATCGTTCCATTTTTGCTCGTACCAGTCAATAACTCGAAAGAGCTTTGAAAGTTTTGGCCTGTGATTGTCCGCTGTATGAACAATGGCGACACTGATAGCCGACCTGAGTCCGAATAATTTCCCCCCCCCCCAAAACTGACGCTCCACAGTTCAATAGCTCCTTCTTTCCTATCCTCTGGGCTTCTTCCTTCCTGTCTGATCCGATGTACGACGCTTCTCGAGCAGTCCACACAACCAACATGATAAATACAAAGCGAACATAGTAACACCCAGCAAATCCTGCTATATACACAACAGCCTGCCACCACCCTGGACGAAATCCAAGCCATCAATCTGTTCCAGCTTCTTCCTAGCTGATCATGTCTCCGCAAGCTTTCCTAGCCTTTCGAGTCATCGCCAACTACTGAGATCCCAGTCTCACCTACCCAGACTCGCTTCAATTGTTCGCGCGCTTGAATTCCTTGAAGCATATGCGAAATTCGTTCAAGATCGGTTCGGCTTGTCCTCGTAAAATCTCTTCAGACGCTGGGTTCCTGACTGAGAAATACAGCTCGCCCATAATCTTGACATGCTCCTTCTAGGATATATCCCATTCTTGACAAAGGTATCACCACAGCTTCTTCACTTTTTCTGGCTTAGCAAATTCCTCATATACTCGACTTAAGACAAGCACCCTTTCCTGCTCTGCTCCATAACCGCTCACGCTGATGCACTCGACAAGCATCACACGTCCGCCCAGCTCTTACTGTTGCTTGCAATGTCTGAGGATTCAGAGAGTCCAGCAACTTGAATCAAAAATTTCAGTTCCCGAGATTTGGTGCTTCTTGGCCAGTACTAATTGATTTTACTAAAGCAATTTTAACAACAACATAATAGTCTTCTAGTGGAATTTGACCTTTTCGGGTTTGAGGTTCAATCTTGGAGCTAGCAACATTACATTAATCATTCTTAAATATTTAAATTCTTAGATATTTTACTGACTACAGACTTGAAATGAACATCTTCTCATTTGACAAAATCAATATGGATGAGATGAGAAAAAAGAGAACGAGAACCTGAAGATAGACCCGAAAATTAAAAGGAGCACTGTCAAGGATTGACAGTAAAGAGATACAACCTCAAAAAGGGGGCGGAAGCATAGACAGACACAGAGATATGCGATCATTCGTCGAGATGTCTATATCAATACTATAACCGAAGTATGGCTAATTTAAAGACCGAAGACGTTCATCACCGAGCGAGGCGCTGGGTTTTCTAAATGTAACTGACGTTGTCATTATGCAGCATTCGAATCGCGATTTACATTAGCTAGTTTCAGTGGTGATTGAAGCACCAATTCCAAAAGCTAATACGTTAATTTGTTGTTTTATAATGATTAAAAAGTTATTTAAAATACTGTCATTAAGCAAGAATATGCAAGAACACTTTTTGGACAGCTAAAAATTTGGAAGGCTACCGTTACCAAACTATGATCGAGAAAGTATATACAACGAGTAATTAAAGCACTCCCTACCTCTTTCAGTTTAGGCCAATATAATCAAGTTAAAGTTAAAAGTATGATCGGCAGACATTTAACTTTTAACTTGATTATATTAGGCCTAGAACTGAAAAGGGGAGTTTTAATTACCTTGTATAACTTTCATCTCAGAAAGATGATGCTCCCGTCACCTGGTCAACTATACCAACATTATACGATTAGCTCTAAACAATAAAAATAAAGAAACGTTTGGGTCGACATAAATAATTGAGCACTGCGCTGCTACAACGGGCACTGCATTCGTAGGCTATTCTCTTCCAAAGCGACTCAATTGTTTCAAAGAATGAACTGTGGTCAATTCATTGCGCTAACAAATTGGCATCATGTGCATTAAATGTTTTGACCAACTGAGTGAGCGCACCTGCTAACAAGTGGAAGTTCAAGCAGGTGCGATTAGTGCACAAAATACGCTACATACTTAACTAAAACTTCACAGATGAGAACGAAAAATGATTTTAGCGAACGTGTTCTTTCTTGAGAAACATTTTCTTGGAAACTGATTTCTCTGAATTTAACTAATCGTACACTAACTTAACCTGCATTTTATAATGTCATAACAGGTATGAATGCCAGGATTACACCGCTATGAGAGGCTACATGGATTTGTGAGCCTCACTAAGCTTCTAAAAATCGAATATCGCGGGGATTAACAGCTGACATAAGACAATCACTACTATGATAAGACAATCTGGAAGCTATATAGGCAGGTGTAGGTCTAGAGGTTGTGTGCCAATTTCAGTATAAGACGTTGTCTCTACTCACAAGGATAAGCAATTGTGATGAGAATGGCAATTTGGTCAATAGGCCTACCGGTCACAGTAAATAGAATCAAATTATTTAAAGATTTATCAAAATTGGTTACTGAACATTAGGAATCAACTAGCCTCGTACATTGACTTTCCTCATTACAATCGTCTAGGATGGTGTCTAAAACCCAATTTAATGACTTTAAAGCACTGATTTTTTCGGCCAAAACGATTTTTTTTTCGAGATTTTGTTATTGAGAAAATCAATTGTTTAGGTACGTCAGGAGTCATGATACGTAAGTGTAGCAGCCAAACTGCTATTGGCATGAATATCTCATCCACTGTATATTGTTAGGGTGCACAAAGTTTTGGGGAGTATTTGCCTGGTTGACAGATGATAAAACTGAAATTGATTTTTTGTTTGATGGGTATATATCTTTATTTCTTCGAATAATAGACACCGTCCCCTTAGTAGTCGCACCTCAAACACCACCCATTTAATAGTGGCTCAGGTTAGGCCTACTATTCGAGGAAATTCATCATTTGCCAGGCGATTTATACAATAGACCTAAGGTTCACCCATCACTCGATCGCACACAAGCTCCAATTCCATGATACAAGTGAAAGGTATGTATTTGCCCAATTCACATTTCGAATGATGGAAATGCTTCGTTTCCAGAAAATCACGTAGGCCTACAATCGGTGCAACCCTAACATTTTCATAATTTTTATCAAAACTCAAATGCAATTCGCGCGCACGTACATGTACGTGAACTTTGCGTGCGTAGTGGAACACCCAGCTCAATTTATTCGACTTCCACAATGTATATTTGAGCCATCATTGATAACATTTTTAGATTGATGATTCAGATGTTCAGCGTACGATTCCATGACTTCCATTATTACTTCGGAAATAATGGATAAATTTATTTTACGCGCCCATGAAGTTATACATGACAAATTTGCGCCCACAGCTCTCAATTTACGCATTCACGCGCAAAAAGCGAAATTTACGCGCAGCGCCGGGACACTGCTGACAACTGACAATGCACGCCGCTTATCGCTATAACAATTGCACCTTTGAAGAGCCCGTCAAATGTTCATTGAGGGTGTGGCGCATTGTTTGTGCAGAGATTAAGAAAGCTTGTATATAGAGTGAATTATTGCTTATAGAGAACATTAGGTGCCTCAAGCTTCATGCAGAACTACGCGCCCTACAGTATTAAATATTCGGTGCAAAAGTCAATCATCTCGTGATTTAGTTGAGCAATCGACCCACCGACCATAGAAATTGACAACAATAAAACCTCTAGAATGGAAATGTAAGCTTCTCATGCAATGCACAATAACGGCACATAAATCGCACGCATTTCTCACATTCTAGATGCCACTGCCAACCGTCTGTATGATTGGGTTAGAATCAGTCACATGGTGCAAATAGAAGCTTTTACATTGGTGGTATCATAGCCCCAACTTAGTTCCCCCCCGCATGTGCCGCGACCTTGAGCTTCAATTTCCATTTCTAGCCAGCTTCAGATAAAACAGTTTATTTCTATGCCTACCGACACCACTTATTGCAAAGCAACAGACATTGTGCACTTTCTTGACAGCTAGAATTCAATAAAAACTATTTAGCAGAGGAAACGATACTTGATAGCCACCTGACACATTTTCCGCAGCGTTGAAAGGACGGACTAAACTATACGTCAGAACCAAGTGGTCGTGATGTGAACTTAAAACATGAAGAATCTATTTGTGATCTTGTAGCTCACTGATTAAGGATATGAATAGACTGAGCGCACGCTCATTACGCGCAGATGAAGCCAGGGAAATCAGGGGGGGAATGGAGCCAGATGAAGGGAGTTTTTAGTTCACTTGAATTCTTTTCACCGCAATATCCAATTTACTATGGAATATCCTAACGAAGACGGTCAGTTAAATTTTCTGGATATGAGTAATGGGCAAAAGACCGTTCCAGGCCACCATAAAATTCAAAAAAATGGCATCTTTAAAAACGACATAAATTCATGAATTTAGTCCCTTTTTCAGGTTTTTAAGACCTAAATTCATGAATTTAAACATTTAGGACCGTTCCAGGCCACCATAAAATTCAAAAACACATAGTATCTTTAAAAACGAGCATAATATTCAGATGAATTTTAGACCCTGTTTTTTCAGGTTTTTAAGACCTAAATACATGATTTAGTCCATTGCAAAAAGTACCATGTTTTTCAAAAATGTACTGTTTTTTAACAAACGACATAAATTCATGAATTTGAAACCCCTGTTTTTCAGGGTTATAGAAGACCTAAATTCACAAATTTGGGCGTTTTTAAAAATAAACACCAATTTTCAAATTTTTCAAAATCTCAAAATTTGAGAATTACAATCGGGCGAAGCCCTAGAACCTTTCAGGTTCGATTTCTCACCCGACGCTTAAATCATGACCGTTCCAGGACACCGAAAAAATCATAAAAGTTAAGGAATCTCAAATTTGAAGAATTAAAATTTTCACCCCCGCTCAAAATCATGACCGTTCTAGGACACGACGGAAAATTAGTATTTTTTAAAAAAAACGTCTTTTAAATCCATTTTTCAGGTTTTTAAAATATAGTCATGTTGACTAAAAATATTTCTTTAAAAATGGAAGAAAACAAAAGTGGAAGGAACTTCAGAAATGGATGAAACTGCAAGAATATATCCTTCATTAATTCATATGAACGTAGTTCTACTTTTAGAATGGTTTGATCAATTGAAAAGATTAACATTGAAAAAATGAATAAAGAAAAACACAAAGATAGAGTTAGGTATATGAAAGATAAGGAATCTCAATTATTATTAAGATTAGAGCATTATAAAAAATTAAGAAAGAGATGGACTAAAGTTAAGAATGTAAAACAAGGAATTGGCATATTCTTAACAATAAGTTTAGGCGCTCTCACTATTGTTATATCTTCTGGTGTTTTAGTAATTCCAGTAGTTTGCTACAGCAGCTTTAACAGGTACGGGTGTTTTTGCAACTTCACCTTGTTACAATGTTAGATAAACATCTTTTAATAACTAAGAAACGAAATCATTAAAAACTAAGCATTTACATATTAAAGAAGTTTATGACAAATTACACTACTACTGTTCAAGGAGAGTATGTGATGTGATAATGTTATCTACGTTTTAGATGAGATTGAAAAATTTGATCAAATAGCTAATGAAGTAAATCAAACCTTTCAATTACAGTCCGAAAAAGTTGATGAATAAAAATAAAAAGGATAGGCAAAATTTCTAGTGATGCTAAAATTTCTAATGAAGAAAATGACAAATTTCTTTTTAGAAGAGCTAAAAACTTTCAGCGAAAAATTTAAGCAAAACTTTATTAAACAAAACTTTATTAAACAAAACTTAAAACGAGAAAACTTTAACCGAGAAAACTTTAAACGAAAAGATGTCAAACAACAAAGCAATAAAAAAATAATTTGTTCAGTAAAATGTTTTTGCTGTATTCCAATGTTACCACAAAATTCAAATATTATATTTTAAAAATGGATAAAATTAGAGCTGATAATTTTAAAAGAATAAAACAATTAGAAGAGTTAATAAAACAAAGAAATATTATGAAAGAAAATCATCTTCAACATAGAATGATAAAAGCTGGTATTCAATCTGATATGTTTGAAAAAATGCAGCAAGACCGAGCAAGTAAAAACTGATTTGAGAAAACTATGAAACCACTTTAAAACTCTTGAAAAAGAAAGTACAAATAATGATAAACAATATATGATATAACAGATTCCAGACGCACAAAACTATATTAGATGACTAATGGATTACTAGAATCAAACATTAATAAGAAATAGTACCAAAATCTATGCAATTTGAACATTCTATTTCATTTATAGATGAGAAAAAACAATACCTAGATTTTATCTCGGAATCAAGAAAGAAATATTTCGCACAACCTTTTCGAGGTTTAATTTTTTCACGCAGATAAATCTCCTGATTTAATTTAGATAGAAATTTTGTTATCATCTTTTAAGAGGAGCAGATTTAAATAATTATGCTGTAGAAGATCTCATAAAATATAAAGCTATGTTAGACAGGAGTTGAGTGCAGTAAAATCTCTTAGGACGTTATAAACAATTAGAAAATTTATTATCCAACGGGAGTTAAAGTAGGGAAAGGTTTATCTGAAAACAGGAAAACTGAGAACAACTGTGATTTTTACCAGATAGATCCACCAAGAATTACTAAATAGATTTAAATATTTTAATATCTGCAATAAAAGAAGGACATAATTCTAGTTTCAATGAAATTTCATGCTATAGTTGAAAAGACTGTTAGAAAAGAAGATTCTAAAATGAAGAGGATGTATAAAAGTATTAGACCGGACATGCTCTGATGTCCTCCTCAGGCTTCGCCCGTAGCTGAAATTATGTTGTTGTTTTACTTTCTTTTTCATAAACAAAATATTTATTTAATTTTTTAAGTTTAAAAATGTGTTCAGCAGATTTAGACAGAAATTAATAATCATTTAGAAAATTTGATAGAGATTATTGGGTTCATCAAAAAGTTAAGTACGACATTAAAAATTATAACAACTACTTCATCACACACTTGATCAATTTAGAACCCATTCTACATTTGGAACAAGAATAAAAATTATCAAATTGCATTGACTAGTATTCTCTTAAGCATTTAACACTTATTCAAAACGTTATCAAAGATGTGAATGATCAATTTCTAGATATTCTACTGATCAAAGGTAAAACAATTGGAAAATACTAACTTTTCTTCTCTGGTTCTTACGAAGTTGACAACAGATATCAAATGAAATATTAAGAGACATTTAGGGTAGTACACTCATTTAAGAGATAAGAAACAATTACATTTTGCAGGTTTGAACCGGCAGCAGTTAATAACATTTTCCTCTTACTTTAGACGAAAATCATCAAGTTGATTTTAATCATGATAGATCATTGTCAAAGCTATTAGGATTTAATAAACAAACCTATAGTCAAGGTTATTCATTTAGGTGAGAAGATTCCAAAAATCAACTGTAAATAAATTCAAATGTGTTGTACATTGTGACATTATTGAAGGAGGATATATAAATGGTAATTATCAAATTGTAATATTCAGTATTTCACAGCTTCATTATAACATGTACCCATTGGTTATAGAAGTTTAAATGTAAATATTCCACAAACATTAATATATTTTCCTATTGACACAGAGAAAAACTATTAACAACATTGGCATTGAGACAATCACTTGATGAAAGAAGGACAAGAAATAAATTTGGACGGATGAAGAGATTATGATAGAATCTTTTGGTTCGGAGGTATAAACTCCCACGCGAAGCTAGAGAAGTTTAACTTTTCTTCTTACTTCTGTTAAAAACAAAAATAAAAAAATAAAAATAAATTTTGTTTTATTATAAAAATGAGTGAACTACCTCCATTAAATAAAAAAAAACTCCAATTTAATCATCATCCAAATTTATCTAATAAAGTTTTGTCAGTTATTTGCGGAAGATCAGGTTGCCGGAAGAAAAACGTATCTATTATTTAAAAATTTAACGACTCCAAATTTTTTGGATTATAACAATCTTATAATTTATACAACAACAGCAGAACAAACCCGTCTATAAGTCAATTTTTAAAATATGGATTTGAAAATAATCTTAAAAAAACAGCAATTGCTTCATTATTCAAAGAATATGACAAAAAGTCTGAGAAGATGAAGAAAGGAAATAAGTTCGTGGTGTGAAGAAGGCAGCAAAAAATAATGCAGTTAGTAGACGATCTAATAAAAATAACCATATAGAAGATACCAATTAATAATGATAGTGTACTATAAATGCAAGATCCTAGTAAACTAAGATAAAACAATGAAACATTGTGTAATTTTTGATGATTGTGTATAATGATAGAAATCAGTACGAGTTTCCAGAGAAATTATTTCACAAGAGGTAGACCATCAATAACTGTAGTGTGTATTTTATTTAACACAAAGTATGTATTCATTAGACGAGAGGAAGTGTTATTAGAAAGAATTGGCAAATATATTTATAACTATTTGAATTAAATGCAGAAGAGAAACTTAAGTGATATTGTTAAGAGATTTATGCGTAGAAATAAAGATGAATTTAAAACAATCGTGTAATAATGCTTGGGTCAAAAGATTATGGCTTCATTACAATTAATATTGATGAAAAAATTCATGAAAAGAGTTATCGAAAATATTTTCGCGGAGTGATAAAAAATATACAAATATAGTGTTACAATAAATATTTTTTTAAATTTTATATATATATCAAATTTGTCTATCTATAGAAATTAGAAAATTAAAAAGGTTCAGTAGTTATTCCATCAGGTAAAGATTTTTATACTTTATCATCAAATGGATCTAATGCTAATTTATGATGTCTTCTTTTAAATACATGTTATGTTTTTTGAATTAAGTCTATAATTAGTAACATGCTGTTTTTATTTCATTATTAAATAATACATTTTTATAATCTTGAAAATAGTTATTTGATTAGCCACTGATGTGCCAACCTTTGAGAATTCACTTTTAATGTTTTATGTGTTTTAAAGTAGTCTATTAGTTGGTATCATAACAGTAACATTTAAGATTTAAAAATATAGCTTACTGTTATGAAATCTTCATTTCCTTCTAATTCATCTTTTACTTTACATAAATCAGAAGGATGAATGATATCTATGTTATTTTATCTATTTCTTCATCAAGTGTAGAATTATACGGTATTGTTAATTCTAAGAAAACAGAATCGGTATCTGTAAAGTGTAATTTATAGTTTTTGCCATACAGCAGCGTGCTAAATAATCATATATAAATCTATACATAAATAGTTTAGCTAATTCTAATATAGTGAAACCAATAAAATTAAAACTTATGCATGTTTTCTAACGCTAAACTCGACGTAAATGTACAGCACATAGTTCATCACTAAATCTAGTAGTTCTTTTATATGTAGGTTTCCTTGTTAAATTTTGCGAAACCTATCTTTATCATCAAGCTATTTCAATATTTTGTCTATTACGACCACATTTTCTAAAGTCTTACCATAAAATGCATTATTCATTAATTGAAGAACACGTTTTCCAAAATCATCTTTATTTCTTTTAGCTATTTAAAAACGTTTTTCAATATTGACACTCTATATAATTTTTTAACCACCTAGATTTTTGATAAAATAGTTTTCGATGTATTATTGGTTGAGAATCATGTCCATGATCTAAATACCCACATCTAATGCATTCTTGCCTTCAAAACAACATACCCTTTTCCTTTATTTGCTTTGTGCTAACATAATTGTTCTTTGTTTGTTGGCCTATATTTCGTTAGGGCAATTAAACTATTTTGATAATCAGAAAAATCATCTATATTAGGGGAAATTTTCTGTTTTCCGGGACAGAGAAGTGAAAATAATTTTGAGTTTATATCTTTTATTTCATCAGGGTATACTAAATCACACTTCATATATATAACCATAGATTATAATTTCCATTCATATGTATTTTTGATAATCTAAGAATATTTCACCCATGACGATTTTCACCTCGTTGGTAATTCTTGGTATCATGCAAGAAGAATATAAGGCTATTTAAAATTCATAATTATAACCAAACTAGTTTTCTTCTCATAGAATTCATCAAGTGTGCTTCTTTCACACGTTCTGAGCCTACTCCTCTTCTCGAGTTTCGTTTCGAAAAAATTTCTAATATTTTTTTTCTTTTTTTCTTCTGGAGAGATACAAGGTTTCATTATTCCATATCTTGTGGAATTTACTTTCTTATTTATAACATTTAACAAACATAATCTATTACCTAAAACTGATGAAACTCCACCTCTAATTCCAGATTCACAAAAAATATTAACTTTATCATATGTTATTTTCTTTATTAATGGTTTAAAGGTTAATTTATACAACCGAGTATGTTTTAAAATCCTGCTAGCCATGTTAAACCGTGGTGTTAGAATAAACAATCAACATGGATCTATTCCGTAATATTCTTAAACACATAGTCACCATAACAGTTTATCAAAAAGATCAGCTCTAGTATTAACACATCTATCCTGAAGATATTTCACATTCGTATAATTCATTACATTGGATCTTACAATTTAAACTTCTCGTCCAATTTTTGTTCAGCGCTTCCTCTGCATAGTCCTTCGCACCATGATAATTTTGATTGTTTTATAATGTTGCTTTTTAAAATTTATTTATTGGAGGAATGTTGTTTTTCTTCCATAATTTTATATTCACCAGGAATTAAAATCAGTTCTTCGAGAAACTGTTGACACCGCCGGTTTTATCTCCAGTTACATATTCAAGTCTTCGACTGTGAGCTGCAGGCTATATACCTCATACGGAAATATTGCCTTTTAAAAGGTTTTAAATTAAATTTAGTTAATATTTTACATTGTTCAGATTTCAAAGTTATTTCCCATAACATCTAATGAATAAGGAGTAAAAATCTAAATGCATCTAAAATTCTAATACAAACCTAATGCATGGAAAAAATATTCTCTTCTGTTTTACATAGTACATTTATTTTTTGTTGTTGTTCTAATTTTTCAGATGAAAATAAATCTTTCATTACTAGATGGAAATCATATTTAGAACCATTGTAGAAATATAAAGGAACAAAGTTATATTTAAATTTATTAGCATTAAGATTACAATAATTATGTGCTGCACCTCTATATAATCCATTTAGATGATCATGAATCTTTTACCTTGACGGCGAGAGCCGTCGCTTTTCGCTTGTCAAGATATCTACCTTTGCCATTTTTATAATTTTTTGTAAATTCTCTTCCACAGTAATAACATTTTGTTTCATTAATAAAATTTAATTTTTCTTTTTCTGTTAATGGCATCATTGGAATATTTGTTTCAAGCAATTGTGAAAAACGTCCTTGTAATTCTTCTACTTTCTTTGTAAACATTTCTGAACTATCTTCACCATAGTATTGTAAATATTCTGATTTAAATAATTCAGGATAATTTGAATGAATGTACATTCCCCAACATAATGGTTTTTGTTCAAATAAATATTTTTCTTTACTTTGTTCAGCTGAACTTTTTCCAGGTGCACTTTTTTCATAATTAAAAACCGAAGGTTCTAGGGCTTGGCCCGTACCATTTTCAGAATTATAATTTCAGA